>JAGQAX010000022.1:35186131-35544395 GCA_019142605.1 Cephalopholis sonnerati | reverse complement strand
CAGTGGACGTACCTGACGTACTGCGGTAAGCGTGTTGTGTCATTTCCGGTGTTTCTGTGTTGGTGTCTCTCAGCTGCTGCAGCGATCTCTCACCAGCTACTTTTCTGCTTTTTCTCCTCACTTTAGCTGTTAAACATCCACTTCACTCCTTAAACCTCACTAGTTGTAGTGTTAATCACTCCGCTTCTTTAAACGACTGTCTTATTCATCTTTGCTTGCTCACACACTCTCAGTCTTGTTAGCTACCTTAGCTTAGCACCTAGCGATGGCTTCCTCTCCTGCACTCTCTTGCTCGGTGTGCCACATGTTTAGTTACTCCTCTGCCTCCTTTAGCGATAATGGTACATGTGAGAAATGTAGTTTATTTTCTGCGTTGGAGGCGAGGCTTAGTCAATTAGAAGCTCGGCTCCGCACCATGGAGAGTCAAACTTTAGCTGCGGTAGTTAGCCCGTCCCCTGTAGCCGGCGCGGAGCCACTTATCATAGCCTCTGCTAGCGGTTCTCCGGTAACTCCTGTGCAGCCAGGAGACTGGGTGACTGTCCGAGGGAAGCGTAGTACCAGGCCGAAGTCCACGGCTCACCACCAACCCGTTCACGCTTCTAACCGTTTTTCCCCACTCAGCGACACACCCGCTGAGGAGAAAACTCTGGTAATTGGCAGCTCCATTTTGAGAAACGTGAAGTTAGCGACACCAGCGACCATAGTCAAATGTATCCCTGGGGCCAGAGCGGGCGACATTGAATCAAATTTAAAACTGCTGGCTAAGGCTAAACGTAGATTCAGTAAGATTGTTATTCACGTCGGCGTTAATGACACCCGGTTACGCCAATCGGAGGTCACTAAAATTAATGTTGCCTCGGTGTGTCAGTATGCCAAAACTATGTCGGACTCCGTAGTTTTCTCTGGACCCCTGCCAAATCTGACCACTGATGATATGTTTAGCCGCATGTCATCATTCAATCGCTGGCTGTCGAGGTGGTGTCCAGCAAACGATGTGGGCTTCGTTAATAATTGGAAAACCTTTTGGGGAAAACCTGGTCTTATTAGGAGAGATGGCATTCATCCCACTTTGGATGGAGCCGCTCTCATATCTAGAAACCTGGACAAGTTTATTAGTGATCTAAAACCGTGACAACACAGAGTTGAGACCAGGAATCAGAGTCGCAGTGTAAAACGCTTCTCTGAGCTTCTGCAGTTACCCACCCATAGTGTCATACCAACGGTGTCTGTCCCCCGACCTCCTAAATTATTTAAATATAAAGTTAAACATAGAGGAGTTGTACATAATAACCTGATTAAAATTAAAACCTCTTCTGTGACAGAAAGACAAAACAGGAGAATTAAATGTGGACTGTTAAATGTCAGATCGTTATCTTCCAAAGCAGTGTTAGTAAACGAATTAATATCAGATAATCATATTGATTTACTCAGCCTCACCGAAACCTGGCTGTGTCACGATGAATATGTAAGTCTAAATGAATCCACTCCTCCCAGTCATAATAATACCCACGTTCCTCGAGGCAGCGGCCGAGGAGGAGGAGTTGCAGCCATTTTTAACTCTAGTCTATTAATCAGTGCTAAACCTAAACTAGATTATAAATCCTTTGAAAGCCTTGTCCTTAGTCTTTTACATCCGACCTGGAAAACCTCGCAGCCTCTTCTATTTGTTATAGTGTACCGTGCTCCTGGCCCGTATTCAGAATTCTTATCTGAATTCTCCGAGTTTTTATCCAGTTTAGTCCTGAAATCAGATAAAGTTATTATTGTAGGCGATTTCAATATTCACGTAGACGTTGATAATGACTCCCTCGCTACTGCGTTTATCACATTACTAGACTCCATTGGCTTCACTCAAAGTGTACATAAGCCCACTCACCGTTTTAACCACACCCTCGATCTAGTTCTGGCGTATGGAATTGAGATTAATAACTTAATGGTCTTTCCAGAGAATCCCTCTCTATCAGACCATTACTTGATAACTTTTGATTTCTGTCTACTTGACTACGCGCCACTCAGTAACAGTTACTATACTAGGTGTTTATCAGATAGTGCGGTAGCAAAATTTAAGGAAGTGATTCCGTCGGCGTTAAATTTAATACCCTCTGTAAGTGAGGTTTCCCGTACTGACTTTAAAGTCTCCCAAATTGATCATCTCGTCGACAGCACTGCAGGCTCACTGCGAACAATTCTTGACTCCGTAGCACCTCTTAAAAAGAAGTTCGCAAAGCAAAGAAAGTTTGCTCCCTGGTATAACTCCCAAACTAGAAAATTAAAGCAAATGTCGCGAAAATTTGAAAGGAATTGGCGATTAACCAAACTGGAAGATTCTCGTTTAATCTGGTTAGACAGTCTAAAAACATATAGGAGAGCCCTCCGCAATGCCAGAGCAAACTATTACTCGTCATTAATTGAAGAAAATAAGAACAACCCCAGGTTTCTTTTCAGCACTGTAGCCAGGCTGACAGAGAGTCACAGCTCTATTGAGCCTTGTATTCCTTTAGCCCTTAGCAGTAATGATTTTATGAGCTTTTTTAATGACAAAATTGTAACTATTAGAGACAAAATTCATGACCTCCTGCCCTCTAACAGTACTAATCTGCCTTCAGATACAGCTATAAGTGCTGATACGTATTTAGATTGCTTCTCCCTGATTTCTATTCAACAATTGACCTCGATCATTTCTTCATCCAAGTCATCAACGTGTCTATTGGACCCCATCCCAACTAGGCTACTTAAGGAAGTCTTACCTTTAGTTAACACTTGCATATTAGACATGATCAATATATCTTTATTAACGGGCTATGTACCACAGTCTTTTAAGGTAGCTGTAATTAAACCTCTGTTAAAAAAGCCCACATTGGATCCAGAGGTGTTAGCCAACTATAGACCAATATCCAACCTTCCCTTTCTCTCAAAGATCCTTGAGAAAGTAGTCGCAGACCAGCTGTGTGACTTTCTCCATGATAATAATTTATTTGAGGAATTTCAGTCAGGATTTAGAGTGCATCATAGCACCGAGACAGCACTAGTTAAAATTACAAATGATCTTCTGATTGCTTCAGACCAAGGACTCGTCTCTGTACTTGTTTTACTAGATCTTAGTGCCGCATTTGACACAATTGACCATCAAATTCTGCTACAGAGACTGGAACATTCAATTGGCCTTAAAGGTTCTGCACTAAGCTGGTTTAAATCTTATTTATCCGATCGCTTTCAGTTTGTTCACGTTCATAATGAATCATCTTCACGTACTAAAGTTTGTTTTGGAGTACCTCAAGGTTCAGTGCTCGGCCCAATTCTATTCACGCTATATATGCTTCCCTTAGGTAACATCATTAGAAATCACTCTATAAATTTCCATTGCTATGCGGATGATACACAGTTGTATTTATCGATAAAGCCAGAAGAAACGGATCAATTAACTAAACTTCAGAAATGCCTTAAAGATATAAAGACCTGGATGAGCACCAATTTCCTGATGTTAAATTCAGACAAAACTGAAGTTATTGTTCTTGGCCCCAAACAGCTCAGAAACTCTTTATCTGATGACATAGTTTCTCTGGATGGCATTGCTCTGGGCTCTAGCACCACCGTAAGAAACCTCGGCGTAATATTTGATCAAGATTTGTCTTTTAACTCCCATTTAAAACAAACGTCTCGGACTGCATTTTTTCATCTGCGTAATATTGCGAAAATTAGGCCTATCCTGTCACTAAAAGATGCAGAAAAATTGGTCCATGCGTTTGTTACCTCGAGGCTGGATTACTGTAATTCCCTATTATCAGGTAGCTCTAATAAGTGCCTGAAAAATCTCCAGCTAATCCAGAACGCGGCGGCACGTGTACTGACAGGAACTAAGAAACGAGATCATATTTCTCCTGTTTTAGCTTCTCTGCACTGGCTCCCTATAAAATCCAGAATTGAATTTAAGATCCTTCTCTTAACTTACAAAGCTCTACATGATCAGGCTCCATCATATCTCAGAGAGCTCATAGTGCCCTATTATCCCACCAGAACACTGCGCTCTGAGAATGCAGGGTTACTCGTGGTCCCTAAAGTCTCCAAAAGTAGAACAGGAGCCAGAGCCTTCAGCTATCAGGCTCCTCTTTTGTGGAATCAGCTTCCTGTTTCGGTCCGGGAGGCAGACACCGTCTCCACTTTTAAGACTAGACTTAAGACTTTCCTTTTTGATATAGCTTATAGTTAGGGCTGGCTCAGGCTTGTCTTGGACCAGCCCCTAGTTAGGCTGACATAGGCCTAGTCTGCCGGGGGACCTTCTATAATACACCGAGCCCCTTCTCTCCTTCTCTGTCTCCCTTGCTAGTATTCATGTCCTGTTAATGCATCTCTCTAACCCGGGCCTACTGCATGTCACTAACTCGGCTTGTTCTCCGGAGCCTTTGTGCTCCACTGTCTCTCAGGTTAACTTGTGTCGCAGCTGTGCCTGGATGGTGTGTGGTGTTGTGCTGCTGCCGTGGTCCTGCCTGATGCCTCCCACTGCTGCTGCTACTATTAGTCATACCTGGACTATTATACACATAACATTATTGTCACATACATATATAATCATATTATTAATATAATATCTGTTTCTCCTTATGTCTCATTGTGTCATATGGATTACTGTTAATTCATTATATTGATCTGTTCTGTACAACATCTATTGCTCGTCTGTCCGTCCTGGAAGAGGGATCCCTCCTTCAGTCGCTCTTCCTGAGGTTTCTACCATTTTTTCTCCCCGTTAAAGGGGTTTTTTTGGGGAGTTTTTCCTTAGCCGCTGTGAGGGTCCAAAGGACAGAGGGATGTTGTATGCTGTAAAGCCCTCTGAGGCAAATTGTGATTTGTGATATTGGGCTTTATAAATAAAATTGATTGATTGATTGATTGACAATAGAGTCGCATCTTCTGACATAGGCCACGCCCACTTCCAATGCATATTTCTCTTTGTAAGTCACTACATATCAAAAACCTACTTTTTCTATCTCCTCCTAGCGTTTAGGCTCCATCTGCACGAAACTTTGCACATACAATCTCCAGATGTGCCTGATGAAAAGTCATCAAAAGAATTTTGCTACTCCAAAAAATGTGGTAGATATAAAGGAACAATTTTTTTCTGCTAGCTAAAAAACACATACCGTTGCATATTTTTGTCAAAGTAAAAGCTATCGACGTCAAACTCAAGTCACTTGTTTTAGACGTCAACCAGAGGATCTGTACCAAATTTGGCGGAATTTGGCCAATAGGGGGGGCTATAAACAGAGAAACATCAAGTGAAATGAAATTTCACAAAATCCGGCCATAAATCAATGAGGGGTTTTTTCAAACATCAACAAACTCAGAGTATCAAAGGTCTTGATCTTACCCACCTTTCAAAATTTAAATGGCTATGCTGGCTTGAACCCCGGAATTGCCGCTTGCGGCTATATTTATTATTATTATTCTTCTTCTTCTTCCGTTTCTTCAGAAATGTTTTCGCAAATTCCCGTGAGATGGTACATCATAGAGACATGAAATTTTCACCAATAACTGGAAGTTGTGTGCAAATGGTGCTCATAATATAGAAATACCAATTGGCCAGATGGTGGCGCTATAACCAAGGTCAATGCGTTTTGGGTTATAACTCCCACACCATATGTCGCACATTCAAAAACGTTATATCCACTGATTCCCTGGATAGTCCTGAACCACCTGGGCTAGACCCCGCCCATTTCCGCCTAGAAATTTTTTTCACAAAATTGCAAAAACTTGAAAACCTTCTTTTTCTATCTCCTCCTTGGGGTTCCATCCGATTAGCGTGAAACTTGGCACGTACAGTCTTCAGCTGGACCTGATCTAAAGTTATTCACAGAATTTTGTTTGGTCAAAAGATGCGCAAATTATTAATGAATAAATTTTTCTAGCTAGCTATAAAAACGCGAACTGTTGCATATCTCGGTCAAAGTAAATGCTAACAACACCAAATCGGAGATCCTTGGTTGGCATGTGACTGTGAGGGTATGAGCCAAATTTGGCGAATGTTGGCCACTAGTGGGCGCTGCAAATATGGGAAATTTGTATCTCTTAAATGGCTGCACCGATTTTTACCAAATTTGGTGGGTATGATGCTGGGTCACTCCTGAGACCAAATCTTGAAGTTCATCACGATTGGTCAAAGTGGGCGTGGCTTATTACAAGATAAAAAACAAACATTTATTTTAGCTCAAGTATTATGTTGAGAGCTATGAAATTCACAGAGTATATATAGAATAGGACACAGACCAACCATACCAAAAAGTGTGTGTCTACTCCACTAGGTGGCGCTATAACGGGTGAAAACGCATTTTGGCCTGTAACTTCCACATTTTAAATCACATTTTCATAAACTTTATATCCACGTGCTCCCACAATAGAGTCGCATCTTCTGACATAGGCCACGCCCACTTCCACTTAATATTTCTCTTTGTAAGTCACTACATATCAAAAACCTACTTTTTCTATCTCCTCCTAGCGTTTAGGCTCCATCTGCACGAAACTTTGCACATACAATCTCCAGATGTGCCTGATGAAAAGTTATCAAAAGAATTTTGCTACTCCAAAAAATGTGGTAGATATAAAGGAACAATTTTTTTCTGCTAGCTAAAAAACACATACCATTGCATATTTTTGTCAAAGTAAAAGCTATCGACGTCAAACTCAAGTCACTTGTTTTAGACGTCAACCAGAGGATCTGTGCCAAATTTGGCGGAATTTGGCCAATAGGGGGCGCTATAAACAGAGAAACATCAAGTGAAATGAAATTTCACAAAATCCGACCATAAATCAATGAGGGTTTTTTCCAAAAATCATATCAAAGGTCTTGATCTTACCCACCTTTCAAAATTTAAATGGCTATGCTGGCTTGAACCCCGGAATTGCCGCTTGCGGCTATATTTAGGGGTTCAAGCCCGAAGGGCTGAAACCCTATTGTTTTCCTACTGTTTTATTATTATTAGGGCCCGAGCACGTACCGTGCGAGGACCCTATTGTTTTCCTAAGGATTATTATTATTATTTTTTTTTTTTTCCGCGACTTTAAACGCATTTTTGGGGGCTTTAACATATTCGAAAACTCACCAAATTTGGCATGCACATTCGTCTTGGTGAAAATTTATGTGTACGTAAAATTTAAACGATGCCCGTTGCAAAATGGCGAAATGGCGCCCCCTAGAAAATTTCAATCGGCTCCCACTGGCAGCCCGTTTGACCAAATTCCACGAAATTCGGGGAGGTCGTGTATCATCCCAAGACGCACGAAAATGCGCAGTTGGACTTTTTTCTAAAACCAACAGTAAGCCGGCTATTTTGATTTGAATATTCATTTTTTTACCGATTTTGGCGATTTCCGAGAATTCTCTCAGAGCTATCTCCTCCTACACGGTTCATTGGATCGGCTTCAAATTTGGCGTGCTGGAACTAGACCACTTGATGATCAAAAGTTATCATACGATTTTCCCTACGTTAAACGGTTTGGCCGTCAGGTGGCGGCGAAGTTTGACGTCTCGCCAAAACCCCCCCCCCCAAAAAAAAGTGCTGTTACTTGGGCATGATAAGTCCAATCGGCACAAAACTTGCTGGGTATGATCGTAGTCCGGCCTTCATCACGCCAACATCAAAAAATTCCCCCGTTCTCAAAGCGCCCCCTGCTGGCGACAGGAAAAGCGATGTTTTAGACTTTGAGGTGCTACTCTCAGCAAGTTCAGTATATCCAACTCAAAATTGGTCAGAAAGGCCTCAACACGTTGGTAATGCTACATGATGAAGATTTGTGACGTATCGCCGAACGGCGTTCCGCCCACAGGGCGGCGAAGTCAACGCTTCGCCAAAACGCAGTTAAGTGGCCTTAACTTCAGTGTCCTTGGTCATATCTGCCTGAAACTTCACATGTGTGTTAACAGTCCAGCCCTGAACATGTGATATGAATTTCGTTGATGGGCGTGGCCAAATGGCTTGGCCACACCCTTTAAACATCAGCCCCTACGGCACGTTTCACCGACATGCATGAAAATTGGTACACATATGTATCACATCCAGACGCACAAAAAAGCCTCTTGGACCCATTGGCTACACCCAACAGGAAGTCAGCCATTTTGAATTTGACGCCAGATTGGGCGATTCGCACTCCTCGTACTTTTTCTATCTCCTCCTACATGATTCATCGGATCGGCTTCAAATTTGGCGTGCATCAACTAGACCACTTGATGATCAAAAGTTATCATACGATTTTCCCTATGTTAAACGGTTTGGCTGTCAGGTGGCGGCGAAGTTTGATGTCTCGCCATAAAACACGAAATTAGTATAACTTTGGCATACATTGTCCATTCTTCACCAAACTTCACATGTTTGTTAACAGTCCAGACCTGAATGTATAGTATGAGTTTCATCAATAAGCGTGGCCGTATGGCTTGGCCACGCCCCTTAAAGTGCAGCGTCCCCCATAACAACTTTCACCGACGTGCACGAAAATCAGTATGCACATGTATCGTGTCCAGACGCACAAAAAAGCCTCTTGCACATATAGGCCACACCCGACAGGAAGTCGGCCATTTTGAAATTTACAGTCATTTTTGGCGTTTTCCACGTGTTGTATTTTAATGATCTCCTCCTCCAGAAATGAATCAATTAACTCCAAAACTGGTGTGTACCATCTACACAAGTGTGTGATCAAAACAGATTAAGAGAATTGCTCAGCATGGAACGGTGTGGCTGTGACATGGCGTCGACACTTGATGTCTCACCATGAAACGCAATATTGCTATAACATGGGATCTAATGGTCGAATCTGCTCCAAACTTCACATGTATGATAATAGTCCTGGCATGAACACACCCACATGACGCTCAGGAGTCAGAGTCATAGCGCCACCCAGTGGAGACGGGAAGTCGCAACGCATTGGTTCCTACACTGTCCGAAGGAAGCGAACATTCAGCGCCTCGTCTGCCGGTCGACCTCTGGCGAGACGGTGGCGGGCGCGCTAGGCCCCGAGTTGCGTGGGGTGCGAGGGCCCGTTCAACGCTGCTTGCAGCTTTAATTATTATTATTCTTCCGTTTCTTCAGAAATGTTTTCGCAAATTCCCGTGAGATGGTACAACATAGAGACATGAAATTTTCACCAATAACTGGAAGTTGTGTGCAAATGGTGCTCATAATATAGAAATACCAATTGGCCAGATGGTGGCGCTATAACCAAGGTCAATGCGTTTTGGGCTATAACTCCCACACCATATGTCGCACATTCAAAAACGTTATATCCACAGATTCCCTGGATAGTCCTGAATCACCTGGGATAGGCCACGCCCATTTCCGCCTAGAAATTTTTTTCACAAAATTGCAAAAACTTGAAAACCTTCTTTTTCTATCTCCTCCTTGGGGTTCCATCCGATTAGCGTGAAACTTGGCACGTACAGTCTTCAGCTGGACCTGATCTAAAGTTATTCACAGAATTTTGTTTGGTCAAAAAATGCGCAAATTATTAATGAATAAATTTTTCTAGCTAGCTATAAAAACGCGAACTGTTGCATATCTCGGTCAAAGTAAATGCTAACAACACCAAATCGGAGATCCTTGGTTGGCATGTGACTGTGAGGGTATGAGCCAAATTTGGCGAATGTTGGCCACTAGGGGGCGCTGCAAATATGGGAAATTTGTATCTCTTAAATGGCTGCACCGATTTTTACAAAATTTGGTGGGTATGATGCTGGGTCACTCCTGAGGCCATATCTTGAAGTTCATCACGATTGGTCAAAGTGGGCGTGGCTTATTACAAGATAAAAAACAAACATTTATTTTAGCTCAAGTATTATGTTGAGAGCTATGAAATTCACAGAGTATATATAGAATAGGACACAGACCAACCATACCAAAAATTGTGTGTCTACTCCACTAGGTGGCGCTATAACGGGTGAAAACGCATTTTGGCCTGTAACTTCCACATTTGAAATCACATTTTCATAAACTTTATATCCACGTGTTCCCTAAATAGAGTCTCATCTTATGACATAGGCCACGCCCACTTCCACTGCATATTTCTCTTTGGAAGTCACTACACATCAAAAACCTACTTTTTCTATCTCCTCCTAGCGTTTGAGCTCCATCTGCACGAAACTTTGCACATACAATCTCCAGATGTGCCTGATGAAAAGTTATCAAAAGAATTTTGCTACTCCAAAAAATGTGGTAGATATAAAGGAACAATTTTTTTCTGCTAGCTAAAAAACACATGCCGCTGCATATTTTTGTCAATGTAAAAGCTATCGACGTCAAACTCAAGTCACTTGTTTTAGACGTCAACCAGAGGATCTGTGCCAACTTTGGCGGAAATTGGTCTATAGGGGGCGCTATAAACAGAGAAACATCAAGTGAAATGAAATTTCACAAAATCCGGCCATAATTCAGTGAGGGTGTTTTCAAACATCAACAAACTCAGTGTATCAAAGGTCTTGATCTTACCCACCTTTCAAAATTTAAATGGCTATGCTGGCTTGAACCCCGGAATTGCCGCTTGCGGCTATATTTATTATTATTATTCTCCTTCTTATCCGAAATCAATCGCCTTTTTGGGGGCCGTAACATACTCAAAAACTCATGAAACTTCACAGACTCGTCAGAAGTGGTGAAAATTTACATATGGTAGGGGTTTCATGACAACTTGCACAAAAGTGGCTCAGTAGCGCCCCCTTCTCATTTTCAACTTATTTTGGGCTATAACTCCCAGACCATATGTCGTAATTTCAAAAACCTCATATCCACAGATTTGCTGAATAGCGCTGAATCACCTGGGCGGGGCCACGCCCATTTCCGCCTATACTTTTTTCGCAAAATCGCGAAAACTGGAAAACCTACTTTTTCGAACTCCTCCTTCGGGTTTTGTCCGTTCAGCGTGAAACTGGGCACGTGCAGTCTTCCGCTGGACCTGATCTAAAGTTATCAAAGGAATTTTGATCGGTCAAAATATGCGCAAATTATTGTCACATAAATTTTTCAAGCTAGCTTTCAAAAGGCGAACTGTGGCATTTTTCCGTCAAAATAAATGCTAACAACACCAAATCTGACACCCTGGCTTGGGATGTGCCTGTGAGGCGGTGAGCCAAATTTGGCTAATGTTGGCCACTAGGGGGCGCTGCAAATATGGGAAAATTATATCTCCTAAATGGCTGCACCGATATTTACGCAATTTGGTGGGTATGATGCTGGGTCACTCCTGAGGCCATAACTTGAAGCTAGTCATGACTGGTAAAAGTGGGCGTGGCTTATTCCAAGATAAAAAACAAACATTTATTTCAGCCCAAGTATTATGCTGAGGGCTGTGAAATTCACAGGGTATATATAGAATAGCATACAGACCACCCGTAGCAAAAATTGTGTTTCTTCTCCACTAGGTGGCGCTATAACGGATGCAAACGCATTTTGGCCTATAACTTTCACATTTTAATCCACATCTTCATAACTTTATATCCACATATTCCCTACATAGAGTTGCATCTTCTGACATAGGCCACGCCCACTCCCACTGTATATTTCTGTTTGTAAGTCACTACACATCAAAACCTACTTTTTCGAACTCCTCCTAGCGTTTAAGCTCCATCTGCACGAAACTTTGCACATACAATCTCCAGATGTGCCTGATCAAAAGTGATCAAAAGAATTTTGCTACTCCAAAAAATGTGGTAGATATAAAGGAATAATTTTTTTCTGCTAGCTAAAAAACACATTCTGTTGCATATTTTTGTCAAAGTAAAAGCTATCGACGTCAAACTCAATTCACTTGTTTTAGACGTCAACCAGAGGATCTGTGCCAAATTTGGCGGAAATTGGCCAATAGGGGGCGCTACAAACAGAGAAAAATCAAGTGAAGTGAAATTTCACAAAATCCGGCCATAAATCAATGAGGGTTTTTTCAAAGATCAACAAACTCAATGTATCAAAGGTCTTGATCTTACCCACCTTTCAAAATTTAAATGGCTATGCTGGCTTGAACCCCGGAATTGCCGCTTGCGGCTATAGTTATTATGATTCTCTATTTTTATTTTTCCGTTGGTAAAAGTGGTGCTGCAGGCTAAACCGTGCAAGGGAGGGAGGTGCAATTTGGAGGGTTGGTCCAGACCCCTGCACGTACCTTAGGTGCAAAAAATGACATATGTCCGCCGGCAGGGGGCGTTATAACCAAGGTCAACGCGTTTTAGGCTATAACTCCAACACCGTATGTCGCACAATCAAAAACCTCATATCCACAGATTCCCTGAATACCGCTGAATTACCTGGGCTAGGCCACGCCCATTTCCGCCAATAATTTTTTTTCCGCAAAATCGCGAAAACTGGAAAACCTACTTTTTCGAACTCCTCCTTAGGGTTTTTGTAGGATCAGCGTGAAACTTGGCACGTACAGTCTTCAGCTGGACCTGATCCAAAGTTATCAAAAGAATTTTGCTCGGTCAAAAAATGTGCGAATTATTAACGAATAAATTTTCCTGGCTAGGTATAAAAAAAAAAGCTGTTGCATATCTCAGTCAAAATAAATGCTAACACCACCAAATCGGAGAACCATTGTTGGAAGTTGACTGTGAGGGGATGAGCCAAACTTGGCGAATGTTGGCCACTAGGGGGCACTGCAAATATGGGAAATTTATATCTCTTAAATGGCAGCCCCTTTTTTTACGAAATTTGGTGGGGATGATGCTGGTTCTCTCCTGAGGCCATATCTTAAAGAGTATCATGACTGGTCAAAGTGGGCTTATTACAAGATGAACAACAAACATCTATTTCAGCTAAAGTATTAGGCTGAGGGCTGTGAAATTCACAGGGTATATATAGAATAGCACACAGACCACCCGTACCAAAAATTGTGTGTCTACTCTACTAGGTGGCGCTATAACGGATAAAAACACATTTTGGCCTGTACCTTCCACATTTTAAATCACATTTTCATAAACTTTATATCCACGTGTTCCCTAAATACAGTCGCATCTTCTGACATAGGCCATGCCCAGTCACACTGCATATTTCTCTTTGTATGTCACTATACATGAAAAACCTACTTTTTCTATCTCCTCCTAGCGTTTAAGCTCCATCTGCACGAAACTTTGCACATACAATCTCCAGACTTGCTTGATCAAAAGTTATCAAAAGAATTTTGCTACTCCAAAAAATGTGGTGGATATAAAGAAACAATTTTTTTCTGCTAGCTAAAAGACACATACCGTTTTTGCCAAAGTAAAAGCTGTCAATGTCAAACTCAAGTCACTTGTTTCAGAGGTCATCCACAGGTGCGTCGCCAAATTTGGTGCAAATTGGCCAATAGGGGGGGCTATAAACAGAGAAACGTCAAGTGACATGAAAGTTGATCAGATTCGCACAAAATTTGGTGAGCATGATGTGGAATCACTCCTGAGGCCAGCCGTGAAGCTTAGTGATGTTTGGTCGGGCCGACTTCCGTGGGCTCCGCGAGACCTGGTTATTATTATTATTATTTCGCAAATTCCCGTGAGATGGTACATCATAGAGACATGACATTTTCACCAATGACTGGAAGTTGTGTGCAAATGGTGCTCATAATCTAAAAATGCCAATTGGCCAGATGGTGGTGCTATAGTTAAGGTCAAGGAAAATTTGAATTTGAAACGCAACCACCCCCACACTGTATGTCAGATTGACTTGAAACTCGACACACATGGTCAGGTGAAGGACTTCTATGAAACCCTTAAAAAAACTCTCAAGGTCCACCCACTAGATTTGTCCGCCATATTAGATTTTTTGCAAAACACCTTTTTGACATCTCCTCCTAAGGTGTAGGTCTGACTTGTACCAAACATACTGTTGACCATCAAGGGATGAAGCTTTTGAAAAGCTATCAAAGACTTTTTGATATGTCATTGCATTTTGATAATATTGATCAATGAACTTGAGAGAGGGCATGGCTCAGCACATAAATGGAATTTACTCCTTAACCGTTGGGCGAATTGTCACAAAACTTGTAGGAAATGTCACACACAAGCAAAAAGTTAATATCTCATAATCAGCTAGAGATATTTGTACAAAACCTGCTTTGCGTCATCTAGAGTCATGTCTCAGTCAAGACAGGAAATTTGACAATGATTGCTTAAAGGAGGCGTGGCCTATTACGTAAAATCTAAATTTCAAGGCATTTCATATTCCATACTTCATAAAATCATAAAAAATCAGCAGTGTGCCCTACACAGCTGAAAGCTTTTCAGCACATTCACTGAACTGTGACAAAACTTTGCTGCATGCAACCTGTTGTCAATACAGAAGTCCGTCACTCTATATTTTTAAAAATATGCAAAATTAATTAACATCAATATCTCCAAAAGTCTTCACATGAATGCAAGCATAGTTGACACACTTACTTTTTGGATATTAGATGTCACTTTTTCCAAAAGGTGTTCAGATCGGTATAATGGTTAGCTCACAGTGATATTCATTATCTTATTGTAATTTGTACTGTATGCACAACATTTTCTCTTTCATCTAATTTTCAAGCAAATGTCACCAAAATATTTGACAATATTATAGAAATCAGCAGAATGATGAGCAATTTTTTTCAGAATTTTATCACCAACGCTTTCACTGTTATTGAGATCTCAGTCTCATTAGTCATTCTAAAAAGAATGACTAATGAACTTTAAAGGGGGTGTGGCTCAGGAAATGACTCCACAACGTTTGGACAAATCATCACAAACCTTCCAAGCAATGTCTTAAAAGGTACCAGGCACATATCCTGAAAGTTTCATTCAAATTGACCACTAGGGGGCACCAAAATTTAAAAAATGGGCATGCAGTAACACAAATCAGACTACAAATCAGAAACAGATTGTCCAATCATGACAAAAGTTGCAGGGTATGTTAAATAATAATTATGAAACACGTGTATTGTTCTAAAATTGGTCAATAGGAAGCACCACAACTTCCAAACAAGTGTAATGGCCTTTCACAAAATTCGGCCATAAATCAATGAGGGTTTTTTCAAACATCAACAAACTTGGTGTATCAAAGGTCTTGATCTTACCCACCTTTCAAAATTTAAATGGCCATGCTGGCTTGAACCCCGGAATTGCCGCTTGCGGCTATATTTCCAACATGTTATTGCAAATGGATGACATGAAGATACAATTACTTGTGATTAAGCACAGGATTTATTTATTTAATTTTTTTTTTACTTTTACTTTTAGACAGTACTTAACTTTAGAAGGAAATTAATCGCGATTAATCTAGATTAATGGCATGAGTGTGGTTTACAAAATGGCTTCAATTCAATGTTCCTTTTACAAGTTACTGCCTAGCTACAATATGACAAATTTTACGATGTAAACTTAAAGTGAGTTTCCCCTGTTTGGAAGACCAGCACCCGCCACTGCCACACATCCTGACCTCAACAAAACAGCTGATGGTTGCCCCTCCCGCAACACGAGCAGACACTCTGCTCTGCAGCTACCTCTACACAGTGTACAGCAGTGATCCACAGCATGGACAGGACAGCATCTCACATTCATCGTATCACTCCAGTCCTTATTCAGCGTAAAGCACATGCCTCCTCTCCTTCTCTTACCAGAGTCCTCTCTGTCGGATCACCATATAGAAAGTGAGTCACCTGGTTGAATTGCAGTGTCCAGGATTTAGCCAAATTTTCAGTGAATCAATGGATATTAAAGTTACTGATCCTGTTGGAAAGTGATGTGGCACGGAAGTCGTTCAGTTTATTTTCCATTGCCTGTACATTGGCTAGCAGGATGCTAATTCAAGCTAGTGTCTTTTTTTCTCAATCTTTTCTCAATGTTTACTGATGTTTACAATAGCCGCAACTAGTTTGCTAGAGGTAGGCAGAAGAAGAGTTTACAGACTGGTGAGCATAAGCATAACCTAAACCTAAACTAGATTACGAATCCTTTGAAGGCCTTGTCCTTAGTCTTTCACATCCGACCTGGAAAACCTCGCAGCTTCTTCTATTTGTTATAGTGTACCGTGCTCCTGGCCCGTATTCAGAATTCTTATCTGAATTCTCAGAGTTTTTATCCAGTTTAGTCCTGAAATCAGATAAAGTTATTATTGTAGGCGATTTCAATATTCACATGGATGTTGATAATGACTCCCTCGCTACTGCGTTTATCACATTATTAGACTCCATTGGCTTCACTCAAAGTGTACATAAGCCCACTCACCGTTTTAACCACACCCTCGATCTAGTTCTGGCGTATGGAATCGAGATTAATAACTTAATGGTCTTTCCAGAGAATCCCTCTCTATCAGATCATTACTTAATAACTTTTGATTTCTGTCTACTTGACTACGCGCCACTCAGTAACAGCTACTATACTAGGTGTTTATCAAATGAAGCTTAGCGAAACTTCAGTCAGAAAGACTATCTTTTTGCGCATGCCCCTTAAGTCTCAATCAATTTCCTACTATCCCTACGCTTCACTACTCATCATCTTTTTTATCCAATCACAATCTGCCACCCTCTCTCTCTTAACCAATCAGTCATTAGCTGTCCAATTTAAAAGTGTTCTCCCTCTCTGCTGTCATTCCGCTGTGAAGTTTGTTCAGCCCACCTCCACCCCTGCACCACCTCAACCAGGATTCTGGCCATCTTCCATCAAACCTTCAACCAAAAGTGCCACTACACGAAGCATCATTCCTCTTCACCACCACCACCACCAGTGTCTAGGCTCCGGGGGAAGTCTTCTTTACATGGGAAGCATCTAATCCATCCAGCTGCTTCCTAAGATGACCTACTTCCTGTGGGGTCTAAGCGCCAAAGACTATTTTCTGTGCACAATAAACTTGATCTCATTTCATACCTGTCTCTCTCTTTTATTCTATTAGTCTATCCTGATTGAAATAGTGTGGTAGCAAATTTTAAGGAAGTGATTCCATCTGCATTAAATTTAATACCCTCTGTAAGTGAGATTTCCCGTACTAACTTTAAAGTCTCTCAAATTGATCATCTCATCGATAGCGCTGCAGGCTCGCTGTGATCAACTCTCGACTCTGTAGCACCTCTTAAAAAGAAGTTCACAAAGCAAAGAAAGTTTGCTCCCTGGTATAACTCCCAAACCAGAAAATTAAAGCAAATGTCGCGAAAATTTGAAAGGAATTGGTAATTAACCAAACTGGAAGATTCTCATTTAATCTGGTTAGATAGTCTAAAAACATATAGGAGAGTCCTCCGCAGTGCCAGATCAAACTATTACTCATCATTAATAGAAGAAAATAAGAACAACCCCAGGTTTCTTTTCAGCACTGTAGCCAGGCTGACAGAGAGTCACAGCTCTATTGAGCCTTGTATTCCTTTAGTCCTTAGCAGTAATGATTTTATGAGCTTTTTTAATGACAAAATTGTAACTATTAGAGACAAAATTCATGACCTCCTGCCGTCTAACAGTATTAATCTGCCTTCAAACACAGCTATAAGTGCTGATACATATTTAGATTGCTTCTCCCTGATTTCTATTCAACAATTGACCTCAGTGATTTCTTCATCCAAGTCATCAACGTGTCTCTTGGACCCCATCCCAACTAGGCTACTTAAGGAAGTCTTACCTTTAGTTTACACTTGCATACTAGACGTGATCAATATATCTTTATTAACAGGCTATGTACCACAGTCTTTTAAGGTAGCTGTAATTAAACCTCTGTTAAAAAAGCCCACATTGGATCCAGAGGTGTTAGCCAATTACAGACCAATATCAAATCTTCCCTTTCTCTCAAAGATCCTTGAGAAAGTAGTCGCAGACCAGCTGTGTGACTTTCTCCATGATAATAATTTATTTGAGGAATTTCAGTCAGGATTTAGGGCCCATCATAGTACCGAGACAGCACTAGTTAAAATTACAAATGATCTCCTGATTGCTTCAGACCAAGGACTCGTCTCTGTACTTGTCTTACTAGATCTTTGTGCCGCATTTGACACAATTGACCATCAAATTCTGCTACAGAGACCGGAACATTCAATTGGCCTTAAAGGTTCTGCACTAAGCTGGTTTAAATCATACTTATCCGATCGTTTTCAGTTTGTTCACGTTCATAATGAATCATCTTCACGTAGTAAAGTTTGTTTTGGAGTACCTCAAGGTTCAGTGCTCGGACCAATTCTATTCACGCTATATATGCTTCCCTTAGGTAACATCATTAGAAATCACTCTATAAATTTCCATTGCTATGCGGATGATACACAGTTGTATTTATCAATAAAGCCAGAAGAAACGGATCAATTAACTAAACTTCAGAAATGCCTTAAAGATATAAAAGCCTGGATGAGCACCAATTTCCAGATGTTAAATTCAGACAAAACTGAAGTTATTGTTCTTGGCCCCAAACAGCTCAGAAACTCTTTATCTGATGATATAGTTTCTTTTGATGGCATTGCTCTGGGCTCTAGCACCAGAAACCAGAAACCTCGGCGTAATATTTGATCAAGATTTGTCTTTTAACTCCCATTTAACACAAACGTCTCGGACTGCATCTTTTCATCTGCATAATATTGCGAAAATTAGGCCTATCCTGTCACTAAAAGATGCTGAAAAATTGGTCCACGTGTTTGTTACCTCGAGGCTGGATTACTGTAATTCTCTATTATCAGGTAGCTCTAATAAGTGCCTGAAAACTCTCCAGCTAATCCAGAACGCAGCGGCATGTGTACTGACAGGAACTAAGAAACTAGATCATATTTCTCCTGTATTAGCTTCTCTGCACTGGCTCCCTGTAAAATCCAGAATTGAATTTAAAATCTTTCTCCTAACCTACAAAGCTCTACATAATCAGGCTCAATCATATCTCAGAAAGCTCATAGTGCCCTATTATCCCACCAGAACACTGCGCTCTGAGAATGCAGGGTTACTCGTGGTCCCTAAAGTCTCCAAAAGTAGAACAGGAGCCAGAGCCTTCAGCTATCAGGCTCCTCTTTTGTGGAGTCACCTTCCTGTTTCGGTCCGGGAGGCAGACACCGTCTCCACTTTTAAGACTAGACTTAAGACCTTCCTTTTTGATAAAGCTTATAGTTAGGGCTGGCTCAGGCTTGTCTTGGACCAGCCCCTAGTTAGGCTGACATAGGCCTAGTCTGCCGGGGGACCTCCTATAATACACCAAGCCCCTTCTCTCCTTCTCACTCTCTCTCTCCCTTGCTAGTATTCATGTTCTGTTAATGCATCTCTCTAACCCGGGTCTACTGCATGTCACTAACTCGGCTTGTTCTCCGGAGCCTCTGTGCTCCACTGTCTCGCAGGTTACCTCGTACCGCAGCTGTGCCTGGATGGTGTGTCGTGGTTGTGCTGCTGCCATGGTCCTGCCTGATGCCTCCCACTGCTGCTGTTACTATTAGTCATACCTGTACTATTATACGCATATCATTATTGTCACATACATATATAATCATATTATTAATATAATATCTGTTTCTCCTTATGTCTCATTGTGTCATATGGATTACTGTTAATTCATAATATTGATCTATTCTGTACAACATCTATTGCTCGTCTGTCCGTCCTGGAAGAGGGATCCCTCCTTCAGTTGCTCTTCCTGAGGTTTCTACCATTTTTTTCTCCCCTTTAAAGGGGTTTTTTGGGGGAGTTTTTCCTTATCCGCTGTGAGGGTCCTAAGGACAGAGTGATGTTGTATGCTGTAAAGCCCTCTGAGGCAAATTGTGATTTGTGATATTGGGCTTTATAAATAAAAATTGATTGATTGATTGATTGATTGATAAGTGTAGCACAAAGCTAGCACAAATTTAGTGGAGCTGACAAAGAGGTGACTGAAAACATCTGTACCTACATCAAATCCATCAGCTGGACAAAAGGTTTTTCCTCCAGTTTAATATTAAGGCATAAATTCTGACCTCAGACCAACCCCCATTTCTCATGGTGCAGCTGTGTATTAATGCAGTCTACTAACCATTATGTTTTAGCGCTCAGCCTGAAATAGAACCTGTGACAAAGTCTCACATTTCCACATAATAACAATGATGTTATTGTATTCAAACCCTGCATGGTTCTGCTGTAAACAACAAGACACATAGAAATGAAAAGGAGTGGTGTTGTTGTTTTGATGGGCAACTAAGTGCATGCACCCACCCCACCCCTTCAGCCCCCACACATTTAGACACACACACACACACACACACACACAATTGGCAGCGTTCCTCCTCCTCCTGGTTGACCTTGTGGTCCCATCTCTGAAATACACATTACCGTTCCTACCCTCTCCAACTGCACACCCTGTCATTACAGGGAGGGCAGCAGCAACTGCTGAGTGTGAGCGTGTGTTTCAGTGGAGGTAAAAAAAAAACAGAAAGGCAGCTTCATTTTCCAGCAAAAGAAGAAGAGAAAGAGAAAGAAGTAAGTTTCCTATACAAGCTGTGTGCCACTGGTCTCTTCTTAAATGTTATCATGATGTTCTGAGGACAAATGCATAACTTTTTTTAAAAACAGAGATTGACCCCGGCAAGCAAGGCACAGTGTAACCTGCCTCTTATACACTTAAGGTTTGCATCTTCCTTTATACAGTATCTACAAAATCCACATGCTATAGGATACAAACTCCTATTCAGTGTTAAATTAAGGGACAGTTCCCCCCCCCCAAATCAAATAAACATATTTTTCCTCTTACTTGTAGTGATATTTATCAGTCTAGATAGTTTTAGTGTGAGTTGCCGTATGTTGGAGATACTGACCGTAGAGATGTACAGTACAGGCCAAAAGTTTGGACACACCTTCTCATTCAATGCGTTTTCTTTATTTTCATGACTATTTACATTGTAGATTCTCACTGAAGGCATCAAAACTATGAATGAACACATGTGGAGTTATGTACTTAACAAAAAAAGGTGAAATAACTGAAAACATGTTTTATATTCTAATTTCTTCAAAATAGCCACCCTTTGCTCTGATTACTGCTTTGCACAATCTTGGCATTCTCTCGATGAGTTTCAAGAGGTAGTCACCTGAAATGGTTTTCACTTCACAGGTGTGCCTTATCAGGGTTAATTAGTGGAATTTCTTGCTTTATCAATGGGGTGGGGACCATCAGTTGTGTTGTGCAGGAGTCAGGTTAACACACAGCCGACAGCCCTGTTGGACAACTGTTAAAATTCATATTATGGCAAGAACCAATCAGCTAACTAAAGAAAAACCAGTGGCCATCATTACTTTAAGAAATGAAGGTCAGTCAGTCCGGAAAATTGCAAAAATGTGTCCCCAAGTGGAGTCGCAAAAACCATCAAGCGCTACAACGAAACTGGCACACATGAGGACCGACCCAGGAAAGGAAGACCAAGAGTCACCTCTGCTTCTGAGGATGAGTTCATCCGAGTCACCAGCCTCAGAAATCGCAAGTTAACAGCAGCTCAGATCAGAGACCAGATGAATGCCACACAGAGTTCTAGCAGCAGACCCATCTCTAGAACAACTGTTAAGAGGAGACTGCACGAATCAGGCCTTCATGGTCAAATAGCTGCTAGGAAACCACTGCTAAGGAGAGGCAACAAGCAGAAGAGATTTGTTAGGGCCAAGAAACACAAGGAATGGGCATTAGACCAGTGGAAATCTGTGCTTTGGTCTGAGGAGTCCAAATTTGAGATCTTTGGTTCCAACCGCCATGTCTTTGTTAGACGCAGAAAAGGTGAACGGATGGATTCCACATGCCTGGTTCCCACTGTGAAGCATGGAGGAGGAGGTGTGGGGGTGTGGGGGTGTTTTGCTGGTGACACTGTTGTCCTTCCAAAATACATGGATTATGCAGGAATTACTATTTCGTGAGAACATGGGATCTTTCCAAATTTGGGTGCATTCCTTTTCATAGGGAGACATTCCAACAGTTTATGAAAACAGCCTAAATGTTTATATCTCATGCTTTCACAAGCTTGAGTTTGTCCATGAGTAGATGCATGCTTCCAGCTCAATGACACGGTGGGCCGGTGTAGTTTGGTAGTTTGGTAGAAATAGTTCCTATATAAAACTGTGCGGATTATCTTGAGTAACCGGGTCATGATTTCTGGAAAGAGATATTGCTGTTGAGTTCCTCAAATGCTTTTTTTTTTTTGGCACTTTGAGCTACCATCTAGTTTTATTATATTGGAGAGAAGGTAGACCTCTCTATGGCTGATTATCTCTAACACTGATAAATAGAACTGATAAATAGAACCACTAAAAAAACAAGTATTCTTAATTTTGGGGTGAATTGTCCCTTTAAGACACTAAACATACTTGAATGGTCTTGTTGGTGTATCACTGCTGTAGTTTAATCTCAAGTTATTGGGCCACTTGAAAACTTGGTATTTTTCAGTCATGCCTGCCGAAGATGTTGCTGTTTGCATAATCCTGCATACATTTTTTTTTGTAATGACACAATTTTAATATTTTTATCAATTGCTATGGTTTATTGACTTATGTAACCTTTTAGCTTAGCTTATGCAGATTTTAGGGTTATGAAGCATTTGATGAGACTCAGAGAAATGACTTTACATTTCCATTGCAGATATCAAAGAATTAAGCATTTAGCCATCATAAACTGCAAAGTTTACTTAAGATCAGACATCAATTATACAGTGCCTTCATGTTTTTCTACCATAAAACTTACTGGATGAAAATAATTCCTCTGGACCATGAATTTGAACAGTATGAAACCTGAGCTGACATTTTGTCGTTAACATGATAAGATGCTTTCCATGCCTCGTTATGGCAGATAACATCACATTTCCTGAGGTTTCTGAATCAAGTTTCCCATGACTGGACTGAGTGGGCTCCTGACCAGAAAGTTCAGATTCACACCAACTTCTGCTTTGCTCCCTAACAAGCAATTAAGGGATACTTTCCCCTTTCTTTCTTTCTCACCTTTATTTATTCAGGGAAGGCCAATTGAGAGCAAGCTCTCATTTCCAATGACGCCCTGATTACAGCACAATACATTTCAGTACACATCACAATACATATCCATACACTTCAACAGAAGCACATAATGAGATCAACAAGCACATGTACATTCAGAAATCATGAAATCAACAAGAATGTGTTTAAAATGATTAAAAGGAATCAGTGTATCTAATTGAAGCTGAGACAGCAGATTATTCCATTTAAAAGGAGCGAAATAACTAAAAGCAAATTTCCCTACCTGCGTTTTAACAGCTGGGATATTAAGAGCCAGTGGGTTTTGTGCACGAGTGGGGTAGCTAAGAGATCTGAAGCTCAATAGGCTCGATAGGTATAGAGGAAGTTTTTTAAGTAGTGCCTTATAGATAAACAATATACAGTGTTGCTCCCTTCTCTGAGCCAGGGAAGTCCAACCGACATTCTGATAGAGATGGCAGTGATGGGTCATGAACCCATCGCCAGTAATAAATCTAATAGCAGAATGATAAATTGTATCAAGTGGTTTAAGAACAGAGGGAGAAGCATGCATGTAAATAATGTCACCATAGTCTAAAACCGATAGAAATGTAGCACGGACTATCTGTCTCCTACAGTGCTGAGGAAGACAGGATTTATTTCTATAAAAGAATGCCAATAAAGGCTTCAGCTTCTTTAAAAGTTCTGCAACATGAAAATTAAAGGACAATTTATCATCCATCCAAATACCCAAGTACTTATAACAAGAAACCATTTCCAACGGAGTCCCATCTGCTGTGGCAAGGGTAAACTTATTTAAGTCAACAGTACGTTTTTTTGTAAAAATCATGTACTTTGACTTTCCTGGATTTAAAACCAATTTAAGATGAGATAGACTTCTTTGAATAATGCAGAAATCATCTTGAAGATTATTTAGAGCTTGTTCAACAGATGGAGCAAAGGAATATATGATTGAATCATCAGCATAAAGATGAATTAAGCTATTTCTGATACCACAATTAAAATCATTGATATAAATAGCAAAAAGCAGAGGTCCTAAAACCGAACCCTGCGGTACCCCTTTGTATATGTTTAAAAATTCTGATATGAAACCATCACCAATCACAGCTTGGGATCGACCAGATAGATAATTCTCAACCCATTTACAAGAGTTGTAATCAAAACCAATATCATGCAAACGCTCAAGAAGGATGGAATGGTCAACCGAATCAAAAGCCTTAGAGAGGTCGATAAAAAGGGCAACACAATCAAGTTTGCTGTCTAAAGCATGTGCAATATCATTCACAACCTTAGCAGTGGCAGTCACAGTGCTATGCCCAGGTCTAAAACCAGACTGATAAATATTTAAAACTGCAAATTCAGATAAAAAAGATCTAATTTGGTTGCTTATCAAGCGTTCTAAAATTTTTGCCAAGCAGGATAATTTCGAGATTGGACGGTAATTATTCAGATCATTTGCGGGGCCACCTTTGTGCAGAGGAGTTACAAATGCTGTTTTCCATATATTAGGAATACAGCCAGTTAAAAGAGTCAGATTAAAAACATGCAAAAGGATGTCAACAATAAAGGGTGCAGCTAGTATCAGAAGTCTAGTGTTCAATTGATCAGCTCCAGTAGGCTTCCTAGGATCAAGATTGTAAAGAGCACTGAGAACTTCAGCTCTAGTAAAGGGCCTAAAAGAAAAGCAATGAGGACTAGTATTTGCAAGAGTAGGGTTGAAGTTACTGACCGGACTAGTGGTGTGAAAAATATCACCTGCAGCACTAAAATGTCTGTTAAAAAGATTACATTGTTCATTTTTATCAGAGATGGAGATGAATCCCTGTGAAATCTGAGTGGGTAAAGATGAGGTTGGCCTATTTGAGAGCGTTTTGATTGTTCTCCAGAACTTAGATGGGTTACCAGAACAATCTGATAAGGATGTCATATAGTAATTAGATTTAGCATTACGTATAGATACAAGACATTTATTACGAAGATGACGAAAATATTTCCAATCACTTATTGAGCCTGAGGTGCGAGCCTTGTTCCAAGCAGTGTCCCTAGCATGTAACAAATCAGCAATTTCCTGTGAGAACCAGGGATTGCATCTGTTCTTTATTCTCAATGTCCTAAAAGGGGCATGTCTATCTGCTACTGAATTAAAAGCTTTAATAAAATTATTTAAAGTTAGGGTAGGATCAGAGATGTCAGTTATGGAAGATGTATCAAGAGAAGAAATATCATTTAAAAAATCCTGCTCCACAAACTTTTTAAAATTCCTCTTAACAATTAAACGAGGCTTTGATTTTACTTGTTTAACATCTCTGATACAAGCAATTGGACAATGGTCACTAAAATCAAGCGGGAGAACCCCAGAGGATTTAAAATTATGTGGCCTATTTGTTAATATAAGATCCTGCCCCTGCCCTTGAGTAAGACACTCTCTCCTCAGCTGCAGCACAGTGATCAGCAATAAAGAACTGTCAATAGACAAGTGTTGTTGAGGATTTTGCTGTAAATCATAATGCATGGTTAGTCAATTTTGTGTTGACAGGATATCCAGGCTGAATGGATTATCTGATGTGATGATAAATCACACACTGATTTATGCAAATTCTTGACATTTGGAGATGAGGGCTAAATGAACAGAATAGAAGTCGATCTCTTCGCTCACATCTCAGGCGGTTTGCATCCCTAGGGTTAAAGTAGCCATAAAAATGTCATCTGTCATCAGGATGGAGAATTTATATTTTAAGGTGGTCCTGTGGTCAGAGACTGGGCCTTGTTGGATTATTGTAAAAAGGTTATATATTGATCATTGTATCCATTCTCTAAATGAGTGATATGCAGAGGATGTGAAGCTTAGTTGTAGTGGACAATTACTGTGTGTCTAGTAGACAGAGCTGCAGGCGCCAGCACCCAGAGATAAGAAAGAACACCAAGACAATAACAAATACCTTATAAGCACAGAATGTCCTAGGATAGTGAGCCTTCTTGTACATCACTGACAACAAGTTCTCATACACAGCTGATGCGCTGACGCACACTTTAGCAGTGTGCATGTTTTCGTTTGACCTTGCTTTGCAGGAGCAGTTGACGTGACAGCAGTAAGGCGTGGCGGAGTCAGAAGGAGGGAGCGGAACTGCAGTGGAAAAACAGCCAATCATCTTGCGTGCACATTTCATAACTGTAACGCCTTATTAAAGTGTCCAGGGAAGGTTAGGAGTCAGACTTCATGAACTGATGGCACCTGTTGCAGACAGGGACGTGAAGTTGGACACAGAGCTCTGTATCTCGTAATCTTTTTGATTTTTGGAATAAATAGAAGTTAACTGAGACCATCTACTCTCCTGTTATTCTTCATCAAACGAACATGCGGAGTTTGTCTTAATGCTGATTGGTTACTGTTTTAAGGAAGAAGAAAAAGAGACATCTCCAACAATTTGGTGACCCCGACGTGATGAAGAAGGAGGGTAGTGGTCAATCGTCGGACTGGACGAGACACAAGGCAACTGAAAACGCGGTGACAAATGAGGCGCCTCATTAAAAAAGGTAAAGCAGACGCCTGGTTTCATACAAAGTACTGCTATTTGGCCTATAATCCAAAACTGTTTGTCACTGAGTTGGCAAGGCGCCATTTTTAGTAGATTACAAGATAATTGGGAAGTCCCCGACCACGGGTTGAAGTCCCCTGGGAACAAAACAGAGGGTTAAAGTCCCGCCTAACAGAGGGTTAAAGTCCTGCCAAACAGAGGGTTAAAGTCCCGCCTAACAGAGGGTTAAAGTCCCGCCGGACAGAGGGTTAAAGTCCCGCCTAACAGAGGGTTAAAGTCCCGCCTGACAGAGGGTTAAAGTCTCGCCTGAAAGAATAGTGGGTGAAAGGCCCAGGAATTAAATCCTAAATTTAATTCCTAAACAGAAAACATAGTCGGGTGAAAGGCCCAGGAATTAAATCCTAAATTTAATTCCTAAACAGAAAACATAGTCGGGTGAAAGGCCCAGGAATTAAATTTCTTTCTGTTTTAGAAATAGAAGGAAGACAAAATTTAATTTCCTAAAGAAGAAGAGTAAAAGTGGGTGAGAGGCCCTTGTGTCGATTGTAAAAACGCATAAATATTATAGAGTTCACCACCAGAGGAACGACGTATTGTTGTGATCCTCAACACAAGCACTATCTTTTAGGTTAAAAGATGCTTCGTGGGTCGGGGGACCACAGGTCTCGTGCCTGATGTTTTATTGTGGGTGGCTTGCTGACTGCCAGCTATGTTAACGCCTTAAGATAAACGCCAGTTGCCACCGGGCCATAGGCACCTCGCACCACTCCAGGAAGTTGGTGTAGAAGCTTGGGTGTGCCAGCTTGCAACGGGTGAGACTTAAGAAGCAAAATCACAGCGAAACGGGAAAAATTGTAAGTCCGTGAGAATTAGTATAATACTCTCACAGCAGTATTGTTGTTTGATTGTTGAAAGTATTTGTGTTTTATTGCATTGCTTTTTGTAACTGTTGAAAGAGTTTATGTTTTGTTGTCTTGCGTTTTTGTAATTGTTGAAAGAGCTTGTGCTTCGGTTGTATTGCGTTTTTGTAATTGTTGAGAGAGCTTGTGCTTCGGTTGTATTGCGTTTTTGTAATTGATGAAAGAGCTTGCGTTTTGGTTGTATTGTGTTTTTGTTATGGTTGAAAGAGTTGGTGGTTTGTTGTATGATTGTGTATTGGGCAAGAAGGGCGTGTGGAGCCCGGTTGGATAGTGTGTGTCGAGATAAAGAGGTGTTAAAGTTACAAACATGGATGGTGAATTTGACAGGGAATGTAGTGAGCACGGTTATTGTCCACCAATGACAGTAAAGGATCAGTATGGGAAGATAAGGCTCACATGGGGGAGAAGTAGGCTATATCAACCCTTCTCCTTCACTGAAATGAACTGCATCCTGGATAAAATGCCCCCTCCCATGGAGGGTGGCGGACCATGGATGGAACGTTTTTGTAAACAAACACTGGGATTTAAATTGGCAGCGGGAGACTGGAGAGCATTATTGGGAAAACAGCTCTCTTGCTGGGAGGTGATGGAAGTGGAAATTCTGGCTAAAATAAATGATGAACCAGATTCAAAACCTTTCTCGCGCCATGCCACAGATAGCTTGTGTTATTGTGCTATCATTAATAAATCATGAGAGATCCCTAAGAGAGAGAGAAATGCCACGTCATAAAAGGAGCACCTCAGACAATTGTCTAACACGGTATGGGGGTGTGGAATTGATGTATACAATGGAACAGAGCACAGGGTTTCAATTTGATCTATGTCCATTTGTGTTGCATGCTTTTCAGCTAGACCCACATTGTTTACTACACCTGCACCTCTATTTCCAGATCAAGACCCCACCGGTTTCCAGTGTATGATGAATATGACCATGAATCCGGACCCACAGGGGTGTAAGACGCTGAGTTCAATTTTTCCTCCGACTAAGAATAACACCATACCTCCAACGTTCACTCCCAAAATAAGTAATTACACTTGTCTCCTTAGGAACAGTACAGGACAAGAATTAGGCGAGATACTATCCCCATAATTAGTGCTCTGTTCCCAATCACTCCAAACAAAAATGTTGACCGTATTAATTATGTCCATTACAACGTTCTCAGATTGGCTAACGGGACTAGAGATGCAGTCAGTGGACTGTCTGAGGAAATGCATGAGCACTCAGGGATTAGTAACCCCCTCGGTGGAGTGGAAAACGGCGTAGTTTGATAGTATCAGTCTTTCTCTCTCTCGTGGGGATGATAGCTTGCTTAGCATCGTGTGGCTGTTGTTGTATTCCATGTATAAGGTCATTGTGTGAGAGAATCATTGTGTCTGCTATTGAAAAGAAACAGCCAGTCCCTCCCCCATACCAAATGTGTCAGTAGGAAACCACTGCTCTGCTTAGAGAGCCACTCCCAGGTGAGGAAGAGGAAGAGGAAGATGTGATCTCAAGTGTTTGAGATCAAAAGAGGGAGTTCACCTCTTCCGAACTGGACATCATGTAAATGAGCAAACGTTTTAGTTTTTCCCAGTGAAGATGTTCTAACCTGCTCCTTGAGTTCACAAACAGGCTAAGCAATGTGTCATTTGCTTGAAAACCGTTTGCGTGTGTAACCATGTAACCCAATCCTGGAATATACATGTCTCTCTAGATTCGAAAGGTTAGAGTGCAATAATCACCACAACACCAGATATCACAATTAACTGCAACATTAGTGTGCAATTTATAAAACTGTACAATATGAACCACAACAATACATGTGTATGAAAAATAACAAACTGGGCCCTTTAAAGAAAATAAAATATATCTTATAACTATATCTTTATATGAGTGTTCTCGCTTTTGAAACGCTTTAAAGTTAGTGTCTGGTCAAAGTCAAAGTCAATTCAGATCGGTAGTAGACAGGTGCATAGGAGGAGCCATTTTACCTGATGAAGGTCTACGGACTGAAACTAAGACCCAGACTAAGAAGATACTTCCGCTTCCGCTGCCGCTGCTGCTACCGCCGCCACTGCTACTCTTTGTCACCCGGCTTTTTACTTTTATTTTGGCTTTACCGACTTTGTTCTCCTTTCGTGGATTGGTACCTTGGTTTTCACTATCTTGTCATCTGGTGCTGACAAAAGCATTAACTGTTACCGCTCCCGGAGCCTTGTTGTGGACTTTGTTTTGTTCACCAGCGAGAGACTGCACCTAGCCAGGCTAGCTTAGCCGGGTTTGTTTTTTTTCTGGCTGCTAGCTAGCTTGCGGGCCCCAGCTAATCGTCATCATGGCTGTGTGTGGACACTGTTTGCCAGCATACTCGCAGTTGCAGAAGGACATCAGCCAGCTGAAGCAGGACCTTCTTAACAAAAATGAGCTACTCCTGGGGTTTTCATCTGTACCAACTAACCATGCTAAACATCTCGCTGTGTTGGGTTCCTCCTGCTACGACAATGGAGATGCCAGTCTGTCTGCTTCGGTTGCACACAACGATGCCACTCTGCCCTGGTCCGGTTGTGTCACCACTGGAGGGGAGCCGATATGCTCAGCTGATGTTCGGGCTCTGAGCGATGACCCGTGGTCCGTCCTTGGGGCTAAACCGCGGTCCCAAACCTGCTCCACTCCCCGGCGCTCGGAGCCGTGGGTGCTAGTTAAGAGCGGCAAGAGCCATGCCAACCGCTCCACCCAACCGCTCTCATCTGAAACTCTTCAGCTGAGCATTAGATTCCAAGCCCTGGAGAATGAGGAAGGACAGCGCTCCCCGATGCTCCAGCTGGGTGACCATCCATCCTCTTCTTCTTTTGCTGTGCCCCAAGACCTCCCTGCCGCCGCAGATGCCACCGCCAGTGCCGCTGCCACTGCTCCACCGGCTGCTACCGCCACCACATCTGCTGCTACTACTGCCGCCGCCGCCGCTCCTGCTGCTGCTGCTCCGGATGCTACCGCTGCTGCTACCACCACAGCTGCCGCTTCTGCTGCTACCACTGCTGCCACTGCTCCCGCGGCTGTTGCTGCTGCCCTGGCAGCCTGCCTCCTGCCCGCACCTCGGCTGGTGCCTCTCCTGCTGTCACCCGGGTCCACCCCCCCAGGTGGTCACGCTTCAACATCCAGCTGCGGCGCCCACCCTCAGTGCTTGTTGTCGGCACCTCCATAGTCCGACATGTGAGGGTAAGCGGTGGCCGGACCTTCTGCTATTCTGGTGGCTGCGTAAAGGACATTACACCCAACGCTCTGCACCTGACCCAGCAGCACAACACAGCATCTGCAGTCGCTGACCCTGTATTTAACATCCCCGTTCTGATTACTAACAGCCCTCGTAAGCACCACCGGCTGAATTCCTGTACAAGTTGTTATAAATCTGATCATTTAATCACCATAAACCCCACACCTCAAACAATCTCTAGGTTGCCATTTGCAAGTAAGCCGTCCTGTGATGCTGGGCAAATATCGTTGAACCCACACACATTCAAATCCAGAAATGGCCTGGGGTTAATGCATCTAAACATCAGAAGTCTGTGTAATCAGTTTAAACTGGGTCAGCTGGAAATTCTCATATCACAAATGGACCCTGATATCCTGGTTTTGACAGAGACCTGGCTTAAACAGAGTGTACACAGTTCTGAAGTTTCATTAAATAACTATAACTTGTACAGAATGGACAGAGTGGGAAGAGGGGGTGGTGTGGCTGTGTATGTGAAGTCATGTCTGTCCGTCACTGTTTTAAATGCTGTCACAATTCCTCATTCCTTTGAACTTATTGCTCTGAAGGTACACTTATCAAGCAACAATGCAATTAATGTGGTGGGCATTTATAGGCCACCCTCAGCTGTTTCTGGTGCTGTTAATAAATTAGCAGACCTCCTTGTTCAGTACAGTCACTCAGAGATGCTAGTTTTAGGTGATTTTAACCTAAATTGGTTCTCGGATGACTCAAATACTTTAAAGGAAATGTGTGTCTGTCACAGCTCATTGAGGAACCAACCAGACCCAATCTGAAGGACCCTTCAAAATCAACGTTAATTGATCTTATTCTCTCCAATAGAAGTGACAAAATGACGGCTTCTGGAGTTTTTGCACTTGGCTTCAGTGACCACTGTCCTCTAGCCTGTGTTAGAAGATCTAAACAGGAAAGATCAACCTCCAGAACTGTTATCAAAAGAAACTTTAAAACTTTCAATGAACAGGCTTTCCTCAATGATCCTACAGACAGTAACATATATCACACCTCTGGCATACTGGACATAGAATTAGCCTTGGAATACTTTACAAAATCATTTATCACTATCATTGATAAACATGCACCTCTTAAAAAGCTCAGGATTAAAAATAGATCAAGTTCCTGGTTTTCCACAGAGTTATCAATAATGTTAAAGGAAAGGGACAAAGCCTGGGCTTTAGCAAGGCGTACTGGTGAAGCAGCACATTGGGTAACTTTTAGACAACTCAGAAATAAATGCACATCCTCCATGAGAAAAGCAAAAGCTAATTATCACATAGAATTAGTCTCTAACTCTTATTCAGATCCATCAAAATTTTGGAAAGCAGTAAATATGAACGAAAAAAAAAACCAATATATCCATTCCTTCTTCTGTTACATTTAATGACTGCTTCATAAATGATCCATCAGAAATCTGCCATGCCTTCAACACACACTTTGCTGCTGCTGGAAATCAGTTTGATATGGTTTACTCAGATAACTTTCTTAATAATAACCCTAGGGATCATGTGCTCCCCTCATACCGTACCTCTCAGTTCACCCTTCAGACTGTCACTTTGTCTGTTGTAAAGGGAGCGCTGCAAACTATTGATTGCAGGAAAGCAACTGGGGAGGATAATTTAGACCCCTATTTTTTAAAGCTCTCTGCCCCGATTATTAGTAATCAAATTACACATCTGTTTAATCTCTCTATTTATACTGGAGTTATCCCTCAGGTCTGGAAATCTGCACATGTAGTCACACTCCATAAGGGTGGTGATAAAAATGATCTCAACAAATATCGGCCAATTTCCAAACTCCCCTGTCTTGCTAAAATCTTAGAATCATTAGTTAACAATCAGCTCAAATCATTCCTCTCAAGTAATTCTGTGTTAAATCCACATCAGTCTGGTTTCAGAGCAAAACACAGTACTGTCACTGCTACCACTTTAGTTATAAATGATATCATAGCTGCTGTTGATAAAGGTAAATACTGTGCTGCACTTTTTGTTGATCTTTCCAAAGCATTTGATACTGTTGATCATGCTCTATTCCTTCAGAGACGACATGATATTGGTTTTGATTGTAATTCCTGTAAATAGTTTCAGGACTATCTTTCTCACAGGCAGCAGTGTGTAATTTTGGGAAATGACTGTTCTTCTTTGTTACCCCTGTTAAAGGGGGTACCACAAGGTTCAGTATTGGGTCCTGTCCTCTTCACTATTTATATTAACAATATCACATCCTCCATAACAAATTGTAATTCCCATCTGTACGCGGATGATACAGTTCTGTATTGTTTTTCTAATACTGTGCACTCTGCTACCCAAATCCTACAACAAGCCTTTGACAATTTGCAATATGCACTCTGTAATTTAAAACTAGTACTGAATGCAAACAAAACCAAATACATGCTGTTCTCCAGAGCCAGAGATATAGTTGATACTGCTGATAATGGTTTACATATTGTCACTCTAAATGGTCACAGTATTGACAGGGTATCACAGTATAAATATCTTGGTGTCTGGTTGGATCAAAAAGTTACTTTTAAATGTCACATAGACACACTTGTCAGGAAGTTACGACAAAAAATTGGATATTTGTACAGAAACATTGTGACTTTTCCCATGTTCAGTAGGAAGCGGATAATTGATGCCATCTTCATGTCTGTCCTGGATTATGGTGACATCATCTATAGACACGCCTCTACCTCCATTCTTAAACCCCTTGATTCAGTTTATCACTCCGCCTTGAGGTTTATTACCGGTGACAGTTATTCTACTCATCATTGCATCCTATATGAAAAGGTTGGGTGGACTTCTTTAACAGTTAGACGTAACAGACATTGGTTTCTATTCATCTACAAAGCCCTAAATGGAAATTTACCATCATACATCTCCTCTTTATTAATCTGGTCAAAGAGTCATTATTGCACTCGCTCAAGTGATTGGCTGACACTCGAAGTCCCCCGTGCAAATACTGAGCTTGGGAAAAGTGCCTTTAGTTTTTGTGCTGCACATACTTGGAACACCTTACAGCAAACGCTACAACTTGTATCTACAGGCCAGTTTAACACCATGATTACAAACTACTCCACTCTTGAATGTAACTGTTTTTAACTGTTCTGTTGTTTGATTGTCTGAATTGTGTGTGTGATTCTCTCCTTTTGTAAATGTGGGTGTGTGAGTATTTACATGTGAATGTATGTGGTGTCTGCATATGTTCATGTGTATGTGTATGTGTATATGTATATGCATGTGCATGTATATTTGCTCTTGCTTTGTTTTGTTTTCATATATATTTCTGTTCTAACTGTACTCTAGACATCATTGTAAATGAGGGCGGTCCCTCAATGATTTCTTGAGATTAAATAAAGGTTGAATTGAATTGAAAGTGGGGTTCGATCTGTGAGTTCCAAAAGTCAAGCATCCACAAAATCTAAAGTATCGTTGGAGTGCATTCTTTCTAGTATAAATTCAAGTCAGTACCAGTCCAGATGACCAGCATGATCCTACCACAAAGCAGACAGTTCATCTGCTATTTCAGCTGACATGTAGACGCTGGTCCTGGGATCAAGCTGGGTGGCTCGCCATCTACTGGAATCTACTGGACTTTCCTGGACCATCTTCATGGATCTTCTCACTCAACAAAAAGACCTGACCTGCATTTAAAACACAGGCTTATAGTCTGCTCTGATTTATTCTATGACTGATCTTTCTTCTGTATTTCTCTTATGTTTGTCTTTTTGTTGTACAACATTATACCAGATTGTAATATAATTTACATGCTGCTGAATGCAATTACCTGTATGAACTTCAAAATTCTCGAATGAAATTACAGTAGAATTGTTTTAACCAAACAAAATATATGTTCATTACATTCTGACACAATACAAATAAACATGAAATTAGTATTAAACCGCTTAAGCTTAACCAGTGTCAATAAAAAAACAGCAATACCTCATACCTTAAACATTAAACCAATACATTTTCACCCTTTTAGTGAAAACAACATGGTAAGTATTTTCTGTATTTACTCAGTACCCGTTTTATTAGTTGTGTAAACACCATAAATCACGCAAATACACCTAACAATGACACTAACTTAAATTTTGTAATGCACTTTCATCAGTACAAAAATACTGCTTGACAATTTATTTCTTAATGTAGAAACATATAGAGTAAAATGATTAATACTCTACACATAAATAAATTCCTGTTTCATTTATCTGAGTAAAATACACCATTTTACATTGACTTGCTCTCTTAAACATAAAACATTTCCCACATCAGCACAAACTAGCTGTGTGGCTGAAACAAACAAGAAATGTGCATTTTAGGGTTCTAATACATATACCAAGTTTATTTCATGACTCAAATAAACACTCAATAATTAATCGAGATTAATTATAACATTTTCCCCACAGCATTAGTCAACAGTAGCAGCAACTAACTGAACTCGACATCTGATTTTGTTGCAAGACTGTCCATAGGATTTCTGGTTAACTAGCTGCCTTGAAGTGCACCTCAGATTTTACACCTACAACATATATGACTCATTTTAACAAAATAATGAAATAATTATTTCTTCTTAGATTCAAGTTGTCTGTACATGTCTTCAATACACCTTACATATATTTATCTCCATTTACATGGACTTTGTGCATTTCTTTAGAATAAAGGAAAAGAATTATAACCACAATCATATTACACTTTTAACTTAGTTAACCTGGTTTCCACCTGGATTACACCTGCGTGACACACTAAGCCGATGATTGGCTGTTGGTTAGCCTCTCTCGCTACAGTTTTTGTGGTGTGTCCCACACCATTGGCACTGGTTGGCACTTGTTGAACATGTTTTATTTGGCAAGCTTATGTTTTTAGTCATTGAGCTCTTTAGCAGAAACGACTCGTAATTGTTTGTGTTATTGTTTGCTAGTGCACACTAAATATCCTTTGTTCTTTTAACATCAAGCTGTGTTGTTAATGTGCTTGCATCTTGAATCCATCCTTTCAGTCTTTTAGTTTCCCTTTTTCAATGATGAACACAGACTACCACTGCCTGGTGGTGTGGCGAGTTATTACCTCTCATGCTGGTGCAGAACATATAAGCTAGATGATCGGTAAAAAGGCAGGTGTTGTGACAAAATTCTGAGAAAAAGTACAGGCTGCAAATGGAGGGCACAGTTTTTGGACTTTTCACTGTGTTTTGCATCAGGAGGCATTTTGTTGCAAGTCATTTAGAATGGATCATGTCATGGAAGTGGCTGTCCAAACTGTTAATTTTATCCAAGCCAGAGGTCTGAACCATCGTCAGTTTGACAGCCTTCTTTCGGATAAACACATTACCCATGGCCTGCCATACCACACTGAAGTACGGTGGTTAAGCAGAGGAGCTGCGCTGATGCGATTTATGAGAGGAAATTGGACAATTTATGGCACAAAAAGGAATACCAGTGTCTGAGCTGAAGGATGCAGTATGGCTGCGGGACCTTGCATTTATGGTGGATATTGCAGAGCACTTGAATATTCTGAACAAAATGATGCAAGGCTGTAACAAAGTTGTCACACAGTATTATGACAGCATACAAGCTTGAGGCTGGCTTTGTGGGAGTGACAAAAATCCCCACTCATGCTTAAATTTGCATTCATGTAGTATAATCTGATGTGTCTGTTGTCTGTGATGAGTTATTGCCTACATGTAGAATTTCAAGGACAGCAAAACAGGTAGTTATTTTTTGTAAGAAGGCTGTGAAAGTAGTGTGATGAAGGAATTCCAAGCATAGTGCAATGTGATGTTTGATAACTATTTTATCTATAATGTGTTTTACATACTTGATGAAGATGGTGTCTTTGTCAATACACATTGCACCTCCTCTGTGTGAACTACATTTTTCTTCCATGTTGCCAAGTATCCCCCCTAACACATGTGCATCTGTGTGGATTGATCATCATCTGCAGACTGCCAGCCACACTCCTTATCAGCTTTTGCAAATGGGACAGTTCCCCGTGTCAGAAAGGTGATGTGAATTAAGGTGATGTAATACACTTTTCCAGGAATGTTTAACAAAGACGTATGAACTAACCAAACTCTGTATTTTTTCTGCTTGTCTTGAGGTTCTTACTGGCCCAGATGTTGACAGGGAAGGGGCAGTGATGACCCATGACAATAGAGAGAGTGGAGTTCTGTTCCCCAAATTTGAGTCAAAGCTATGTAGGAAGAGAAGACAGCACTTTGGTCTCTGGCAACCCCATATCACCTTTGGATTCACATGGCCACAATCTGTACTTGGAGATGCTGCAATAGCAGCAGATAATATAAACTGCTTTCTACACTGCACAGTATTGTAGTACCAGTCCTGGTAACATTAATGTTAAAATGCAAAGCCTATATTGTACTATGTTTATATGCATGATAACAAAGGCAAGGCAAGGCAAGTTTATTTGTATAGCACATTTCAGCAGCAAGGCAATTCAAGGTGTTTCACACAGGACATTATAATACAGCAACAAGGGAAAAAGAAACACATTGAAACATTATGAAATAAACACGTAAAAGGTGATTAAAAACAGCAAGTAAGAAAACAACACATAAAACCCAAAAATATAAAAACACACACATATTAAAGTAAGAGTTGCAGTGCAGAGTTTCGAAGGAAAATGTGAAGTTTAAGAAGTAAAAAGCCTTTTAGTCAAAGGCAGCAGTGAATAGGTGAGTCTTTAACCTTGACTTAAAAAAACTCAGACTCTCAGCAGACCTGATAATTTCTGGTAGCTTGTTCCAGATATACAGAGCATAGAAACTGAACGCTGATTCTCCATGTTTAGTTCTGACTTTTGGAACACAGAGCAGACCTGCACCAGACGACCTGAGTGGTCTGGATGGTTCATACTGGACTAGAAGGTTTCTGATGTATTTCCAGCCTAAACCATTCAGTGCTTTATATGCTGGCAAGAGAATTTTAAAGTCTATTCTCTGAGAGACAGGGAGCCAGTGTAGAGACCTCAGAACTGGAGTGTTGTGGTCCACTCTCGTGGTCTTAGTGAGGACTCGAGCAGCAGCATTCTGGATCAGCTGCAGTTGTCTGATTGACCTTTTAGGCAGACCAGAGAAGATACTGTTACAGTAGTCAACTCGGCTAAAGATAAATGCATGGACACATTTTTCAAGGTCCTGCTGTGACATCAGTCCTTTAATCCTAGAAATGTTCTTGAGGTGATAGTAAGCTGACTTTGTGATTGTTTGTATGTGGTTTTTAAAATTCAGGTCTGAATCCATGACAACACCCAGATTCCTGGCCTGGTCTGAGGTTTTTAACTGAAGTGACTGGAGCTGCATGCTGATTTTAAGACGTTCCTCCTTGGGTCCAAAAACAACTACCTCAGTTTTTTCTCTGTTTAACTGAAGAAAATTATGGCACATCCATTCAGATATTTGCTCCATGCATTTACCCAGTGCTTGTATGGGGCTATGGTCACCTGGGGACATTGAAATGTAGAGCTGTGTGTCATCTGCATAGTATGGTAATCTATTTTGGGTTTTTTTTTCTATGATCTGAGCAAGTGGAAGCATGTAGATGTTGAACAGAAGGGGCCCCAGGATGGAGCCTTGGGGGACTCCACATGTAATTTTGGTCCGCTCAGATTTAAAGTTACCTATTGACACAAAATAATCCCTGCCCTTTAAATAGGATGCAAACCAATCAAAAACTGTGCCAGACAGTCCCACCCAATTTTCCAGTCAATCAAGTAATGCAGCACTGAGGTCCAATGACACTAAAACTGAAGATCTGCCATGATCTGTGTTTAAGCAAATGTCATTAAATACTCTGACCAGAGCTGTCTCAGTGCTGTGATGTGGTCTGAAACCTGACTGAAAGACGTTAAAGCAGCTGTTGACTGTTAAGAATTAATTTAGCTGTTGGAGCACAGCCTTTTCAATGATTTTACCTAAAAAAGGAAGATTTGATATCGGCCTGTAGTTGTTCATTGAGGTCTTTTCTAAATTGTTATTTTTTAAGAGCGGCTTAATAACAGCTGTTTTCAGGGTCTGTGGGAAGACTCCTGAGCTTAGAGACATGTTTACAATCTGTAACAGATCAGATGCCATGACGTGTGAAACTTTTTTGAAAAAAATCTGTGGGTAAAACATCCAGACAGCAGTAGGAAGAGCTCAGTTGGTGTAGAATGTCCTCCAGATTTTTGTCATTGATTGGATTAAACTGCGTCATGGTGTTTAAATGGTTTTTAGACAGACACAGCATAGATCCTGAACCTGGTGTTGAGGAATTCACGGCCTGTCTAATATTCTGAATTTTTTCTGTAAAGAACAAAGCAAAGTCATTGCAGGCCCTGGCAGAGTGAAGTTCAGGTGCTATTGAAACAGGGGGGTTTGTTAGTCTCTCAACAGTAGAAAACAGTGCTCGAGCATTATTTTTGTTTCTGGTGATAATGATTGAGAAGAAAGACTGCCTTGCATTCCTCAGCTTTAGATTATAAGTGTGAAGTTTCTCTTTACAGATGTCAAAATGAATCTGGAGATTTGATTTTCGCCACCTGCGTTCAGCTTTCAGACACTCTTTTTTCATTTTTTTACTTGCGGAAATTCGAGTTCACCAAAGGAGCTAACGCTACTGGGCCCAAAGCCTCAAGCTCGAGTGATTCACCACCCAGGTGTAACACACCTGAGCCTGAAGACCAAATGGAGGTCGCGGACCTGAAAGCAGAAATCCTCACGGAGCTGAAAATGGACATTGCTATGGTGCTCAGGTCGGAACTCAAGACTGCTCTAACCGAAGATTTTGAAAACATTAAATCCGAGCTACAGGCAGTAAAAACGGAATTAGCAAACAATACCACGGCGATTCGCTCCGACGTGGAGACGATGAAAACAACAGTGACACATATGGAGCAGGGGCTCTCGTCATGTTCAGACGACGTGACCTCTTTGCTGACAAAAGTGGGGAAACTCGAGACAGAAGTCGGCAACCTGCGGGAGAAGTGCCTTGACATGGAAGGAAGAATGAGACACTCCAACATCCGAATACTAAATGTCCCAGAAACCCCAGGCTCAAGCACACCGACAGCTGTCTCCAAACTACTAAGAGAAGTGCTGAAAATAGATAAAGAAGTCCTGATCGATCGGTCTCACAGGGGGCTACAGCCGAGAAGCCAAGACGGTAAACCCCGTGTCATCGTGGCAAAAGTCCACTACTACCAGGATTGTGCCGACATCCTTCGCCGCGCCAGGGAGTCCGGGCCGCTCCGGTTCAAAGGGACCGACATCTTCATTTTCCCGGACTATCCCCCCAGCGTCGTGCAGGCCAGATCCGCCTTCAGCGAGGTGAGACGACTACTTCGCGGACGAGATGGTGTTAAATATGGTCTTCTCTACCCAGCACGGCTCCGGATCACGCATAACGGAACTGAGAAGCAGTTTCAAAACGCGGGAGAAGCCATGGCCTATGTGAAAAGCAGAATCCTATCGGGATCATCAAAAGACTGACTATGACTTGAAATGAGTGAGAATAGGTAAATCCCACGTTTGAATAAGGTTGCTGCTGTCTATTCTGTCACGTAAACACATCACCTTGACTGATACAGAGCCAAATGGCTCCAGTTTGTTCCAGATGAGGAAGTAGAGAGCACCTACGGTATCAAAACAGTGCTGTTTCTCACTGTTTCATTTTTGTTTACAATAGATATAATAGTTTGATTAGAATACTGCTGTGTGCCTCTATCAGTATCATTTTATTACCTGTTTATACTCAGCACTTAGACAACAGAAGAAATCCCTTTTGTCTTTAAAAAAAAAAAAAAAAAACACCAAAAAAAAAAAACATTGAAATATTTTCTAAGGTGCCTCATATAAAACTATGTTCTATAGCAGAGCTTGTTCCTTTAGAGCTAGTGTATCCTCACACAAGCACTTACATGTGTAGATACTGTTGCAAGGGGTTTGGGAATCACCTTGTTCCTTCAGGTGAGGGTTGGGGAATTACTGTACCTGGGTTTACAGTCAGTTTTTTTTCCTTTTTTACATTTTTCTCTTGTTTCATTGCTCATGCTTACTTATCTCTTAAAGGTCCTCTCAACACTTTTGAAAGTATAAATACAGGCAGACTTAATGCACTGCTAATCTTTCCCTGTTTTGAATATGGCTACGACTAACATAGATTTTTTAAACAAATTAACCAATTGTGACATAACCTTTGTAAGTTGGAATGTAAAATCTTTAAATCACCCCACTAAACGAAAGAAAGTATTGACTCAAATTAAAGGTGGGAATTGCCTTTCTCCAGGAGATGCATCTCCGAACCTTTGACCATTTTCGACTCAGGGGAGGATGGATCGGGCAATCATATCATTCTAATTTTCATTCCAAATCTAGAGGTGTGGCCATCCTTGTTAATAAGAACATCCCATTTGCAATGTCAAAGGTTGAAACAGATTCCTCAGGGCGTTACATTTTTGTGGTGGGCAGACTGTATAACACGCCAGTTATCTTAGCCAATGTGTATGCATCACATTGGGATGATAGTTCTTTTTTTCTAAATGTCTTTGCTCATATCCCCAACATGGACACACATCATCTTATCCTCGGAGGCGATATGAACTGCACATTATCACCTACTCTGGACCGTAGCTCGCCTAGGACTGTATCCAAATCCAGTGCAGCATCTCAATTGCAGCTTTTTCTTAATACGAATGGTATAGCTGATGTGTGGCGCTTTCAAAACCCTACGACTAGAAGCTACTCCTTCTTTTCTCCAGTCCATGAAACATACTCGCGCATAGACTATTTCTTTTTGGACAAAAGCCTTCTTTCACTAATAAGAAAGTGTGAGTATCGAGCCATAGTTATTTCAAATCACGTTCCCCTGTTGATGACTCTAAGTATACCAATTTCCCATGCCAACTATCACCCCTGGTGTCTTAACACTTTACTACTTTCAGATGAAGACTTCGTTAAATTTATTTCCTCTGAAATAACTTTTTTCCTCTAACATAACCAGACCCCAGGAATGTCTCCTTTAACAGTGTGGGAATCCATGAAGGCGTACCTGAGGGGACAAATAATATCATATAGCACACAACAAAGAAAACATCACAATATGAAACTTGATCAGCTAACAAATTATATTCTTAAATTAGATACTATTCTTGCTGTCACCCCATCAGATGATTTATTTAAACTGCGATTGACTCTCCAAACAGAGTTCAATCTGCTATTGTAAGAAAAATGCTCAACTTCAGTAAACACTGAAATGAAGAGACTCAGAAAACCATGGAGAAAAGTTACAGCCAACGGGAATACTTTATTCGCAGAACATCAGCATATATCACAGCACGCTGGTCTACATGTCCGAATTGGTAGAAACAGCTATCCTCAAACATCATTCTTCCAGTTCTTATATCCTTGGCCTTCACTCACTCATGGGTGTGTGCACGTGTGTGTGTGTGTGTGTGTGTGTGTGTGTGTGTGTGTGTGTGTGTGTGTGTGTGTGTGTGTCATACTTCCTCCTGATTTTCCTGCTCATTCCTAGAACTGCGGCTCCAGGCGTCACACCTTTGTCTTCCTTTTCCTTTGTACTCCTGGCACAAACACCCGTTCCTATTTTATACTGCTGTTCCTGCTATTCCTGTTTTATACTGCCCTTTATCTCTGCCTGGACCTTGGTGCAATGGCTCAAATGATATCACGTCGTGCTTCCTTCGACTTGGACTGCTGTTGGAGTCGCCCTCACCACGGTGTACAGCCCTTCCCTTCTTGGCTCGTGCCACTTTCTCCTGAAAACCTTCAGGTTCACTTGATCACCTGGCACCACCTGTCTTTCGTCCTCCTGGTTGGCTTTTCGCTCCCTCGCTTTTTTGTCATGTATTCAGACAACTCCATTTGCAGTTGTTCCAGATCAGGCCCTTTATGTGGCAGCCTCATTGCTTGTGGGACAGGCATGCATCGTCCCGTAAGCATTTGGTGAGGCGAAAGGTGCGTGTTTCTGTTAATTTGCATGCGGTAGCTCATTAGTACGAGTGGTAGCGCATCCACCCAGTTAAGCTTCGTGCTGGCACAGTTTGCCATGTACAGATTTTATCATGTCATCATGTCATTGTCATGTCAGTATAGTCTTGTCAATATAGTCCATACACAAGTGTTTAAAGGGTCCCCCCAGGACTGGAATGTTTCCCACAGGGGTTTTCACCCCTTTTCGGACATTGTTCTCAGCACAAATCTCACATTGGTTCAGTACTTCTTCAACCATTCCTTCGACTACTTCTGGTTTTAAAGGTTATTGTGATTTGTTTGGCAGTTACACATTGGCTTTCAAATCTATCCTTATTGGGTTGGCTGCCTTCACCAACCCCACATTTGTGTCATGCTTTGACCACAGTTGCTCAGGGACCTGACGTAACATCTTCTAACACTGTGTCGTCAGAGTCAGATTCAGATGTCTCTGTTACACTCAATATTGGAGTTGTGACTACCTGTGGCACAGCTGTCATATTAGTGGTGCGTTCAACTTTGATCATAGGATTATCTGATTTTTTTTGTTTTTTTTCCAAATTTACTTGTGCTGCAACTATCATCATCGGTCCCAGATCTTTTGATTCACAGCTCTCGTTTACCACTAAGGTGATGTGTGGATTGGATTCTGGCACATTGTACCATTCTGCAATAAATGGGTTTGTCTCTACATTCATGGCTGCCCCTTTTGGTCCAATTATTATATAATTAGAGCTCAGATTAATTTTCATGTTCTTCATTTTCTCATCCCAAGTTTCCTCAAAAATTTTGCTGCACAATGCATCATAAAACATTGTGCAGTGGTAGTCGGAGAAAGGTTTTGTTGCTTTCGGGATTTGGGCTCGAATGTATTTCTCCCATTCACTGAATGTTTGTTGCGCTGGTTCTGTGATTTCTCCCAGCCAATAGACCTTTGTACAGTCTGTTTTTACATGCATTTGCAAATCCACTCCTTGTGGGGTGCACCAGATTTTAGTTTTTAACCCTTCCCAGTAGGATTCTCTGGGCACCCCTAATAACCATGATTTGGCCCTGCCCAAGGATTGGCTAGGCCCATTCCCTCTCTCTGAGCAGCTCTAGGTCCCCCCCCTCCCCTCCATCCGTCCGGGGCCCACCTGTGGACAGGCTAATGCTCTGTGGCCAGGCTCTCCACATTCCTAGCATGCTCCAGGTGGACCTCGTCCTTGACCTCAACCTCATCCACCAAATTGTTTGTTGTTGTTGTATTGTTGCCGATATGGCTGTTTATATGGTGATGAGTAGACATTGGCAATTGGCGCTGTCGGCAGGATTATCAGTGTCCTTAAATGATTCACCCAGCAATGCTTTAGGATCAACTCGTGTAGGGTACTCCCTTCTCAATGCAGCCCACAGTTTGCCACAATAGGCATCAAATTCAGTCCCATCAGCCATGGGACTTATCATCCACTCACACTCATTGTGCTTCAACATGCTCTCCATTGCCGAGGCTCTGACAGTCTGAGCCCACACCGCCTTCACATCCCCCAAAGCCAACAGTTTGCCAATGGTAGCTTCTTCAAAAGCTCTGATCCATTTTGAGGCCCCGTTGTGAATATCAGGGAGTCTGGAGACCAGGCCGGTCAGATCGAGGGTCTGCCATGGGATATAATGTCCCTGGGTCTCCTTTATTAAGATTGGAGCCATATAGTGTTCATTATTATATCAGTCTGGTCTTTTGTACTACGTCTCATTTTCCTGGCAATGCTGCAGTGTTTTGGACTCAGTACTTTTACTAGCTGAGGTTTTTGTATCTGTGCTCTGTACTGCATCTCCGTGCACTTGTTCCTCCAAATTGTGTTCATTGTATCTCTGTTTCTCCGCTACCACTGCCTTTACAAATTTTTGTGAATTACTCATGTCCAAAAGGCTTTCTTTTGAACTTTTGGGGCCTGGGCTCTTATCTTCCCTAGGTGTGGTGGTTTTGTTCTCATCCCTAGCCTCGTCATTTGAAATGATCTGGGATATTTCTTCTGTAATTGGTTCTTTAACATTACCGTTTAAATGTAGCCAACCCTCCAAATTTGGATATAATCCCGCGACTTCCGTCATGTTAAGTTGTTTGTTTTCCTGACCCTTATCTTTCCCTACGTTGTTCTGTTCTGTAGGTTTATTAGCCCATGTCTCATCTTTGCCCTATAGCGCTGGCCTTCATCTTTGAACAGTTTCAAAATTTTCAATTCCACTTCTCTCTTTTCTCCACGTCTCTTTGAATGGTCTTTAGGCTTGTAGTCTCTTATTCTGATTTCCATACCCTCACACACCACCATGTCAAACAGGCCTCCCTTCGGCCAAGGGTATTCTAGTCCCTTGGTTCGTTTTTCCCATTTCTCTGAAATTTTCTGGATGTCTTTCAAAATGTCAGGGTTTTTGCTTCCTACCAGAGCTACTGGTGTTGGATTCATCGTGTTAAATTGCAGTGTAATTGTCTTATCCAAATTTGTGTTCTTATGAGTTGAAAAAAAAAAAAAAAAAAAAGAAAAACGCTCCAACTTTTCTCTCTTGCTTGCGCTCCCAAAAGGAGGGGCTGGGAGTGGCCTATGCAGTAGTGCACCTAAACTATTTTTAGAAAGCCTGTGTCTGTGTCTCCAGGCTCCTCCCCCCTTTGTTTCCCAACCGATTACAGCCTCAGTGTGTGTTCAGCCGTCTATGTGATTAGTTATCTCCACACAAATCCAGCTCTCTATACAACTACTTTCTCAAACATACTTATGCATACTCAACTCGGACACCCCACACCAGTCTTTTGTCTTTCTTCAACACATACACATTCACCCTCTGGACACAGATTTCTTGCGCTTTTCTCAGACACACCAGTCTCCTGTCTTTCTTTAGCACATACACATTCACACTCTGGACACCAATTTCTTGCGCTTCACTCAGAGAACACACTTAAGGGTTAACAGTTCCCTTCCGCTCGGCACTCTTGGCCCTCAGCCCAGATTCTCACACACACATGTATAGGCACATACACTCAGTTATCACACTCATGCTTCAGATCTACACAGTGCTTTTATATTTCAACTCACACATTCACACATGAGCTCAACACACCGTACAAGCAATTACACAGTATTTCATATGACGTCCAAGTGAACAGTTTTCCACACACACAAAAGTACTTTGGCTTATCCAAAATTTAGGTTATTCAATTTGGGTTCATGCATGAAGTGATTGCTGTATCCGGCTGCAGCCTTTTTCTGTCTTTTTTATTATTTTATTTTATTTATTTTTTTTATTTTTTTTACTTCACCAATTGTAATTTACCAGTTTTTTTCCTTTGTATTATTTTCTATGTTTTATAGGCCTTTTATTATTATTATTTTACATATACATATTACATTTACATATATATACCAGCTCATGGTCTCTCCACTTCAGACCATCCCTGGTTCATAGGAGCTTGGTCGCCACACCCAACGCTCCTATCTCTTGGCACTCTCATTAAATTTATAGTCATCAATCAGTGCCACTAACAGTTACTGCCGAACCTCGGCCACAGTTTTCACACAAAACTGTCAAAAAGGGAAATCTATTTCTCCGATTGCCGGAAATAGTAAGAAGCCACAGGTTACACTCAAACCTGACCAAAAGTAGGGGAAAGCTATTTCTCCGATTGCCGGAAATAGCAAGAAACCACAGGTTTCACTCAAACCTGACCAAACGTTTGCGCAGTCTATCTCTAGACTCGCCACAACATCCCTATCTAAGCTATATCCCTCTGGACATGGGATTTCGGTCTCTCTAGACCTGCCTAAATCTAACTATTGGACTTAAATCCTGGCCCCTCTTGGACCGTAAACCCCTCTTGAGTTTACACAGAGCCCCTCTGGACTCAAAATCTGACCCCTCTTGGGTCGTAAACCCCTCTCGGGTTTACTCAGAGCCCCTCTGGACTCAAAATCTGACCCCTCTTGGGTCGTAAACCCCTCTCAGGTTTACTCAGGGCCCCACTGGACTCTGAACCACGGTCTCTCTAGACCTGAAGTCTCTCTAGACTTCCAACACACGACTCGGCCAGTCGTCTATATCCCCAGCTGCTCTCTTAATTTTCTGGCTGTTTCGTTTTAGACACAATGCCAATCAGAATCAAATGTCGCTCCACTTTCTCAAGTGTAGCCTCTCTCTTAGCAGCTGTTCTGTGCACAGACGTTTGGCCCTCTTTTCTCCACTGCTCTCCGTCCCCGCCAAGTTCTCTGTCTGCGAGGGATATCGGTATGCAGTGACCCCTTGGAGCACCCAGCCGCGCTCAGTGGCTTAGATTTTAGGATGTTTTGTCTTAGCCAATTCAGAATTAGTGTAAGGAATTTTAAAAGACCTTACCTTTAATCTGGCGGCTGTCACTCCACGCAGGGAGGATGCCCCTCGAAGTCACCACCGACCGCTGTATTCCCTTCAGAGATGACTGTTCATGACACCAATTATGTAAGAAAAATGCTCAACTTCGGTAAACACTGAAATGAAGAGACTCAGAGAACCATGGAGAAAAGTTACAGCCAACGGGAATACTTTATTCGCAGAACAACAGCATACATCACAGCACGCTGGTCTACATGTCCGAATTGGTAGAAACAGCTATCCTCAAACATCATTCTTCCGGTTCTTATATCCTTGGCCTTCACTCACTCATGGGTGTGTGCACATGTGTGTATGTGTGTGTGTGTGTGTGTGTGTGTGTGTCATACTTCCTCCTGATTTTCCTGCTCATTCCTAGAACTGCGGCTCCAGGCGTCACCACCTTTGTCTTCCTTTTCCTTTGTACTCCTGGCACAAACACCCGTTCCTATTGCCAAACTTGGCCCAACCTTCCCAACGGTCAGGTCACTTTAACCCAGAATGTTCCACCTCATTTGACTTCCCAAGGTTTAACTTACACACGAACCACTTAGTCTATCAAAACACCTGTTTCCTGCTTATGGGTCCTTTTTATTGCCAAATCTGATATGTATCTAACTGCTGCCTGAGCCTTGCGTAACTAGCTTTAGTTGAATCCTAAATACAGAGTGATGATACATTATCTGCCTCTACACTATCAACAAGACGCATTGAAAATCTAATAAATAAATCACAGAGAAAAACATACGAATGTGGTGAAAAAATAGGGAAGATTCTTGCCCATCAGCTTCACCAGAAAACTGTAGACAGAACTATAGCTGAGATAAACGATGAATTGGGCACTAAGCATATAGATCATTCTGAGATTAATTCATGTTTTCATAGATTTTACTTGAAGCTGTATGATAGTGAGTCTCTTGACGACCATGCTTTAGTTGATTCATTTTTCAGGAAAATAAATATCCCCACAATTAATAACAAAACTGCATCCGAGCTAGACAAACCTTTTTCTGTACAGGAACTTATGAATGCAATTAAGCTCATGCAAGCTGGAAAATCCCCAGGACCCGATGGGTTCCCAAGCGAATTCTTTAAAAAATGTGCAGACCAGCTGTCTCCTATTCTGCTCTCTGTATTTGAGGAGTCGCACGCCACTGGTTCTCTTCCTCTAACTATGCAACAAGCGATCATCTCCCTTATTCCTAAAAAAGATAAAAACCCTTTAAATTGTGGCTCATACCGTCCCATTTCACTCTTAAATGTAGACAGTAAAATTCTTTCCAAAATGCTGGCCTGCCGCTTAGAAGCGGTCTTGCCCTCAATTATAGTTGACGATCAAACTGGCTTTATTAAAGGTCATCACTCCTTTTTTAACATAAGACGCCTATTTAATATTCTTTATGGTCCCACTCCACCCGACATTCCAGAAATATTATTATCACTTGACGCTGAGAAGGCGTTTGATCGGGTGGAGTGGGATTATGTCTTTTACACTCTCAAACAATTTGGCTTTGGTGAAAAATTCATTTCTTGGATTAAAGTTCTTTATTCCTCTCCACTTGCAGCTGTTCGAACAAACAATAACCTCTCCTCTTACTTCCCTCTCCATCGTGGCACCCGACAGGGTTGTCCTCTGTCGCCATTCCTGTTTGCTATTGCGATAGAGCCACTGGCGTCAGCATTACGTGGTGAAATCAATATAAAGGGAATACGGAGATATGACTCAGATAATAAGGTGTCCTTATATGCTGATGATATGCTTTTATATTTGTCTCATCCTTTAACTAGTCTACCAAATACTCTCAACCTGCTCGAAGAATTCGGCAGGTTACAAAATCAGGATACAATATCAGGATACAAAATTAACCTACAAAAGTGCGAAATTATGCCAGTGAATATAGCACCTAAGCAAATTGACTTTGGTTTGTTCCTGCTTAGAGTCAGTCCACAAAAATTCAAATACTTAGGAATCTGGATAACGCATGTCTTTAAAGACATATTCAAAGCCAATTTTTCACCACTATTGACTAACCTTAAGCGAGATATGGAACGTTGGAGTTTACTCCCCCTGTCTCTAGGAGGCAGAATTAACATAATTAAAATGAATGTCTTGCCTAAATTCCTGTACATATTTCAGTGCATTCCCTTACACCTATCTAAATCCTTTTTCATGTCAGTGGACAATTTGGTGTCGGAATTCATATGGAACAAGAAAACTCCCCGAATACGGAAAAGGATCTTACAACAGCATCGTAAACATGGAGGATTATTCCTCCCTAACTTCCAGTTATATTATTGGGCTGCCAATATTAGGTCTATGCTGTTTTGGAAAGATTCTCCATCTGGTGACACTATACCTGAGTGGTTACGTATGGAAAACTCCTCGTCTTCATACTTCTTTACACTCGCTTCTATGCTCGGAACTTCCTCTTTTAGATTCCATATCTAAATTCACCTCAAATCCAATTGTGAAACACTCTTTTAAAATTCTGACACAGTTCAGACGAAGTTTTTCTCTCAGGGATCTGCCCACCTGTGCTCCTATGACAAAAACCACCAGTTCATGCCATCAATCATAGACGATGCTTTTCATGAATGGGCTAATAGAGGAGTTGCCACAATAGAGAATCTATTTATTGATAATATTTTTGCATCTTTTGATCAATTAAAGCTTAAATTTAACATCCCAAACTGTCATCTTTTTAGATTTTTGCAGCTCCGTAGCTTCATATCAACATCATTTACTCACTTCCCATCCCAACCACCCAGTACCCTCCTAAATTCCATTTTGAAGCTTGATTCAAGTTCCAAAGGAAATATTGGGAAGATATATTCCTTACTAAACACTTACAATTTGGAACCTTTGACATCATTAAAGACTCAATGGGAGAGCGACTTGGGGTTTGAACTTCCTGAGGAGATTTGGGAAAGAGCTTTAGATAGAATACATTCCTCTTCAATCTGCTTACGACACACAGTTATCCAGTTCAAGGTCATGCATCGCCTTCATTGGTCTAAAGTGCGTCTAGCAAAGTTTACACCTAGTGTCGACCCCATTTGTGATCGATGCAGGCAAGCACCAGCCACCCTCTTGCATATGTTCTGGTCTTGTCCAAAACTTGACAATTTCTGGCAGTCAATATTTAAAACTTTTTCAGATGTTCTACAAGTACCTATTGAACTTTCTGCCATTACTGCCATATTTGGAATAACTCCTCAAGACACTCACCTTAACCGCCAGGCACAGAACATCATAGCTTTTGCATCTCTTATAGCTAGGCGATTAATAGTTTTTAAGTGGAAGGAAAAACTTCCCCCAACCTTTAAGATGTGGATCAATGATCTTCTACACCATTTGGTATTAGAGAAGATTCGTTATTCTACAAGAGGATGTATTCAAAAATTTAATGCTACATGGAAACCTTTTTTAAGCTATATAGAGAAATAAGATGTCACTAATATTGGTGTTCTGTATGACTGACCCTGTATTATGTATAATTTGCAACCCATAGGGACCACTCTCAATCACTTGTTGATTTAATTTTATTTTATTTTATTTTTTTTATTTATTTTTTTTAATTTACTTGTTTATCACGCTGTTTTGTTTTAATTAATTATTACTATTTTTCTTATTACTCTAATTGTATCATTTTCACTTTTATTTATTTATATAAATATAAATATAGATATGTACATGATGCATGTAATACAAGTGGCTGCACACCAGTTCAATATAAGGATGTCAATGTATTATTGTTGTAGGGATGGGGCTCCGTTGGAGAGGGAGGGGGGAAGTTGATGTTTATATTTGTATTATTTTTGTTCATCCATGTTCTTGACTTTATGCACTTTGTACACTATCTTTCTATGTACAAATATAAATAAAAAGACTTGGTCCAAAAAAAAGTTAAACACTAGCTCATTGACTGAACCACAAGGCAGGGTTGCTGTAGAAGAAAAAAGTACATTAAACATTTCACTGGTGTTTTCAGTAATGCATCGCTTCTTGATAACTTCTCTCTGATTACTTGTGTGCACAGAGATAGAGCTCTCAAAGAAAACGCAACAGTGATCAGACAGGGCCACATCGCTCACAACAACCTTGTGTATATTTAGACCCTTGGAGAGAAGCAGGTCCAGAGTGTGCCCCCTGTTATGTGTGGGTTTTGACACATGCTGACTCAGCCCAAAGCTGTCAAGAGTACAGTACAGTTCTTTAGCCCCTCTGTCCTGGGGGTTCAACATGGATGTTAAAATCGCAAACAATGATTATACAGTCATATTCAGTACAGATTATGGACAGCAGTTCATTAAAATCAACGAAAAAGTCTGCACAGTATTTAGGTGGCCTGTAGACATTTACTAATATGGCTCGAGGGGAGGACTTCAGCTGAAGAGCCACATATTCAAAAGTAGAAAAATTACTGAAAGATAATTTTTTTAAATTGGAAAGAGTTTTTGAATAAAACTGCCACTCCACCTCCTCTCCGACTCACTCTGGCCTCACTAATAAAACTATAGTTGGGAGGGGTTGACTCAACGAGAACAGCTGTGCTGTTGTTTTGATCCAACCAAGTTTCAGTTAAAAACATAAAATCAAGGTTGTGTTCTGTGATTAATCATTGATTAGGCAGGTGGACCGTCGAAGGTGCTGTAGTTGTTGAGGGGGATGGAGGCCTGTGGAGACCCCTCCTCTTCTTGACTCTGACGCCTTTTTGGCTCAGAGCACTCCTTGGGTGGGGGTGAATGTTGCTCTTCCACTGGGTTTTTAATCTGCCGTGTTTTGTCTTCCCCCCTGGCTGGTTCCTGTTGTTTAAAGTCCTTGGCAGAGGCGACTGATGGGTGACGCAGGAAGTAAAATAGATTAGAGGCCAACAATTTTACTCCTGGCTTGTTCAGGAAAAGTCCATTCCCTTTGAAAAGGTGTCTTCGCTCCCAAAAGATGTGGAAATGTTCAATAAAATTAACTGGATAGGCAGTACATGCAGTAGAAAGCCACTTGTTTAGAGCCCGCAGCCTACTGAATCTCTCCTCCGCATATCTGACCGGTGGTATAGGTCCGCTGATAAACACATCTGCTTTCACAGAGCTCACTGTATTCAACAACTCGGTGAAGTCCTGTTTTAACACTTCAGACTGTTGTTTAGCAACACCATTCCATCCTACGTGTATTATGATGTTCCTCACAGTTGGGTGTTCAGCCATGATACTCAGAATCCTTTCCGTCATGTTGGAGATCACATCCTTGGGGAAGCAGATCACTTTGGTGTTTGTAAGTCTCTAATAGCATTGTCACCCGCAATCAAAGTTTGAGGCCCAGACTTTAGCTTTTCCTGTAGCCTTTTACTGTTCGACATGCTATCAGTCCTTACCCCGCTGTCTGAGGATGGATGGTCTGACGGAAATTCAGGGTCCTTCATCAGTGGAGAATACCTGTTCCGCAGCTCAATGCTTGATTGTTGTGAAGGTTTGTTGCTCATCCTCCCTTCTACAGTTTTCCACGGCTGTGTCCTTCCAGGTACTGGGGTTGAGGAGGCACTTTGCCAGGGAGGGAGTGCAGGCCAGTCGCTCTCATCACACACCTCAGCTCGCTGTGCTCTGCCTGTTAAACGTCCTCCCATTACCCAGGGAAATGATTTGTTCTTCTTTGTGGAGCTAATTAGCTGTCTGTTAGCCTGCTCCTGTCCACTGGTTTGAGACAACAATAAGGTTGTCTGATTCCCAGATTGTCCATTTACCTCCACATACACTTCGAGGCGGTGACTTTTGGTCTCCAATACCGCTATCTTCTGAAGAAGTTTGTGATGGTCATCAGTGGAAAAAGGAGGCATCTTGTTGTTAACAAAGATGACATTAATATTACAGTAATCCAGTTATGGCCCATTTTGCATTTCCATGTGAAGCTGGAGTTTGACTTAATTCTCAAAAGAAAATTAGCAGAATACTCCTTTAAACTGAAGCCTTTGACACACACACACACACACACACACACACACACACACACACACACACGCACACACACACCGAACAGTGAAATTATTATTCATCTCCCCAGAAATGAGGATGTACATTGCTCACATTCTTTTCATAATCTTTTACTATCACTGAAAAATGTTAGTTCCCCCATGATTCATGTCATAAGCACATGAACAACAGTTATGTAGAGTATATACTTGTTTACAGTGCCTTGTGTTTCATGCACCTATTTTTCATTTAAATTCAGTTTTTACATACCCATCTCCATGCAGTTAACCCTCGTCAGGCATAGCATGATGAGTTAATGTACAGTTTATATTTCATTTTCTGCACAAAACTGAATATTTTTTTCACATCTGCTGTGCATTCAACCCTTTGCATGCATACTTTTATGATTATGTTGTGTGACATTGTGATTTCCCTTGACAATCTGTAATCAACCTGGGAACTGACTTAATATTCACGAATATCTTTAAGCACATTTTCAGACAGTATACCCTCAAATTATATTCTGCCTTCAACCCATCTAGCAGAAATATTCTGACATTTTCTAATGCAGTAAAACTAACTCATTTTTGCTGTCTTTACAATATGTCACACTGGTCGGACTTTACATCCCACTGTTTACAGTCAGTTGTGATGAAAGTAATAAAACCATGATCAAACTGGATGTCTACTTGTTATGGTGTTTGCCAATCACTTTGTAAGTATGTCTGCAGTAATGGGGATTTCACAAGTAAATTTCCTGTGTTAATTTTTTAATGATATACACCAGGGGTGTCAAAGTAATTTTATTTCATGGGCCACATACTGCCCAATTTGATCAGATGTTGGCAAATCTGGTTAATCCATTAAATATTAACCAATAAATAACACATTCCAATTTGTGACCCTTCACTGTAACAAATTGCTGTGAAAATACAGGGTATTTTGAACAGTAGTGTGCCGTTTTCCATTAATACAGTTGAATACTGTAAATTCAAACGTCTTTGAGGAACAAAATATTAACAGCAAGCTTCTGTAAAATCTTACGGTACAAAGCAGTATTCTTTTTTTTTTACAGCAAGCTACCATAATCTTACGGTATAATATAGTATTTATTTTCTTTTTCAGTTAACTTTAAAGACTTGGTCTTGGGTCTGTTCAATCCTATTCATCTGAGCAAAATTAAAGATTAAATACAATTAAAAACTAGGCTTAAACATCAGTGTTTTTATTTGAGATCGAGGAAACAATAACAAGAAGACAAAGAATTAGTTTTCATCCGGACTCTTAAACTGAAGGCACCAAACTGGACGGAGCACTTGAGGAGGCACCACCTGCTGCTTTCCCCTCTTCTCTCCTCTCGTCAACTGTGCAACGCGCCTTCATCCATCCTGTCCCCGTGGGTTTCTTAAGAAGGTAATATATCTTGCAAAAGTCAGAATAACGCTATTATGTGATTTTGTGTTGGATTAACATTTTATTGACAACTTTATTTTTGCCGAAAACGTCGAGTCAAAATTACGTGCTGCAAACTAGCATAAAGTTACGTTTTTCACTAGCTAATTTAGCAAAGCTGTGTGGACACAAGTTTAGCTTTTCTTTGAGACACCTTACTTAAATTTGATTTGCTGGCTACAAGGTTCTGTTTTACCATTTGTTGTGGTACTCTTTTAAACAAAACAATTTAGGGAGACGCTTGTTATGCAGGTTGAGGCAAAAAGCTAAATAATAGCTTCTAATGTGTACTATTATAATATACTGTAGCTAACAGTTAACGAGTTGACATTTTTTCTTGAGAGTGTATTTTAAAGATTGTGTGTAGTTGAGATCATTTTGTTGTGAAGGTCTGTAGTGAAAACATGATAACTTGCAACATATGTGGTAAGACTTGCAGGAATACATTTGCACATGTCAGGCACATGCGGACTCATAGTTGTCTGCCCAATGCATCTTTCAAGTGTGGTTTCCCTGAATGCACAAGAACTTTTTCTAAGTTTTCAGTCTTTCGCTCTCACACTCATCGCCATAAATATGTAAAGAATGTAACTAAACTGGATAATGCAGGAGATTTAACCTGCCATGTGGACTTATGTAGTATAAAGTGTGATGATATCCGGGGTCTTCTCTTGCACCTTAAAAGTCATATAACGGATGGCAAGACAGTCTCGTGCCCTTTTAGACATTGTGACAAAACATTTACAGTTAAGTCAACGTTCACATCACGTGTCCAGAAAACATAAAGATTACACTGAAGGAAGTCTAGTTGAGTCCATAGCAAGTACAAGCAGCACCAGTGATCGGAATGATGAGGACTGCGATACACTGCTTGAGAATCCTAGTCAGTCCAGTGATGAGGACATGGAGGTCTACCCTGAAAAAGCAGATGAAGGGGAATTCGTCAGGCATTTGGCGTTGTTTTATTTGAAATTACAAGTGAAATTGCTCCTTCCATCCTCCACCATTCAAACAATAATTGAACATTATCAGGAAATACATGACATCAATCAGTCTCACCTACTTTCCAAGCTTGATCAGAAGTTGACATCACTTGGACTTTCTGAAGCTGACAGAAATACTGTCATAGATACACTGAAAAATGAGGATCTCCACAGGACTACCAATACCCACACTCTGAAAACTGACCACAAAAGAAAAATGTTTTTCAAAAGTAACTTTAATTATGTGGAGCCAGTGTCTATTTATTTGGGACAGAATGAGTCAGGGAAAGAGTGTTTTGGACAATATGTTCCTGTGAAAAAGACAGTCGAGTCTCTCTTGTCCTCAGAGACAGTAAGGGAGCAACTGCAGCAGGCAAAAATCAGCGTACAACCTGATAATGTTTTACAGGATGTGTGGGACGGTACAAATATTAAAAAGAACTTGCTGCTCAACCAGACAGCCCCTTCATTAGGTGTAATCCTGTATCAGGACACCTTTGAAGTCGTGAACCCCCTAGGGTCAGGGAGGAAAAAGCACAAGATTTTGGCCATATATCTGACCCTTGCAAATATTTTGCCCTACAATAGATCAAGTATTGATCACATGCAACTTGTGCTGCTTTGCCGAGAGCAAGACTATAAATATTTTGGACAGGATCTAGTGTTTGGCTCTCTTGTGAAAGATTTGAAGGAACTTGAGCTGAATGGAGTAACTCTGCCGGATGGCCAGCTCTACAAGGGAACCCTGTGTGCCATAGCAGGAGACAATTTGGGTTCACACAACATTGGGGGCTTCACTGAAAATTTTAGTAAGAGCTCACATTTTTGCAGATATTGTGAGATTGATCGGGAAGCATTTCAGGCAGATCCTCTGGCTAAGGGCCCTGACCGCACACCACAATCATATCATAAAAACACTGAGGCTGCGAGTCATAATGTGGAAGCAAGGGGCTGTTGTGGTGTTAAATTTGACTCCATTTTCAATCAAATGGCATATTTTCACGTTTGTCAGCCTGGACTACCTCCTTGTCTCGGCCATGACCTTTTTGAGGGCATTGTCTCTACAGATTTGGCATTGTATCTCAACCACCTTGTTTCAAAAGAAAAGGAGTTTACTTATGTTGAACTAAATCGGCGCATTAACCAGTTCAAATATCTAGGTAATGACGCCAACAACAAACCTTGTGAGGTGAACCAAGGGGCTGGAAAACTCTCTGGACATGGAGTTCAGAATTGGTGTTTCCTGAGAATGTTGCTGTTATTAATTGGTGATAAAATAAAAAGCCCTGGAGAGAGCGAAGTATGGCAGCTTATCTTACAGCTGAGAGAGATCGTGGAGCTGGTATGTGCTCCAACCATTTCCACAGGCCAGGTAGCATATTTAAGAGTTCTGATAGATGAGTATTTGCATATCAGAATGCAGACTTTTGCAGACCATCCACTCAAGCCTAAACATCACTACCTAAATCATTATCCAGAACTCATTATTCAGTTTGGGCCACTCATCCGTCTATGGACACTCAGATTTGAAAGTAAGCACACTTATTTCAAGCAGTGTGCAAGAAGGCTGCACAACTTCAAAAACCTCTGTGGAACCCTTGCTGAAAGACATGAGCTTTTGCAGTCTAAGTACTGGAGCACTGTTTCCACCATCTGTTGTGGTAGAGAAGGGAACTGAATTTATTATGGGAGACTACAATGATAAGATCAGACAGTCAGTTGCTCATCTTAATTTTGATCCTCTAAATACCCTCATTAGTCATGCTGTGACAGTAAAAGGGACAACATATAAGAACAACATGTTTGTTATTGCAGGTCATAACGATGATGGCCTTGTAGTGGGAAAAATCAAAAAGGCTGTCATTCATAAGAATTCAGTAGTGTACTTCATCACTGAGGTATATCAGGCTGTTCGTCAACCAGAGATTAATGCTTACCACACTTCACAAATGCAGGAAGCCTTCTGCTGTGTCAGTCAAGCAGAGCTCCTTGATCACTACCCACTACCTGAGTATTCAGTTTGGGGTATGTCTTTGCTAACTCTTCATCATTCTGTCCCAACATTTTAGATTCATGTCATCCATCGGTGATGAAATAAAGGCCATCATCCTCAAGGCTTTACCCAATTTGTCTGAGGATACTCAAAAACAGATCATCACAGCACTTGAAATCTCAGGTTTGGAATCAACAGAGGACCTCAAGTATGTGCAGCAGGATGACATCAAAGATCTCTTGCCTGTTATCCAGCAAAGGAAACTTCTCGAGGCATTCAAAATGGGTAAGTATTATCAATGTAGTGTTTTCCTGTCCAGTTAAAGGTGGTAAAAAAAACAGTTTACTTTCAGCTGACATTTGGAATGAACACAGAATGAAGTAGTGATTTGGGCTGGCCACAGACAATACACAGTCCTACCAAAGCAATTTCTATTATTGTACTGTAGCTTTAAGTCTGTTCAAAACAATAAATGGAATCTCCATACTCACAATCTCTGTTTATGATATGAGTTTGCAGGCATATGTGACAAATATTTTTGAAATAGTGATAATAATAATATATTTTATTTCCATGTGTTCTAGAATCTACTACAGTCACACTTGATCTACAGCTCTTGCCAGATGACTCACCATGTACAAGTCTGAATTCACTCTCTAGTCCATTGCCTTGCTCTTCATCTTCACTGTCCAGCTTTTCATCCCTGTCGAGCTCTTCAGAAGCATCAACACCGTGTACTTCACACAGACAATCAGCCAACATATCCAGGAAGTGGCATGAAACCTTTGAAGTCCCGTGGGATAAAATGCCAGAGGAAGTGCAGTCAGCCATTGCCAACAGCAAGAAACCTGCTCCTGATAAGCAACGCCAGATGATAAGAATTCTTGTTGATGAAATGAGAAAGTATGAAGTTAACCCCACACGCAGCGAATGTCTTATCATTTGCAAAAACATCGTTAAGCAGTACTCCAGTAGTTTTGCTGATATGACAACAACAGGTGTCATCATTGCGGGTGGTTTTACGTCACTCCTTTCTCAAGTGAAAGCACGAATTGAAAACATAAACCGGGCTGGGACATTGAAACGACACCAAACATCAAGACAGTCTAGACAACTGCAGAGGCCAACTGATTCCTATGGATGCACACAGTTTCAGCCGGACCCTCCACCTGAAGAAACCGATGAGACAGTGGAGCAGAAGCAGCAACAGTTGGTAAACATCTACAGGCAAGAAGGAATTCAAGGTAGCGAGCGGGCAGAAGTGATAAACCTCATGAAAACAACATTCTGTCTTCAGCGTAACCAAATCAATGCGACTCCAGCACCTTCCATTGAAGATTTAAGAATCCAGTGGCCCTACCTTTTTACCCAAAAGTGTATCTACTGTCACTTTGAATTGCTAACTGACATCAGCATTTTGCGTGCCTTGGAGCTATCCATTGAAGAATGTGGACAATGCATAGAGAAGTATTTAAGGACAAAACTGAAGAACAAAGCTGGACAGTCTGAAGATGGGGAATTGACTCTATGCATCATCCAGTTGCTGATGGCTTACTTCAATGAGAGAACAGAGGGACTGATACTCTTTGCTGATGTAAGTGTTGTTTAGCATTACTTCTTGTGTCTACTGTGACTGTACATGCAATTCCACTCTTAATTTGGATGTTGTCCATGTTCTACAGATGTCTGCCACTGCAGCCGATGTTGAGCGCACCCTGACCCTCCCAGCACTAGCGGAACAAATCAGAGCCGGGCCGGGGGCGGGGCAAATGACCGGGCCCTTTAAACCCACATAATAAAGCTCATGATAACATCATTTTACAACATACACATGCCCGCAAGAGCGGGACTTACAAACTTCAGCACCACGAAGAGAGACTATGTCATTTTGAAGTCCATCAAACGTACTTTAAGTATAATAGACCAAGAGAACAACAAAAACATTAGGCTACATTACTACAACACAAATTCAAAGCAGTTCAGCACCACGGATAGCGACCGCATCATTTTGACACCCACTTTATCTATTTCAACTCAGAGCCTGTATCAGTAGCTATAAAGTTTAGTAAAACCGGCACAGCGGCCCACATGTTCACAAATACAATTTCAATATGAAGTAGCCTACTAGGCCTACTCACCACTATTTGAAGGGCATACGACGAGCCTTGCGCTCCGCGAACTCGTCCACGATGCTCTTTATGTCCATTTTCTTTGCTCTCTCATTCTCTATGGACAACATGGCAAGTCCACTCAGTCTCTCCTGTCCGACTGTGCTCCTCAAGTGGTTTTTAATTAGTTTTAACTTGGAGAATGAGCGCTCAGAGGTTGCAACGGTGACGGGAAGAGTCAAAAATAAAAGGAGGGCTGTGCAAACCTCACTGAATGTAGAAGTTACTGCTGGGTGGTTGACAAGGAGCATTTTTGCCAGATCCGCAACAGACATTTTCTTTGATATCTGGTCCCTGAAAGAGGTTCTAAAACAAAGCAACTGACCAGGGAAGCTGGGGGCGATGTCCCGACTGTAGTACTCACTAAGCCGCCGGGCAGCTTGGTGTAACTCCTCATCTCCTGCGTGCAGCAGTGTGTTGGGGTGAATTGCCTCAAACATATTCACAGTTCCATTTAAGCTGGTGAATCTTTGGGACAGTTGCTGGATGACAATATCAAGACAGGCATTAAAAACGTTCACCCGAAAGTTGCTCTCTGCGTCAGTGAGGCGGCTGTCTTCAGAAAGTTCATCAAAGTGACGCTTAACTTTTCTGGCTCTGGTTGCTTCAAACTGCGTTTGACCTCCCCATTTTGTTGCTAGAGCAAGAGTGGCAGACTTAGCCTCATCAAATTGCTCCCTAAACTCTATCAAAACACTGATGGCATTTTGCAGAAGAGTAGATGCTTTCAGAATATCCGCGTCCTTAGCTTGCAGTAACTGTGAGGCAGCGTTTATACACTCAAGAATCTTGGTTTGCATGTTGACCAAAAATATGAAAGAAAATTTGCTTATGGCATTCTTAAGCGCATTTGCTTCACTACGCTCCTCTTTTTTGTCACTGGTCAGGGATATTTTGACGAGAGCTTTTATAATGTCTCCATATCTGTGCCGTAACGCAAAAAGCGCATCATGTCGAGATGACCAGCGAGTGGGGCAGAGGCGTTTTAATGTGACAGTTCTGCTCTCTGGCGTCATTGACTCACTGAGGAGCGCCCATCGTTTGATGCTGTGACCAAAAAAGTTGTACAGGTTCTCTACAGTGTCATAGAACTGCTTCACTCCAGGGACATTTTTAACAGAGTCGTTGAGAGCAAGGTTGAGGTTGTGCGCAGCGCAATGAACATAACGGGCAAGGGGCTCCCTCTCTGTTATTCTTGCCTGTACGCCTGAATACGCACCACTCATATTCGCGGCCCCATTGTAGCCCTGTCCGCGGCATTTTGACAGATCTATTCCATTTTTCTCTATTGAGCCCAGGATTTGGTTTTCAAGCTCCGATGCTGATGAGCCCACAGTCGCTTCAAAACCCAAAAACACTTCATTGATCTGTATATCTGTTGCAATATCCATGTCATTCTTAACAACAGTTACGTAACGGTACACCTGGCTCAGCTGGTCTATCTTTGACACATCTTGCGTTGTGTCCATGATAATGGAATAAAACTGGGCTTCGTTTATTTCATTAATTATGTCAGCTTTCACACGATGAGACAGGATGTAAATAATCTCATCTTGAATCTGGTGACTTAGATATTTCACTGACCCTTCTGGTCGGTTGATTAGCTCTTTCAAAACAGGATCGTAGCGAGCTAATAATTCGATTATTGACAAAAAGTTGCCAGCATTTCCCTGACCAAGAACTTCCCTGTGCCCCCTGAATGCCAGGTTGCATGAAGCCAGAGTAAGAGTGACATTTACAATGCGCTCCAGGACCTGTCTCCAAAACAAGGCAGCATTACGCACATTCCTCTCCATTTCAGCGTCTACTGTGCTGTTGAGTTTCCACTGCTCGTAGACTATGCATGCACCAAGATGTATTTGGGTGGATTCATGCTTCTCAACTTTGGCAGAAAGATGTTTCCAGTCTCTTATTCCGTTTACCCATGCATTGTTGTAATACGGGGCATTTCGGTTGGCAAAAAGCCAGCAAGGCTCACAGTAACAGCAGTCTAATTTGGGGGAATAGCACATCCAGCTGCGGGGAAGTTTCATCCCAACTTTAGTAGTAGAAGTGTAATAACTTTCCGAAAAACAACGATTGTCATTATCAGTGGGAAAGGGGCCTTTGGGTCTGCATGGGCCCATCTTAAGGATATATCTTTTAATGTTGGCGTCCTGGATGTTTTCAGCAAAATTGGCTCGATCAGTCGGAAAACATTCCAGAGAAGGGTTTTCATCATCCGCGGTCTGCGTGTCACCTGTAGCGGGAGGAGACCTGCTGCTGCTTTCATTTCCAGTGTCCAGCGCGGGTGAGGAGGGGGGCTGCTGGTCAGGCACCGGGTCTGGCTCTACCCTGGAGCAGCTAGCAACTGCTGAGTCCCTGACATCACCGCTATACCGCCGAGAGGGAAAGAAGGGGATATAAGCTAGGCGGCTGGACTACTACAATTTACAACTAACTCACACATTGTGTACAGTGATTGTTAGAATTGCTACCTGTCATTAACCTGGCTCCCTGGCTGTGCTGGCAGTTTTGGCGGGCCTGAATCGCTGCCAACAAAAAAGTCAGGTTCATCTCCAGGACGACGAACAAAGTATGTGTCCAGTTTTTGTAACTTGGCTTTTCCTTGCTCTCTTTTTTCCTTTTCTTTTCGCTTTGCCGCTCCACTTTTATGCTTATATGAAGTACCACTCATGTTAACTTGCTCCGTAAAAATGCTCTACCTAGTTTGCAATCTGTTGACAAGTGACTGATGATGACGTTGTGGACGGTTGGTGATGACGAGTTTTACCCAAAATACACTTGGAGACAATATCGGTGATACACTTGTAAATTTGCCCTTCATAAAGTTAAATGTGAGAGTGAAAATAAAGCCAGTCATGCAGCACAACATTTTATTCAATATTTTACAGCTACTATATCACTAAAGTCAGTTGGTCTTGTAAAGTTTTTAGCAACCATGACTCAATCCTGACTGGGGCAACCTATATAACCCCTGTGTGTATTTGTCTGTTAGGTGATGTTAATTAGACTGTGCTAATTCTTTAGGCTTTTCTATGTACAAATCATCGGAGGGCCCGCCTTTTCCAGCTCTTTTCAGCAGGGGTAGAGGCCCGGCCCTCTCAAATCCCACCTCCAATCCGGGCCCCTCTAGGGCCCGGGCCGGGGGCGTGCCGCCCTCCCAGCCCCCCCTGAAGCCCCGCCCCTGCCTCCCAGCCAGTCCACGACTGATTCTACTGGGTAAGTGTCATAAAAGCATGACAGTATAGACCAAAGTCAGTCTGTCTTTCTGTGTCTCCATCTGTCTAATTTCTCTTTCTGTATATGTCTCCTAATCTTAAGTTTTGTCATGGTCTGTCATTGATGTAGTTCTCTCATAATTCTTTTTGCTATCTCAAGTTGTGGAAACGAATTCATTGCAAAGAGCAGAACTTATGATACTTGATATATATACAGTAGAAAATGTGTGGATAGGTGTTGCACACTTGAATGAAGACTCAGTGTAACTTTTTATGTTCTGTCTTTAGTATGTTATCCAGGAAAATACACAGACTTTGCAATTAATACATTGAACACATTTCTGTCCAGCTTTTAGCACTACAGTTCAATGTGTGTGTATTGACCTAAAACACCAGTTAAACAACAAAAAAAATTAGTTTCCAACTAATGCCACACAAACATCAAGTTGCACAAAATATTACTGTTTGAAAAATAAAACAATATATATATAAGAGGTGGCTTTTTCTGTGAACTTCTTATCGTCATATAAGGCCCTTATACCCATATTTGTTTTCCATAATTGTTGTCTGCATCAGTTGCTGGTGATGGAGTCGCATTGGGCCGTTGGATGATCAGCATCGAAAGCCAGGTCATCTGTGAAGGTGCCCAAAAATCCTTCATCACATGGCTTGCTGCAGTTTTTGCAACCTTCTATGTGTTCAACCTGCAGTACCAAGAAGAAGCGGCAAGGACACTGGAGTTTGTTCAAAGGTAAATTTTCTGTCAGAAATACTGAGTGTTACCCCTCTTTCCAGCTCTGTTCAGGAATATTAAATTGTCATTTAAAAGCCGTGCTTGTAAATTAACTTTTACTGTTACAGTTGTTGCACCTATCTCCTGACATCAAAGCAGTGGCATGTGGTTGTGCTTGACTAGTAAAAGAAAGAAAAAAAAACAAAAAGTACCAGATTGAAAGCGATATCTCTCCTTGCATCTGATTAAAACTGCCATCTGTCTCATGTGGAATCAATATTGCTGCTTTTAAGTGTTGCCCCCTGTTGACCACGGTGTTCTACTGTCTTGGGAAGCTGGCAACAATGGTCTCTTACAGTTAGTGGTTAGCAGCATGTTAGCTCAGTGAACGAAAGCAAAGCAAAAACAAGAGAACGAACAAATTAATCATTTCTCGACTGGCCACAGTGGTCAACATGTATGAGCACTCAGAGTTAGGGTGAACTGTGGAGCAGCTTTTAATGGCCTCCTCTTGGTCAGGGTTTGAGTTGGCTAGCTCTCATAAACTCCCATAAGCCCTGGTTTGTCTCACTGCTCTTACAAGTTCTGACTTTAGCCTGGTCTGTTAAGACTTAATTTATTCATTTTACATATTTACAGATAACCATCTAACATAATTCTTAAACATTTGATGCAGTTTTGCACAGTTACAGTATTTATGAATGTTTTCAATGCAGTAGAGCTGAAAAAGTCCAAGCGGAGAGCAGCAAGATGCAGGAGAGAGACTCTGAGCTTAGGAGGAAAGACAGACAGCACACAATCTGTTGTGTCTTCTAGTGTGGTTACTATAGTTTATTAAACAACTTAATCACACATTGAATAAGTGATTTCTGGTTATGCGGTGGGGGTCTTCAGCTCTGCTTGTCTAACTGTGGAACTCACCACACACCACTGTAAAGCCTGCTCCTTTTGGCACCCATCTTAAGGAATGGGGCTGTTCAGACTGGCCATGTCACTCTGTGTGGTGCTCTCATTGAGCAATGTGTCCTTCTCTAACTGCTCTTCTTAAGTTGACAATAGACACCATGATTGAGGAGCCTGAAATACAGTCTTTAAAAAGTATCTTGATCTTTGCAAACCAAAGTCCTAGAAATCACTGCTGACAAATTTCCCAAAGATAACAATGTTTCCTAATGCCTCAAATTAAAGTTAAATAAATACTGTAATAATGGCAGCAGCTGATCTGTTGTAATCATCAATCATTAATATAGTTTCTCAAAATGAAATCATTCTCTCACAATTATGAGACACAGGGGTGATTATCATGAAGACATCTTCATTTTTTATTCAATTAATGTGATAGAGTTCCATATTAAATGCAAATGATCTTTACTTACCACACCTAATATCTATCTATCTATATCTATCTATCATTTCATTTTAGGCGCCTCATTGGTATCAATCCCGAGAGGGGAAGCAAGACCGGCCAGGGGAAGGTGGTGTCAAAGAAGACAGGGAAGCTGGTCCACAAAAAGGCAACAACGGTGAATCCCCATGTGGCCACTCTCCTAAAAAATTTGATGGACTTTGAGTGGGGCTTTATTTAACCAGTATAGCTCAGTCCATCTGTCTCAGATGTCCAGGTTTTGGACACACCATTGTTGAGAACCTGTTTGATATGTTTGGTTGTTATTGTTATGAAATGTGTGTAATGAAGTTAACTTTTACATAGTTTTTTTAGCTGCTATGCAATTGATGCAGTGACTTTAACCCAACTGTTATCTTTGGGTGAAGGGAGGAAGGAGGAGGGAAAAAAAACAAGCAGTAAAGTTAAATGAAGTTGAACTGGCTGATTATTTGTTCTTTGCAAACAGTCAAACCACACCCAGTCAATTTTGCCCCGTGAGGACAAAATAAAGTTTAATAAATATAATGTTAGCCATCTCTTGTCATAGTTCCAGAAAAAAAATATGACAACCAAGTAATGGTGTTTTTATGGATACTGAAAATATTCAGCTTTAATAAATGCCTAATGTTGTAAAGCCATCTCTTGTCTGAGCCATGTGGTAGCTATTTTCATGTATTATTTCATTTATTATTATTTAGTAATAATAATAACACAATTATTATTATTATTAATATTATTACTATTATTATTATTATTATTATTATTATTATTATTATTATTATTATTATTATTATTTCAGGGTTTTTTAAATGGAAAACATTTAGGTCACTGCAAAGATCACATTCTGCAGTATTTAACATAATTTTACAGTAATAAGTTGTTAATTGATAATAATGTAGGAACAGTATAATGGTGACTAAAGAGCTGACAGTACAATACTGTAATGTTTATTTTCTCTACAGCACAGTACTGTAATAGTTTTACAGTAATAAACTGTTGTTGTAGATCACAGTAAGCACACTGTAGAATAACAGTTTGAAGCTGGCAACTGTAGCTGCCAGTAGTTTACTGTAATTTAACAGGAAATTTTGTTACAGTGTTTTTTTAGTGTAGAGAAGTAAAACTAGCCTAAATTCTTAAAGTTTCAGTCATTTATGAACCACCCATTTACAATAAAAGATATAAGTTGACAATGTGAGACTTTAATTTAAATTGGAATTACTCTTCTGCAATTTTCACAACACAAAGTCAGGCTGTGGGCTGGGCTACAGAAGTACATGTATCACAACGTATGGCTGTATGTTTCTTGATGTGACTGTATCAGCATAATACTGCACGCTCACTGACTCTTGGTGCAAAATTGTTAGGTTGCAGAAAGGCAAAGATGGCCTGCCCCCTGGCTCTGTGATTGGATAGTAAAGCTATATTCCTGATTGGATAGTCAAATGATATATTAATCAGTCAAAACTACTTGTACCGACTTGTACTTGCAGATCTGATTTGTACCTGATCTGTAACTGTGGACTTAGTGCACTGTAAAACTTTTTTGCACTTGTGAAAATTTGATGCATAACTGTAAAAAAAAAATTAACTGTAAAACTTTGATGCATAACTGCAATTATCTTTTGGAATTGTGCAAATCTTTTTCATTTGTTCACCAAAAGTCATGCACAGCTACGGATCTCTGTATGGATTCAAAAGTTAAATGTATTTGTTCTGATATTTTTTACACATTCACGGATTTGAATGCATTCATACAAAACTTTTTCACACAGTTACAAAACTTTCCACACTGTTCCAATACTTATGAAATAAATTTGATTCCATAAAAAACATTACAAGTGTCACAGCTCCATTCTCCCTGCCTCCCTTCTGTCCTCAGTAATTTTCCACTCACCTGCCAACCACACCCATCTAATCAGCTCACTCTACTCACCTGTCAACGCAGCTGTAGCTCATTCCAATCAGCCCGGCATATAAGCCTCTCCAGCACACTCACTCATTGTCAGATTGTTCTTTAGCATCATGCGAGACTTTCCAGCGTTCCTGACTCGTCTGATCACCCGGTACCGACTCTGCCTGTCCCCGACCTGCTCTCCTCGTCTCCCTGCTGGTAAACCCACCGGCCTTCTGTCCCTGACCACGTTCTCTGCCTCAGCGTCTCTGGCGTCTGTCTGCACTCCTGGCTTCGACTCATCCGCCTGGCCCCGGCTCTCCTTCTGCCTGCTCCCCATCGGTACCTCTGTCTACGCGGACTGCTCACCTGGCTTCGACCCTGTCGCCCGTCACCGACTGTTCCCCAGCTCTCTCCTCAACGGCACCTCTGCACAACCGGCTGGATCTTCAGGCTTCAGATCCTTCTCTCCATCAGCGGCTTAAGTAAGCTTCCTCGAGAGAAAACTGAACTGTTCGTATCCGGGGGCTCTGGTGCTTCCCCTCGGTTCCGTGGCTGGATTCGGCTGCCTCGCCGTTCCTCATCTGTGCTTCAGAGACTTTGTACGGGCGCTCCGCCTGAAGACTGAACTGTACTCGGTGTTAGCTCTCGCTGCTCCGCTGCCTGTTAGCCGTTGTGACATTTTCCACCTGTTCCTGTTTACACGAGTGCTGCATTTGGGTTCCACACACACCCGTTACAACAAGGAAATGTGATTTTAATTAAATTTGAAGCATTTTATTGATCCAAACAATGTCCCACAACTTTGGTCTCAGTGGTGACATATGTACAATTAGCTAATTAATTAATTAATTAATTAATTAATTCATTAATTCATTAATTCATTCATTCATTCAAACTGTTTAGCCAGTTGGGGGTCACAGGGGCGCTAGAGCCTTTCTCAGCTGACACTGGGCAAGAGGGGTACACCCTGGACAGGTTGCCAGACTATCACAGGGCTAACACAAAGAGACAGAAAACCATTCCCACTCTCATTCACATCTATAGGCAATTTAGAGTCACCAGTTAATCTAACATGCATGTCTTTGGATTGTGGGAGGAAGCCGGAGTACCTGGAGAAAACCCACGTTGACATGGGGAGAACATGCAAACGTAGAGAAGGGCTCCCCCACCCTGGTGCCCTGCTGCCTACTAACTCAGTTACAATATGACATTATCTTAAATGAAATTGTTTGAAATAAATATTACTTAACACCATATAACAATTACTATTGTTTAATGTTAATGTCTAGGATTTTTTTTTTTTTTTGTCTGTGTTTGTCCCTAAGGTATTGTGTTTTCTTACTGTAACACTAACATTTATTTTGTCCTATGTTTAAAAAAATAAGTCAATACAACTGTTCAATATATTTAGATGCTAAGAGTCTAATGTAGCAAACCTTGCTAGCTGCCATTAATTTGCAATATTAGCAAAAATGTCATTACCACGGCATGTCCCTAGCAGCTGTAAACAACAGTTTACAAAACTTGATGAATTGATTTAACTGTCTTAAATTTTTATTTTAAAAAGAATGTATAAATTAACATTTTAATGTTAGATAAAAGGATAAAAAGCCAACATTCTCCAGATTATTTACAACTATATGCAGTTTTGTGTATCTGTTTATACGTATTATAAACCCCAATGGTTAAAATTAAAATTCATTGAGGGTAATTTTTTTTCATTTTGACAGAGTGAAAGTGACCAGAGTTGCAGAAACACCCTCTTATCAACATGTACATGTAAACCAGGGGGAGTGCTACCTGGCATACTTAGTGAGTAACTGGAGAACTGAGAACTGGCTAGAGCTGGAGGTTCAGGCACAAGTGCTTTGAGCTTATTACTCATGTCAGCTAACATTGTCACAACGACAAAATTGATGTTCCCAATCTTAGTTTGACGTGTTAGCATGCTGACAAGCACAGCTGAGACTGATTGAAATGTCATTACTTTTGCAGGTATTTCAGCGTGATGACGGTGCTAGATCAAAAGTATAACAATTGCCGATGTTATTATAATTTTTTCTGAGAGAAAAATGCTTTAAGATTCATGAAAGTTTTGCTCTATTCTATATTTGTCACTGAATAAGTGAAAACAGGAAAAGTCAGCGGGACACCAAAGTCATGGTCCTCTAAGGACCATAAATGTACAACATTTCATGGCAGTCAGGAACAAAGTGGTAGACAGATGCTTCTGGTGTGGTGAACAACTATTTATGCAGTGGGGGGCTGACTCATCTCTGATTGATACTAACATATCTTACCTTGAGAACTAAAAATTTAGCAAAAGGTAAACATTACTAAATATGGCAACATTTGAGAAGGTTATTGTACTGTTAATGCTACTCTGAAGGAGTGCAGGGTACACATGATGGCTGATGCATATATAAAAATGGCTTAATTAGGACTGTTTTCAAAATATGTTTGGTTTGCCTTGATTGACAGGTTTCTTGGCCAATCACACACAATGGTGATGCCCGTTTAACCCACCTCAGCTCCAACCAAACGAAAATGAGAAATCTTAAGTTTCAGTAACTGGCAAACAGAACAGTGAGGTAAACTCAAACACCAAGCACTAAAATGTCCCTGCAGAGAACTATGAGACAGCTCAGATAGTATGTTCTCACTCCCACCTCAACAAATACGGCAGCTTGATCACTGTCCCTACGCTTCAAGATATGATGCTCTATTTGCCCCTCTAGTGTGCGTGTTGGGGTTCTCCCTGGAGAACGAGAGAGTCGTCTCAAAGTGAAGAGAAGGTCTCTGGCTGCTGTTTGTGCGTACGCACCGAACAGCAGTATGGAGCCTTCTTGGAGTCTCTTGGCAGCGTCCTGTAAGGGGTGCCAGCTCGGGACTCCATAGTTCTCCTGGGGGACTTTAACTCTCACATGGGCAATGACGGGGAAGCCTGGAGGGGGGTGATTGGGAGGCCTGCCTGATCTGAATCCGAGTGGTGTTTTGTTATTGGACTTCTGTGGGAGTCACGGGCTGGCCATAACAAACACCATGTTTGAGCACAGGAAGGTTCATAAGTGTACCTGGTACCACAACACCCTAGGCCAAAGATCGATGATCCACTTTCTGGTCATATCATCAGATCTGCGGCCATGTGTCTTGGACACTCGGGTGAAGAGAGGAGCAGAGCTGTCAACTGATCACCACCTGGTAGTGAGTTGGATCAGATGGCAGGGGAGGCTGCCGGACAGACCTGGTAAACCTGGTAAATTACGGTAATTGTGGTACAATATATTGTAGACACATATTAATATATGATATTATATGTATGTGACAATAATCAGAAGTGTATAATAACAGTACAAGTATGACTAATAGTAACAGAAGCAGTGGGAGGCATCAGGCAGGACTACAGCAGCAGCACAACACCACACATCATCCAGGCACAGCTGCGGTACAAGTTAACCTGCAATACAGTGGAGCACAAAGGCTCCAGAGAACAAGCCGAGTTAGTGACATGCAGTAGAGCAGAATTAGGGAGATGCAGTAACAGGACATGAATGTTAGCAAAGGAGAGAGAGAGAAGGAGAGAAGGGGCTCGGTGTATTAGAGGAGGTCCCCCGGCAGACTAGGCCTATGTCAGCCTAACTAGGACTGGTCCAAGACAAGCCTGAGCCAGCCCTGACAATAAGCTTTATCAAAGGGAAAGTCTTAAGTCTAGTCTTAAAAGTGGAGACGGTGTCTGCCTCTCGGACCAAAACAGGAAGGTTATTCCACAAAAGAGGAGCCGGATAGCTGAAAGCTCTGGCTCTTGTTGTACTTTTGGAGACTTTAGGGACCACGAGTAACCCTGCATTCTCAGAGCGCAGTGTTCTGGTGGGATAATAGGGCACTATGAGCTCTCTAAGATATGATGGAGCCTGATCATTTAGAGCTTTGTAAGTTAGGAGTAAGATTCAATTCTGGATTTTACAAGGAGCCAGTGCAGAGAAGCTAAAATATGATCTCATTTCTTAGTTCCTGTCAGTACAAGTGCTGCCGCGTTCTGGGTTAGCTGAAGAGTTTTTAAGCACTTATTAGAGCTACCTGATAATAGAGAATTACAGTAATCCAGCCTAGAGATAACAAATGTGTGGACCAATTTTTCTGCATCTTTTAGTGACAGGATAAGCCTAATTTTTGCAATATTACGCAGATGAAAAAATGCAGTCCGAAAGGTTTGTTTCAAATGGGAACTAAAAGACAAATCTTGATCAAATATTATGCCGAGGTTTCTTACTGTAGTGCAAGAAGCCAGAGCAATGCCATCCAGAGAAACTATATCATCAGATAAAGAGTTTCTGAAGTGTTTTGTTCAGTTTTGTCTGAATTTAACATTAGGAAGTTGGAGCTCATCCAGGTTTTTATATCTTTAAGGCATTTTTGAAGTTTAGTTAATTGGTCCGTTTCTTCCGGCTTTATTGATAAATACAACTGAGTATCATCCGCATAACAGTGGAAATTTACAGAGTGGTTTCTAATGATGTAAGGGAAGCATATGTAGAGTGAATAGAACTGGTCCAAGCACTGAACCTTGACGTACTCCAAAACAAACTTTAGTATGTAAAGATGATTCATTATGAATGTGAACAAACCGAAAACGATCGGATAAAGAAGATTTAAACCAGCTTAGTGCAGAACCTTTAAGGCCAATTGAATGTTCCAGTCTCTGTAGCAGACTTTGATGGTAAATTGTGTCAAATGCGGCACAAAGATCAAGTAAAACAAGTACAGAGATGAGTCCTTGGTCTGAAGCAATAAGAAGATCATTTGTAATTTTAACTAGTGCTGCCTCGGTGCTATGATGAAATCCTGACTGAAATTCCTCAAATAAATTATTATCATGGAGAAAGTCACAAAGCTGATCTGTGACTACTTTCTCAAGGAAAGAAAGGGAAGATTTGATATTGGTCTATAGTTGGCTAACATCTCTGGATCCAGGGTGGGCTTTTTTAAAAGAGATTTAATTACAGCTATCTTAAAAGACTGTGGTACATAGCCTGTTAATAAAAATATATTAATCATGTCCAGTATGTAAGTGTTAACTGAAGGTAAGACTTCCTTAAGTAGCCTAGTTGGGATGGGGTCTAAGAGACACGTTGATGACTGGGATGAAGAAATCACTGAGGTCAATTGTTGAAGAGAAATCAGGGAGAAGCAATCTAAATAGGTATCAAGTCTTATAGCTGTGTTTGAAGGCAGGTTAGTACTATTAGAGGGCAAGAGGTCATGAATTTTGTCTCTAATAGTTAGAATTTTGTCATTAAATAAAAGTTAAAGTTCATAAACTCATTACTGCTAAGGGCTAAAGGAATACAAGGCCTGGCTACAGTGCTGAAAAGAAACCTGGGGTTGTTCTTATTTTCTTCTATTAATGATGAGTAATAGTTTGCTCTGGCATTGCGGAGGGCTCTCCTATATGTTTTGAGAGTGTTTTCCCAGACTAAACGAGATTCTTCCAGTTTGGTTAATCGCCAATTCCTTTCAAATTTCCTTGATATTTGTAGTTGAAAAGCTCCCCAGCAGCAAGGCGCTGGGTGTGGTTGAGATTTGCCCTGAGATGCTGAAGGCTCTGGACACTGTTAGGCTGGCTTGGCTGACATGCCTTTTCAGTGTCGTGCGAAGGTTGGGCATGGTGCCTGCCTGACCAGAGGGTGTGCTCCAACCATTGGGGTATCACACTGCTCAGCCTCCTGGGTAAAGTTTACTCCAGGGTGTTGGAAAGGAGGCTCCGACCGATTGTCGAACCTTGGATTCAAGAGGAGCAAAACGGATTCCATCCTGGCCGTGGAACAGTGGACCAACTTTTTGCCCTTGTGAGGCTGCGAGAGGGGTCGTGGGAGTTTGCCCATCCAGTCTACATGTGCTTTGTGGACTTGGAGAGGGCTTACAACTGTGTCCCTAAGGGAGTCTTGTGAGGGGTACTGTGGGAGTACGGGGTACCGGGTTTGCTGCTACGAGCCATACAGTCCCTGTATGACCAAAGTGAGAGCTGTGTCCGCATACTTGGCGTAAAGTGAGACACATTCTCGGACAGTGTTGGCCTCCGCCAGTGTTGTCCCTTGTCACCGATCCTGTTTGTGATTTTCATGGACAGGATCTCGAGGCGCAGCCAGGGTGAGGAAGGGGTCCGGTCTGGGGACCTCAGACTTGCATCTGTGCTTTTTGCAGATGATGTGGTTGGGTCGGTTTCATCACACCATGACCTCCAACATGCCCTGGGGTGAATGTGAAGCTGTTGGGATGAGAGTCAGCACCTCCAAATCCAAGGCCATAGTTCTCTGTAGGAAACAGGTGGACTGCCCTCTCCGGGTAGGGGGGAGAGTTACTGCCTCAAAGCAAGGGAGTTCAAGTATCTCGGGGTCTTGTTCACAAGTGAGGGTAGAAATGAGTGTGAAATGGATTGGCAGTTTGGTGCGGCTTCTGCAGTGATGTGGGCTGTGCCGGACTGTCGTGATGAAGAGGGAGCTGAGCCGGAAGGCGAAGCTTTCAATTTACTGGTCCATCTACGTCCCAACCCTCACCTATGGTCATGAGCTCTGGGTAGTGACAGAAAGAATGAGATCGCAGATACAAGTGGCCAAAATGAGTTTCCTCCGTGGGGTGGCTGGGCTCAGCCTTAGAGACAGGGTAAGGAGCTCAGACATCAGAGCTTGGAGTGGACCCGCTGCTCCTTTGTGTTGAAAGGTTTCATTTGAGGTGGTTCGGCCATCAGATCAGGATGCCTCCTCTGCGCCTTATGGGCAAACCCAGAACATGCTGGAGGGAGTACATATTTCCTCTGGCCTAGAAATGCCTTGGGGTCCCCCAGGAGGAGCTGGAAAGCTTTGCTGGGGAGAGGGATGACAGGGGTGCTTTGCTCGGCCTACTGCCCCCGTGACCTGGCCTAGGATAAGTGGATGAAAATGGATGGATGTATGGATGGATGTAAGTTTTGGGCATGTCAGTATCCACTCATGCTCATTACATGTATATCCTCTTTTCAAAATAAACTCCTGTGTTCACAGGAAACAAACAGTTTCCACTCTTTATTTGCGTAGTGTATTTTCAAAATAAACTTCTGTGTTCACAGGACATGAACAGTATCCACTCGTTACTTGCATAGTGTGTTTTCAAAGTAAACTTCCGTGTTCACACGTAACAAGCAGTTTCCACTTATTACTTGCACAGAGTCTTATAAAAAAATAGTGTTCACAGGACATGATCAGTTTCCACTTGTTACATGCATGTCAAGGTTTTAAAATAAACTTCCATGTTTACAGGAAACAAAGAGTTTCCACTTATTACTTGCATAGTGTGTTTTCAAAATAAAGTTTCATGTTTACAAGGAACAAACAGTTTCGGCTTGTTACTTACATATCATATTTTCAAAACACTCCATTTCACAGGACACAAACAGTTTTCACTTGTTCATGTGTAGTGTATTTTAAAAAATAAACTTCTGGAACAGTTCCCACTCATTACTTGCATGGCGTGTTTTCAAAATAAACTTACTTGTTTACAGGAAACATTTTCTGCTCTTTAAATGCATAGGGTATTTTTTTTTTTTTCAGAATAAACTTCCTTGTTGACAGGAAACAAACAGTTTTTGCTCATTACATGCATTAACACATTTTCAAAATAAACCACTAGGTTTATTTATCTAGCACCAAAACTATTCAGTCAGGTTTAGGAAAAGATCTTGGTTTGGGTTAAAACAATGTTGACTTTTGTTCTTTTGCAAGACACAAACAGCAGTCCTCTTGGTGAAAGTTCTGTGTTTGACCCACACACCCAACTCGACTCACTACGTGGATGCTCTCACACTTTATACATCATTGGTTGCTCTGAGTATCTAATAATGCTGTGGATGGGTTCACATTAGACATAACTGAAAGGCAGATGTGTCTCATACAGATAATACAGGGTGTTTTGTACATCGGTATCACAGGCTGAGGGGTGTGACAAAGTGTCAGTATACGATGACTTGGCACAAATGGTTCACTATGTTTTTGTTTAATAGTAGCTTCACAGCCCTAAACACAGTTCTGAAAGTGACCTCTGACCTCATGAAAGGGGGTGAAAAGGAAATGTTATAGCATATTACATTTACTTTCTTGTGGAATAAGAAACCATCAATAACATGGTTATTGATGGTTATGAAATGGTTTTGTTGAACTAGAATTTCTCTTATGGCTATGTGCTTCCCATGAATTTAACTTGTGTCAGAATTCCCCAACAGCATATATGCAATGACAAGGTGTTTGCCAGACTGGATGTGAGGGAGGACAGCACAGATTCAGCATGACCAATTGCTCTATAAGTTAGAATATGCAGCTTTTCACCTTCAGGCTGCACTTTATGTCACTCATCGTGGAGAGCTGTCTGCACTGAGACAGTTTCCAGCTTGAGGCTGAGCTGAAGACACCACAGGCTCTGGACAAACAGATGGGGAGAGCAGCCAGTTGTCACTTACTGTAAGTTGATGTATGGATGGAGGGAGTTTGGATTTCTTGTTGTGTTCTTTGACTTTCTTTTGTTGCTGATGTGAAGTTGAAGTACAGTAGTTGCTACATCACAGGCACGACAACTGTTCAAAAAGAAACATAATTTATACTGTTCATACGAATTATATTCTATTGACTGACTATTTTATTTATTTATTTATGTTTATTTTAATGTCAATGAAGTTAGGAAGTTGAGACACAAAGACAAGATGAAAAACTGGGAACTAAAAAGTAGCGCTGGGTGATATGGAGAAAGTCAAATATCACAATATGTTTTCCAAATACCTCAATATTGATATTGCGAGGATATGGTGGGGGCGGCACGGTGGTGTGGTGGTTAGCACTGTCGCCTCACAGCAAGAGGGTTCCTGGTTCGATCCCGGGTGCGGGAGCCCATCTGTGCGGAGTTTGCATGTTCTCCCCGTGTCAGTGTGGGCTTTCTCCAGGTCCAAAGACATGCAGGTTGGGGATAGGTTAATTGATTACTCTAAATTGCCCATAGGTGTGAATGTGAGCGTGAATGGTTGTCTGTCTCTATGTATCAGCCCTGTGATAGTCTGGCGACCTGTCCAGGGTGTACTCTGCCTCTCGCCCAATGTCAGCTGCCCCCCGCGACCCTCAAGAGGATAAGCGGTTAGGAAATGGATGGATGGATGGATATGGTGGGGTTGACTAATGGTGCTTTCACAAAATTTTTACACAGTGACATTTTTAAAAAATAATCATCAGTAATGTGGATATAATTACTAAGTATGTAACGCAGGCAAATATTTCACATCAGTGGGTTTAGGGGTCTTGGGGAATAGGCAACAAGCCTATCACTCTAAAAATGATTCATGGGGTAAGCGCAGAGGTAGGCAGCCTGCAGCTCTGGAGCCATATGCAGCTCTTTAGCCCCTCACCAGTGGCTTCCCTCGGCTTTGACAATGAAAAAAAGGAAATTATTATGATTTTTTTAACATTTTCATTTATCAGTGCTGTAGGCCTAAAGTGATTCTGACACTTGACAATTGTAAAAATGTGTAGCCTATACATCAAAAAAAAAAAAAAAAAAAAAAATTAACATTTTGGCAATTACAATATGCATCAATTGTGTTCAGCCCAGCGCCTTTTCCTCCACATTTTGCCAAATCTCATTAGCAGTGGCTACAGTAGTCTTGAGTATCTAGTTATGGATTCCTAATCCAAAGAAGGAGAAGTTTTGGAAGTAAACAAATTTAATTGTGCATGAAGAGATCCGTTTGCCTTTACCACCATTTTTGCAAAGTTAAAGTTCCAATCAATCATAAATAGCGCACTGCAGTGCCACCTGGTGGTAAAATATATCAGTAAATGCTCACTTAGACCTATTTGTAATGTTGACAGGCTAATTTAGATTTTAATAGGCTGTGTTACCTTCACTATAAGGCTATAAGCTGTGTTGCAGCTCCAGATAGATTTTTTAAAATTATTTTGGGCCAAAAACGGCTCTTTTGATAATGAAGGTTGCCAACCCTGAATAACGCTTAGATAAAGAAGTTTTTACATTAAAGTGTTTTAGTCAGTTGCCGTTTATGTGAAGAAGTTGGTCAAAATCCAAAACATTTTTTTTATATGATGGAATTAAAATAAATGAGTTAAAATATCTTATCTCTTTTACCACATATGAGAAAAAAGGTAATAAAAAGCTATTTGTTGCTCCAGAGGGAGCTGTGTGATGTCTGATAAAGGTCCTTAGTTGATGTCACTTGAGTCATTTGGGGCTGCAGACTTCAAGTTTGACTAGAAAAAAAATCTGGAAATGTGGAGTCTGAAAGAAGTGTCAGTTTACCAGACCCCTGTAGCCCCACCATCTCCACCACAAGTTAGAGACTACATTAGACTGCTTGCATCACACACCAATTCTCCAACTGAACTGTTGGTGGACAGGTTGCAATGTGGACAATGTAGGTGCCAAATTTAGACAAGGAAGAAGAATGGATGGAATTAAGTGACCAAATTTCTGATGCAGTTCTTAGGTAAAACCCTGTATGCAGCATGTAATGACCACAGAACACAAAACTCAAAAAAATAAAAATAAAAATAAAAAACAAAAAAATCTGCAAATTGATTTTTTTGCCACTAAACAGCATTAAGCGTGGATGTGCGAAGAGAGCTGGATGCAGCATTGGAGGTGGGGCCCCATTCATTCCTATGAAATATACTCGCATTAAGGCAAAACATTTAACTGCTGTGTATAAAATTACCCAGATGCTTCTGCATCATTGGGCCCACAGAGCAGGTGCAATAGACTTCCACCAGCCAAGCCAGCTACTTTCTGTTTGGCCCTCTGCTGATTTAAATGGGAATAAAATTAATCGTGGTTCTTCTAGACTTTCCAAATCTTATCAGACCAAAAGGATCACATTCACACAGTGAAACAAGTCATTTCACAGGGGCTGTGACCATGAGACAATAGGCAACAGATATACAAAGGACCCCACCACCTCTCCTACACAGGAGCAAGGCTTTGTGGAAGTTTTGTGTCTCTTTGTATTTGTTATGCATCTTTTTGTGGTTTTGTATCTGTTTGTGGTCATTTTGTGTCTCTCTGTGGTTGTTTTGTATCCTTGTAATTGCTTAGGTGTGGTAATTTTGTGTCTGTTTTTATTCTTTGGTCTTTTTGTGTTGCTTTGTAGTAATGCTGTGTCTCCTTGTGGTTGTTTTGTGTGCTTTTTTACTTTGCATCTCTTTGTGGTCTTTTTGTGTCTCTCTGTGGTCATTTTGAGTCTCCTCCCTGCTTGTTAATTTGATATTTGACATTTTGAACAGGCCAGTGCGCCCTCTGACATTCTGGGCCCCTAGGCCTGTACCTGGTAGGTCCGCTCAGTAGCCACATAAGGTTGCCTGAAGAAAAAGAGCCCTCCACATTCTTTTGCAGCTGCTTCAAGCACTTTAGGTTGAAAATCTCTTAAGTCTTCCAAAAGGTGGCCGTGACATCACTGCCACTTCTTTAGCTAGGCAACTATTTACTGTCACAACCCAAGACAGAACACCTAATTTTCTGGGAGCAGATCAGCTGGGGGACACTGAACGTTGCTGGTGGGTGTTGTGCTTTTATCATCATTTGCTTGATGTTGACTGTGTATTCACATTTCTTTTATGTAGCGTAATATTAGCTACCTGGCTAATGTTAGTATCAAGATATTGTCATACAAATAAAACCCACACGCATCACGTCATTTAAAAAAACACTTTTTTTTTATGAAGTATTCCCCAGTGTCCTGCCTCCGCTTTCTGCTGAAGAAAATTACTATGTGGACACAGGCCCATATATGTCAATTTCTGTCTGCTTTTTGGTGCTGGGGAGATAGTGTGCAGAGGGTTCATCAGAGCTCTGCTGCTGGATAATATTAAACTGAGTTGAAAGAGACCAAGGTGGTGAAAATGAAATCTTACTTTTTGGTGGCAGCATCAAAAATGACTGAGGCAGGCAGTGATTAACACCGCTTCACTTTATGAACTGTCATCAGAAACAAACTTTATATATAATGACTTTAAATTGAGTATTTTTTGTGAAGTAGATGTATGTGTTGTGGCAGAATGAATTAAAGAACTAAAGGTGAAAAGGTGAAAAGAGCTATGACAGCTTGCATGTGCGATGATCCATCAGTGTTGATGTGTTCACTTAAACCTAATCATGGCTGGGTGGAGGGTAAAGGACAGTTACTCTCCTCTGGAGTCAAATGATGACATGTGAGGATCAGAGGAAACTTGTCACTCTGCCTGGAATGTGTCCTCACTCGGTGTCCCTCTGTGGTGATGGGCAATTAGTGTGTCCCTGGCGTTCACAGAGTGGCACACATATAGTCGTGAATCTCCCCACAGAGTAATAGCTGTCGGCCTCCTCCTGCCATCTCTGTTTGGGTTTGGTGCCAAATGAGATTGATAACCACCCAAATAAAGACAGATCGACCGGTGTTTCACTCCAAGAGCACTGAGCACCCACCACAGGCTGAGTCATCCATCCTCAGCAACAGAGCTATCGATCTTCCCTTGTCCAAAGTACAGTTACTGCCATTGTAAAAGATAGAGGACACTATGGACAGGGTGCAGAGGTCAAAGTGTCACATCCAGGCTGGCTACCAGCTGTCTCTGGGTTTTTCAGAGAAATGACTCAACGTTTAGGACAATGGAATGCTGCCGGTGTGAGTAACAACCGATTGAAGAGGACAGAAAACTGAAAGTCACAGTAAATCATTGTCAACTCAGACAGTACATACAAATGTTTCTCTGCATTGAGTCCAGATATATATTAATTAGACAGCTGCATGCTCTTTTTTCTCCTCAACAATTTCTTACTCGACTTCTTTGTTGTTGCCTTCTCCCTGCTCTCTATCCATCATGTAGAATATGACATGCCCATTGATGTCTTCATGGTTCACACTTAAGGTAAAAAAAAAAAAAAAATGCTATTTTTTGGCTCAAGCTGAGAACCAACTTTTCCAGTTCTGGATCTATTTATGTTTGGTTGAATTTTGGAAATGAGGAGCTCTTCTCAGCGACAGAATCTACTTATAATCTGAAGCTGGCTGATGATGTTAGCATCACCTTAGATCATACACCAAAAAAAAAACGAAAAGAAATTAAGTTTTACTCTGTTTATTCTTCACTGCTTTATTAATGACTCCTCTCCTGGTTTAGCTTAGCCATAAAAGTAATCCCAAACTGCTGAAAAGTGACTTCCTGTACTTCCATGAAATACTAATACTTTAAAGTATTCCAGTAAATCTAGATGACTATCAAGTTTAAGTGTAGTGTCATATCTTACCTAAGGTAAAAATCAAACACACCATAGCCATATTCAGTGTTTCATCTCCGCTTTAGAGGTGCTCTGTGGAAACAAAAGTTGTATTTACAATCAGTCTATCTTACCAAAATGCACTGTGTCTTCTAATAAAAGTGCTGAATGCATGTGATGAAGCCAAAAAAAGCTTCCCTTATTCTGACTTAGAACTGATGTTACTGAGGCTAATGGTTCTCGAACTGTAGGGACTAAGTCCTTTACTTTGGCTGAGCAGCAACCTCTGGGGCTGAAAAATGAAGCCAACACAGTGCAAAAAACTGCAGTTCCTCAAATGACCACTTGAGGCTGGCTCCAGAAGCCAGTCAATCTCCACAGACCCCCATGTTAAAATGCTGTCTTTTTCTTTTTGGTCTTTTGGGTCCTCCTCTTTGATTGCTTGCTCACTGTAAAGAAAGTCTCATGAAATGCCACCAGGCATTGCATGAATATAGCTGTTTTGTTGCCAGGCAAAACTAATTTTTTCTCCAAAGGGTTAAAAAATTACCACTTTTGTGTGCCCCACGGTTTAATGCAAGTTATTTTTGCCATGGGAACGTGGGACCACCTTTGAGAAATCTTTGAGAAATATTCTTTCTTCTTTGTAAGAATTGTTCAACAAGTCAACGCCCTCATGTCACCTAGAAAGAAGCAGTAATTTAGCAGCTTAATTTTCAAAGTTGGCCCTAAAACAAAGGTAAACTGCAGTATCTGACATTGTGACATCTGACAAACTGCAGTTACTGCACTCTGCCTTAGTTTTCACAGTGCAACAGATTGAGGAGCCGACATTGCACCTCCTACTGATGCAACAACAACAAAAAAATTCTAAAAATGATTTTTACAGTCAACGACTTTAGCAGCTCCTTTAGCCACTACTGACTGCAACTTGGTATGAGTCATTCAGAAATGTACTCAGAAAGTGATTCCCAGTCTTTACCCGTGCTTATATCGTCATACTTTTATTTACTCACCAGTGTTCAAAATGTTTGTAACTTCCAGTAATTTTAAACACAAAGTTAAAAGTCATAAAATCTTCCAAAAATGTTTGCCTCTGTCGGTCAGCAATACCTGTGCTTAATGGCACGAACTTAAATTTACACTGGACTGCCTCAGCCAGTGACATAAACCACCTAGTAGTGTGTGGTGGGGTATTACATCTGAACACAAATCAAATCTCCTACAGCCCAGCTTTGGGAGGTGTGCAGCTATTGGGGTGCACGTGCCCTGGGGAAAAATGGCAAGTAGAAGTAGTTATATAGTAGTAGTTATGGTTTAATTTTTGGTCCCTGGTTTCATAATGTGACATACTTTTCCAACATTTCTGTTAAACATCAATTGTTTTCCTGAGGCCCCCCCGCCCCTTTCTCCAAGCTCCATATTAACATATTGCATATTGCTAATAACCCCGAGGGTGGTTGGATGAGTGATGGAGAAGGTTAGGTTTCACAGGAACCTCTGGTCCTGTCTGGGTCACTGCTGCTGAGCTGGTGGAGGAGAGCATGTGTGCCCCCAAAAGTTCACAGCTGGATTCATCAAGCCAGCAGTGCATTTCTTCAACCTTGTTAAGATGAACTGTCTAGACACCGACAGAGGTGCGTTGTGAACCACAACACATGCTCACACACTACCTGGGTTATATAAATCGTTGCCTCCCCCTTTATTAATAATGCCTAATATCTGGCAGGCATGTGTTGTTCAGATAATAAGGCATTTTTAGATGCTGCTGTTATTCAATGCAAAGCTCCTGAACCATAGTTCATGGCCTTTATCTGAAGAACACTAGTGATTCTCTCAGCCAGGAGGACAATCGATAAGCATGAATAATCTATACCTACTGCCTTTGGCTTTGGTCACGTGAGAGGTAAGAAAATCTATTTGACAATGTTACAAAGTTGTGAAGAGTGCTGGAATGCTTCTCACTGCGTTTAAAGACATATGAGTAATCCATCAGTTATACAACCCAGGACTTTGAATTTAGACCACGCACACGCCCTGTAAGTATCCCCAACTCTTTTGATGCTTTAACTGCCTCTTCCTGTTTCCAAAAAAGACACACCTTTTGAAACCAAACTTTGAAGTTTCTTATTTCCATGCAGACATGTTGACTGCTTTCATGAGAAGCCGCGGAGCTGCAGAGACATGTCTGGTTTTATCAGTTTGTGTATGTTTCCTTATCAGCCCACGGAGGCCACTGAGGCCACTTTGGAGGAAACTTTGATTCTCAGTGGTGTTACAGCTATGGAGAGAAGCTTCACTCCCACACTCCCACAACCAATCGTACCTCATCTTAAATGGCAGCTGTCATGCTAATGATCCATCAAGAGGATTAGAGAGAAAAAGACATAGGGGGCCTGTAGACAGTATTTTTTACTTCAGGAATACTGTGTTCGGGAGTGTGTGTCCCTACCCCAAGCCCCTGTCCAACCTTGCACATACCCACCTGTAGGCACATTTTTTTTCTTCAGATGGCAAAGACATTACCTGTCCTACTCATGCTTACTCTGCCTCTGATTGGCTTACCCTGACAGTCTTACCTTAACCCTAACCAATCTCAGTCCTCTTGCCTAAACAAAACCAATCTTACCAACGGAGAGTACTAACTAATCAGAGGGACTGTATGGCAGGTTATGTCATTGCCATCCTAGGAACACAAATTTTACAGCCCGGAACAACAACCCATTAGCCCCACCTCACTCACTAATGCAAACTGTACATGCATATAGAATTGCTGGCATTCCAAAAAGACTGGGTGCTATCAGAATGAAACGATTAATAAATAAATCGTTGTCGTTATAAAGATATGTAAAAACAGGCAATTGTAATTATTCCTACATTATTGCTGAAAACAAAAAAATGAAAATGCATGTATAAATTGCTGTGAATTGTCCATTGGTTGATCAGGTGTAGGTCATGATCAAACTCAATGTCTGTTCTATATGGGAAAACACCACATGCTGCATTTCATAGGCTTTTCATGACCATGGAAACCCTGAATATTTAATCACTGCAAAGTTAGCATTGGTGGGTTTGTTTTGTATTGGTGGTGGGCACAGTTTGTAGGGTGTGTAGTGGAGGCATCAAACAAAATGTGGTAGAAGCTATACATGTCTCCAAATTTCAGAGGCATACAACCACCCTGCGGTTGTTTATCTCGGCACCCCAGTCAAGTTTCTCTTACAGTTTACATCCATGTCTGTAAAAACATGGATGCTTCACACACCCAGGAGGCACAAAAGATCTATACAATAAGCACAGTTCCAAGATTAGTGTCACCAATTCAGTATCTAACCAAATCTCTCGTCTCCTCCTCTGTTCCTGAGATATGACATTGAGTAATGGCCAGAAAAGTGTTTTTACAGAACATTATGATGTCACACTGTAGTTGAGCTTTTGACATAGATCTCATAATAGATCACCACCCTAAGTATCAATATGTATATATCAGAAATCATTAATGATTATTCATTATGTTAAATAAAGTGACTTAATTTACATTAAATCACCTTGGGGGCATTGCCAAAACAGGAAAAATGATAGCCAGTTAATGAAATCAGTCTCATCAGTTTGGAATTCTGATTAATAATTATATTAATAACCATAACCAAAATTAACAGTAACGCCTGGCAGATTTCAGGGTTCTTGACATAGCAGATGATGACTATTCATTCACTGCAACATTAAAGAGACAGCAGGTACGATCCAAGTATATTCATAACAAAAGCAAAACAAACAACATACACAAATTCTAACTAACTAACAAACTAACTATATACAAGCATGGGTGTGCATATGTATTTGTGTGTGTGGCTAACAAAATGGCTGACAACAGCGACAAAGACAAAGTAAAAGAAGCATGAATTCTGATTTGCCTCTTTGGGTGTAGCTCTGTTGAAAGTCAATGTGTGAGTGAGTATGTATATGCTATATGTGTTGCAAAAGGGTCTGGGATAGTACAGAGGATGTTTAGTTGCATGCAAGACTCTGTCAGTGAAAAGCATTAGCAAACTAACATCACTCATCTTTGGTGAAGCCAACTAACCAATAACCTAACTGCAACAATCACAATAATAACTCACTGAGCAGCATTAAATCACAATCGACAATGTTAAACAGTCTTGCTTAGCCTGTACAACTGTAATAATGCTATGTCCAGTTGTTACGTTACCAATCCTTGAATGGATGGAGGTCTCTGGCCTGCTGTTTTGTTAGGCAGCAGATAAAGGCTGAAAAAGCTGTGGTTCCAGGTGCAGTCTTTGCTGTGTCCTTGTTCTGAAGGTGCAGATCTGAGGAAGCCAGTCACTCGGGGTCCTTGCAGAGATAGATGTTGGGGTGCTAACTCAACTTGGTTCTCCTTGTTGCAGGGAAGTTAGCTGCAAACCTTATGTTTGGCACACTAACTTTTCTGGTCTCCAGGTTCTGCTCCTACTGCTGCATGCAGGTCATGGTCCAGGAGAATGAGAGCAAGAGAGTCGTAGGAGCAAGAGCCAATGAGTGGCTCAAGGGGAAGAGCAACAAAAGTCTGTAGAGCAAGTGCCTCCTTAAATGGTTCAGGGGCAAGAACCAGAGCTGGAGCTGGTCAGTGGCTCAGGAGAAAGGGGATAGAGTGAGTGAAGAGAGCAGAGTTACTGGAGTCTGTCTTTTGACATTACAGAGTCACATGTCACTGTGAAAGCACTGTCCAGTCAAGTCTGATGACTGGTCTCTCACTCAGGTGTGACAAAGAAGTTTGAAGAACAAAGAACCTTTATGTGTCCAGTTTAGATCTGGACATATGACAAATCATCTGTGGTCCAGTGAATCCCAACAGTGTTCTTGAGATATCGCAGTCATGAGAATGAGACCGATTCAAGGTCACAGTGACCTTGACCTTTGATCACCAACACCTCATTGGATCATCGTTGAGTCCAAGGGGACGTTGTTGCTAAATTTGAAGAAACTCCCTCAGGATGTTCTTGAGACATATGGACGTATGGACAACCTATAAACATAATGTCTCCGGCTACGGCTATTGCCAGGTTATTTTCTTCCTTTTCTTTCTTATTTTCTTTTCTTCTACTTCATGGGTTGGAGGTGGGTGTATGTGTGATGTCTGTGCAAAAATACATGATTTCCCAAACATTGAGGTCATGAGAATAAGATGAGCATTGCCTGATCTTGTCATGGAGACCATGGAAGAACACTATCTAGGGCTTACTACAGACAACTGGAGGGGAATTTTTTCCTGTCCATTTCAATTACAACTCCTGCTTTTCCTCTCTGGCTCAATATTTAAGTTTTAATCTGCTGCATTTAGAACTCACGGCTGTCTTTCCCTTTCAGTGCAGTAATGACTACCGCTGTGGGTTCATGTGGATAAGAGGACAGCCACTTGTCAGTGAAACCCTTCAGCAAAAATAACCCGGAATGAGATGCTTTTCAGTTCATAGACATTTATTTGGGCATTTTTGGCCCATATGAGCCACAAAAGCAAATAAAGAGTTTCATACCAAAAGGAAATGTATCCACTTTGAATCAAATTGATGTCATCCTCTGACAACTTCCATAGCTAGAAGTTTCATGCCAGTAATTAAAATGATATCATTTTGGAATGAAAATCCCTAAAGGTAATTGTCTTAAAGTGAGTACAAAGGCAAATCATAGTAAATCACAGTATTACAATGCTGTTGAAAGAAAATGGCCTTAATGGCATGACAGAGAGAAATACCTTGTTAACCAGTGAATCTCAGGAGGCACATAGTGGGGTTGATTAGAGCCACTGGCTACGTTCACATGCACACAATACACTGCTGAGTTATCACATTAAGGAGGTGGTTTGGTTTAGGAGTTATTAAAGTTAATATGATTTCATTTCTCCTGGAGTCAGAGATACTAATGTAATATTCAGGCTGTTATATTTGGATCTATTTTATTTGACCTTTCAAACACATGGCATATTCTGAAAAAGTGTATGAAATCTGATGTTTAATCAGGTCATGTTTCCACTAATTAGGATTATTGAGTAGAAAATCAAACTATGCTGACATCAAACTGCTGATTAATTGTGTGCATGCATGTGGATACTGTATGTACATGCACTGTAAACAGCATGTGATTAGCATGCAAACATCCACCTTGGAATTATGAATACCTCCTGCTCTGTGTATCGCTATCTCACAAACTAACAGAGATGCTGGACAGGACAAACTAACAGAGGAGATGACTGAGAGTAAACATAGAGGGCTGTCATAAAATACACATCATTTCCTTGTTTGTTTTACAAAAAAAGCGTCACAGAAGGGCTGTGAAACATTTACATAATGTAACAGGAGGTTATGGCTGAAATGATGACTGGCTGCAACGACACACAGAAAAGAAAAGTATCTGCGGAGTGGCTGATGCAAAGCAATAACTGACCATTCACTAACCCTGCTCCCCTCACTTCCTGTTGCCATGCATGTAGCTCTGTGTTCTTACATAGTCATATGCAGCTCATAATGCTAATCCAGAAATCCATAGTATTCTTTGAAACACTGGGTCCTTGATTTCAGACAGTGAGAGACTTAGCTGACTGAAATAACTAGCAAGCTAATTAAACTTAAACGTTACCTTCATGAGTTAATTGGAAACCCTGTCTCCAGCTGACTCCTCTTCTGAAACACAAACTTGATGACTACATTTAACAGAACACAAATTTAAACATAACACTTTTGTTCTTGCTCACATTTTCCCCAAATTGAAATTAAAGAGCTAAGACTTTTTTCATGCACTCAATAGATGTATTTCTCTCAATTTTTGGTGAATCTGGCAGTACATCCAACCAGCCTCACAACTGCAGACCACATGTAACCATCGTCACCTGTAAGATCATCTAAGACCAGCCACCCCAACAGCAATTTGTTTACACAAATGAAGAATTTCTGCACAAACCATCAGAAACCATCCCAGGGAAGCTCATCTGCATGCTTGTCCTCCTCACCAGGGTCTTAATCTGATGGCAGTTTCTCCATCATAACCTACTTGTGCAGTTGTGAGGCTGATTGGATGTACTGCTAAATTCAGGAAAACAATATTGGAAACGACTTACAGAAGTGAAATGAACTTTCAGTTCACAGGCAACAGCTCTGGTTGACCTTCCTGCAGTTAGCATGCCAATGGCATGCCCCCTCAAACCTTATGACATCAGTGGCATTGAGTTGTGTAAACTGCACATTTTGGAGTGGAATTTTATTGTAACCATCCTAAAGCACACCTGTGTAGTAGAGCTGCCCCTTGAAGTCAGAGTTTTGAATCATCAGTCAGGGGCCCCTCAGTTCACTGTGATTGCTTGAAGTTGAGCAGTCTCTTTTTTTGCTAGTCAGTGTGCTGTGCAGTTACTTCTGGGGAGGTTTTGGTAGTGATTGAGTGAGCACTCTTGACTTTCAAGGCAGCTGCAGATGTGATGCAGCAGCACCGAGGAGGAGAAACTCTGCACTGTAAGGCTCGATGACATGATCTTTTCTCTTCTGCATGAGAGTTGTGAATTGACAGCTCACAGAGACTTAAGTCTCTGGCTTTTGTTTGATATCTAGTGTTGGCAAAAAATGTTGTTGCATATTTCCGATCAGTCGTTAATGCAGTTAGCTTGTATACTGTATTACATGAATATCGCTGTCACACTGAAAACTGAAGCTGAGCCCCATTCAAACCTCAAAACTTCAAAACTTGATATGGAAAAAAAAACCCTGAATCATCAAATATTCAATCATTAAATAAATGGCTGAATCTGATTTGTCTGACATAATATTTAGTCAGATGCAGCCATACTATTTAGTAATGATGCTGCTTAATCAGCAGCATTATTTATGACTTAACTGTCAGGTGGGTGGATTATCTAACAAAAGAAGTATTAACACAGATTTTAACACATTTGTGATCAATATCTATTGAATGCATAGAACAAGTCTTGGCTCTTAAACTTAACCTTATGAAAAATGGCAACAAATTTATGTGTTGTGTTTACGTTTTTGTACAGTATAAATATATATAATGCTAAGTTAATTAGTGACATAAAAACACTCTAAATACACAGCAGTGTATTGTATTGCAGTGTAGAGCTAGTTAGTTCATATGAAAAAAGAAAGTAAGATCAGTCTGTTATTTCATTTGCCAAATATGCTACGGTTGAAGGGCACATTAGAGCAGATAATCCGTTCCTTATACTTTTGCTCTTGAGATTTTGGAATAGCAAGAAATAAACCCTCATCAACTTTTAATATACAAATATTGCTCCAAGCTACAGCCCCATGCACACTACAACATGTGGTGAAATCCACTACAGACCTGATGTAGCCAGTTACGGTTGCTGTGACTGGACAATCATTGTTAAGGGAAAGGGTTGTTCAGGGTTGGGCCAACCTGATACCATGCAGAGTTGGCTGTCGGGCCATGTGAACTTGACTTTAAACATCAATTTATTTTATTCTGACTTTTTTTCTTAAAATTTCATCCATGAAAGTGTCATTCACTACACTAAATCTTAGCATGAAATTATTTGACTAGCCTTAATTCAGAGTAAAGAGTACTGGTCTGCAAGACTGAACTTCATTTTCTTGTTGGTTTCCAGAGCAAAAAAGATTGGTAACCCCTGATTCAACGTCCTGTCAGGAAGCAGGTTAGAAAACAGACATAACAAAGAAAACCCTACTTTACATGAGTATGAAAGAAACTGATCACAGAAATGTTTAATTGCAGCCAGGAATAATGGGCCTCATTCACCAACATCTGTTTTCTAACCATTTTTCTTAAATTTGTTCTTAAGACAGGTCCTAAGAAAAGTCGACATCAGATTCATGACATGTTCTTAAACTGCAGAATTGTTCACACCTGTGTTCCTATCATGGTGAATCCCAGTGTCCTGGTAATTTGAAAGTTTGTGCCAGTTGATCCTAATTAGCATAGGTAAACACCCTGCTAATCCCCATAAAAGGGCATGAGACTGTATGGCCATGCACACAGAAACTAAGTTTAAGAAAAAAAATGTTAAGCGAATTAGAGTCAAGAACACCCAACTGAAAGTCTGAGGAGAACGGAGCACTTCAATAGTTCTGAAGAGGAGGCACTTTTGCAGTAAGTGAACACCAAAGCCAAATAAATGTAGTTGCGGACGACAGTCTGACGCTGCCATACTGTGTGACAGTACTGCAGCAGCCTCTCAGCTAACATTAGCTATCCATCCGTAGTACCTATTACCAGCATCATTTCGCCACACTAACGGTGAATATTCATGTATCTTATGTGCCTCAGATCTCAGTGTGAAAGCCTTAATTAACACAACAGCTTTTTAGCATTTTCCTGTTTCCTCTACTGATGTGACAGCACATTTCTTTCCCCCCAAAAGAGGGCATGGCCTTGGCGATGACACAATGCTGGTCTTGTCTAACCCTGTGCAGAGACAGGTACGTTGATGCTGTCTAAGGTATGTGTGTGTGTGCGTGTGTGTGTGCGTGTGTGTGTGTGTGAGGGGGGAAAAAGGTGAGGGTAGGCTATTTTATAAGTTATTAATAACTTACTTGGAATGCTGCATTGTCCCTTTTTGTCAAGCGCTGACCCACCAGTGATATTTATAAGTTATTAATCACTAATTATTAGATGGCATGATACATAACTGATGTCAGCTGAAATGCCAGTGCAGTTTATTTATAAGACCATAATGCTTTTTGTAAAGTAATATTAAATGTTAAAGCAATTGTTAAATATCATATATGATAAAAAGATATTATTGTAATTTAAATCCTATAATAATATACAACAGTAGAATTGAAGAAAACACAACAACCAATTATTTTGCACAAACATGTCACCACTCAAATATGCGTTAGAGTGCTCTTGTGTGTGCATAGATTCTGTTCTTACCAAATCTATCCTTACCTACTACTGCATAAGTAGGTTTTAAGAAGAAATTTCTTGGTGAATGAGGCCCAGTGTTCCAAACTCAGCCTTGCAGAGAACAATGTGGGATAAATCAAAATACTGACAAAGCATTATAATAACTGTACCCTATGGATGGCTCACATGCTGAGTTTGGACACTGGGAAAACACATAACATAAAACTATGTCGACACAGGGAGAAATATCCACTTCTATCATCAATACAGCTTCATGTTTTTCTCCTCTAACCCTGGTGCTGGTACACCTGCTAAAAAGGGAGTTCAAAGTGTTCATGAACAGTCTTGTCTCCCCTCTAGTTGTCTCTGTATCTCTCCTTTGACTTGATGTTGCAAAGCGGTAATTCACAAGGCAGGTTACAAAGTTTGTGACACGGCGGGTGGTAAATCCCCAAAATATAAACCAGCAAAAGAGATTTTTGTTTAAGTAGAAGACCTTCGACTGATGCTTGACTGGCAGGGTAAACCACCTTGCTGACAGCAGCAAGTTTTTCTCGCCGCTGTGGGTGGTGGCTGGTGTTTTCCTGTTTCTCTTAACAAGACCAGCGATATAATATGTAAGTGCTTTAGTGCAAACTATGCAGATCAAATCTGTACCGAGAACAGTCTATTTATTTATGGAATATAATGTCTTCAGCATGTAGACAAAAAAACAAACAAAAAAAAACAGGAGCAGGAAATAGTTTCTAAACCATCATGTGGTTTAAGTGAAGTGAGGCAGAGTGACAGAGAGCACCCACGTTCCCACAAACCTTAAGGGCGTGAGAGGTCGGATGGCAGAGGCAGGGTTCCTTCCACTGTGATGCCTTATTGTCCAAGGCCACCTCAGTCGCCCACATCGCTGTCCTGGTCTCCTATGACCCACAGAAAGTGGAAGCTGAGCGCCAGCAGGGCAGTGCCCAACAGGTCACCCAGAGCTGTCAGGTAAGGAATGGAGAAACTGTCCGGATCTTTGCCACTCCGCCACATAAAGTGCACCATCCAGTCTGCTATACACAACAACAGCAACACCTGGAAGAGAAAGAGAGGACTGACTGTGGCTTACTAATATGAATAGTGCAGGACACCTACATGGTCATTTCTCCCAGAAAGAATAGTCAAACAACATGGGTTGGCACAGAGCAGGAATTCAATTATCTATTTGAAACTATGGAATATTTAACCCCTTGACGCCTAATGTCGCGAATTTGCATCACACCGCTTCAATTCAGACTGTAGCCGAGGTAGCGCATGTATTCCCCCAATGCACTGGTTTTTACCATTTTTTACCATTCATGCCTGTTGTCACTAATTAGAAGAAGAAGACGCTTTATTGTCATTGTAAGGTACAATGAAATTCTGTTCAGCTATTCTTGTAGCAGCTATAATGTCCTTGTCATAAAATGTAATATAATAAATAGTATAATAAGGTTTAGAATATTTAAAATATTTACAGCAGTTTAGAATATTTACAGCAGATACAGTAATATAGATATGGGGATCATGGTTCTTGCAGCAGTCTCTTCACAGCCATGGGGAAGAAGCTTTATCTCAGTCTGTTGGTGCGGGCTCTCATGACTCTGAGTCTGCCAGAGGGAAGGCTGGTGAATAGAGAATGTCCTGGGTGGGCGGGGTCATCCCGGATCTTTGTGGCCCATCGGAGGAGACGCCTTGAATAGATCTCCTCTAGGCGTGGAAGTGGGGAGCCGATGATCCACTGAGCCATCTTGATGACCCGCTGCAGTTGTTTCTTTTCAGATGCATCATACAATTTGCATCATACCTAAATTTATATCTATTTTATGTGCTTTAGACAAATTATCAATCTCTACTTAATTTAGTATCAGCTTGAAAGCAAAAATACCAATAATTATTTTACTTTAAATATAACTGTAAATAAATTCAGACGTCAAGGGGTTAAGTAAGGATCAATATAGATTAGATTAGCCTTTATTGTCCCAGAGGAATATTTGACTTCACAGTCTGCTCAAAACCAAAAAACACATAGGAACAATACAGAAAAACACAACATAAAAGATAATACACAGAATCTCCAGACCAAACCTCTCAACATCAACAACACATCAGTGAGGCAGTTTGTTCAATGCCGCAATGGCTAAGTGGACAAAACTCTGACTGAAGGGAACCTTCTGCCATTTTAAAGTTCTATATCACTGGCCCGATAGCAAAAGTTCAAAGTAGCAGTAGAGAGGATGATCAGTGTCATTTGCTATTTTAAGTGCACGGCGCATTATGGCTTTGTCATTCATATCAGTTGGGGTGTGGGGAGACCAGTGACCTTGGAAGCAATACGTGTAATACTGAAGAGCTTGTTTTTGTTAACTAAGGTCAGTAGATTGAAAAAGCATGGTAAGCAGTACAACAGGATAAGTTGCATAATACTTTTGTAGAATAACAGCCGAGGATGAGGGGCAACAGACAATGATCTGAGCTTACGGATGACATACAGTCTTTGCTGGGATTGTGCATGCACAGAAGTAATATGTTGATCAAAACTAAGTCTATTGTCCAGAGTGAGTCGAAGATATGTAAAATTATCAACCTGTTCTACCATCTTTCCATGAATGGAAAGTGGATTCAGTCCAGTATGAGGAGCGTTGATGACCAGTGTTTTTGTTTTGTCCACATTCAACTGTAGATAGTTGTCTTGTGTTTTGGTAACCTGTAACAGAATTATGGTCATTATGTAATCCAAGAATGGCAGTATTGTGAGAGTATTTAAAGTATGTAATGTTTGCATGAGGACTAGTACAGTCATTTGTATAGAGAGTGTACAGAAAGGGACTGAGGACACAGCCCTGGGGGGCACCGGTGTTTATAATAACAGTTGATTATAATGCTGTACCTACTTTAACAGTCTGAGGTCTATTGCTAAGAAAGTGTGAACCCAGTGGGTGAGAAGTGAAGGATATTGAGGTCATAGAGTTTCTTGATCATCTGATGGAGTTGGATAGTGTTAAAGGCAGAACTAAAATCAACAAAAAGAATTGCAGCAAAGTTGTCCGTTGATGAATCCAGATGTTGAAGGAGGGAATGGAGGAGGCATGCCACAGCATCCTTTGTCCTCCGCTTGGCCCTATAGGCAAACTGATAGGGATCCAACTGAGGTCTGACAGCTGGCAGGAGGGTGTTCAAGATCAGTTTTTCCAAGCATTTCATGATTATTGATGTTAGTGCAACTGGTCGATAATGATGGGGGTCTGAGGGGCGGGGTTTCTTGGGTAGTGGAATGATGGTGGAGGTTTTCCAGAGGGTGGGTACTGATGCTGTCCTGTAGGATTCCCAGAAGATGGAGTGAAAGATGGGGGAGAGCTCCGTGGCACACAGCTTAAGCACCTTGGTCGGGATACCATCTGGCCCTGGCGCCTTGCCAGGTTTGCACCTGGCCAGCTGCCGTTGAACGTCCTCTTGTGTGAAGGGAGGCTGCATGGGCTCCAGAAAAGGAAGGTTCCTCACAGTCAGCAGATTATGGTTATCAAACCTTTTGTAGAATGTATTCAGAGTATTTGCAAAAGTGGTAGGGTCTGACGTAGTACAACTATTTTGCCTATAGCTTCGCAACCAGTCAGTACTTTTACTTTATGGAAGGCTTGTTTTGTGTTCATATTTCTAAACTCATTCTCTAAACTGTCTTTGTATTTAAGTTTGGCCCTAAGAATTTCATTTCTGATTTGTCTATTGATTTTTTTGAGGGCCACCTAGTCCTTATGTGGGAATGCCTTCCGTTTCTCTCTGAGACCGTGCTTAATCTCTGATGTAATCCATGGATGGAAATTTGGGTATTTTTAATATGTTTTTGTAGGTATAGCAGTGGTAATGCAAAACTTAATATAGTCAGTGACCACTGACGCCCGCTCGTCCAGATCGCCTTGAAAAACATCCCAGTGTGTGTATGCCAGTGAGCCCTGAAGTTGTGCAATATATTAAAGGAACAGTTCAATGTTTCAAAGAAATGAGCTTCTTCACTTTCTTGCTGAAAGTTAGTTGATGAAATCAATCCAGCTCCAATGTCTGCACGTTAAATATGTAGCTGGAGCCAGCAGCCAGTTAGGTTAGCTTAGCACAAAGGCTGGAAACAGTAACATCCTGTGGCCATCTTCACAAAGCTTCCTTGTACAAAGAGTTGTTCCTAGTGATGAAATTCTGAGAAAATTCTTAGGATTGTGACATTTTCTAAGAGTTTCCTTAACGTTAAGGCTTAAGAGTATCTTAAGCAGAGGAGAAAATGGTGGAAACACAAAGAGGTCAGAGAAATATTCTCCAAACGCTGGATGACAGTGAGTAAAAGAATTGTTACAAATTAGATTGTGCAGGGCTATTATGTGTGGTTGATTAGGGATATGCACACATTTCATACCTAATGCTATAACTCCAGAAATAAAATGATCACAATACTAAGATATCTGGAAAACAGGAAAAATGCAACAGTGCAGCAGTGATGACTTGAGTCTGTTTCAACCTTCCATCAGCAGAGTGATCACACCAACAATGACAACACTTTCACAGTCAGCAGTTCATTTAATTTCCACTAGGTGTCCACACCCTGCAGGCTCACAAAAGGGTGTGTCTCTGACAACTAATCACGTCTGTTAAAAGAATGCATCATACCTAGCAATGGGTCAACCACACCTCCTCACTAAGGTTAAAGTTTCTGTCCCGTCCTTGGTCAGAGTCACTCTGAGAACTTAAATCACTCCTTACTTGTTTTTAGGCTAAGTTAGGAGCTCTCTGAGAGTATTCTCAAAATGTTTGTGAAAATGGCCCCTGGAGTTTACACTGGTCATCTGGCAAATGGTCAAAGTCCTTGCACATTTCTACATTTCTACACTTTTTGTATGAACAAACAACATACAATAAATATTTAATTATTTAATTTGTGAGTCTCAGAGGTGCTGGTAGGTGGACTTAATTAGCTTTGGCCAGAACCAGGCAAGCCTTTTCCCCTGTTTCCCGTCTTTAATGCTAAGCTTAGACAAGGAACAAGTATATTTGTGTATTTCTCAAAAATGTCAAACTATTCCTTCAAGAATCCAAGAATATCTGCACAAAGAATACCTAGGGTGCTGCAGTATGTGTGTGTGTTTGTGTATGTGTAGGAGGGGAGGTAGATAGCTTTAACAATCACTGACAATGACTTCTGAGGTGCACATTTGAAATGTCTCAACAACTATTGGATGGTATTCATTGTGTGCTTAAAAAGTAACATTTCTGATTGATCAACTAGATGTACTATAGGCTGCCAGGTGGGCAAAGTGGTGCCCTTTTTCGCAACCAAGTGCGCCACCACCAGCGTGAGGACTTGCCACCATGACTGATCACTACTCACTGCCATATCACAGTACCTGTGTACCACTGTAAACATAATCATATACCAAATTGTTAGACATCTCCTAATCTTAGGATGTATTGCCATGAAACCTGGTACAAACATTTATGTCTCCTTCAGGAGATTTTGGAAACATCTTGATCCCCTGACTCTTCATCTAGTGAAATAACTGCAAAACTAATTACATTCCCGTCACCCTCAGCTGTACTTTGTGGCTAAACTGTGAGGGTGAGCATGGTAATTATACTTGCTAATCATCAGAATGCTAGCACTGCAACCTTACACATGTTAGCATGCTGATGTTAGCAGTCTGCTTAACGAACCACTGTGCAAAGTACAAATACAGCCTCACACAGCTGCTAGCATGATTGTAAACTTCTTTTAATATCTATCATAACGATTTTTAACAAAATCTTTGTCACTGTGATGCGGAGAATGTGTGCAAATGAATGGTGTCAAGGCACCTCTGATGGAGCTAGGCCCCAGAGCTTCTGGTCTATCTGCCAGCCAAAATCATCCAGCGTATTTTTGCTTAAGGCACAGGTGGGGAGTTCCCAGCAATGCTGGCACAGGAGCAAACCAAACACTATTCATCTGCACACACTGAGGTGACACAGACCTGGTTGAAAATCAGCAAAGTATTCCTAGAAATGAGGGTATTAATCATGGTTAATGTTGTCCAGTTACTCACCGAATTCAGATGTTGAAGAGAGATGACAACCCCTGACTGTAATTTGATTTCTTATTGTGTTCATTTCTCTTTTCTTTTGCCTTCTTTAGTGGTGTTTCCATGGTAATAGTAAAGAATAATATCGCAAAAGAAAGGAGGATAAGAGAGGGCAGTCTGAGTGTAATCCTTACCTGAGGAATAGTAAGAAAAGCAAGATGGAGACAAGTAAAAACTTGTGTTATCAAAGCTGGGAAAAATAAGTGCTTCAAAATGCTGTGCAGAGTGGCTTAAACACTTAGAATGTAGTGGGAACAGAGCAGCAGACCAAGAGATGAGTTAAGAGAGTGATTTTCATAATTCACGTCATTGAAAGATATTGACATGCTAAGAATACAGGCAGTGATGATGGTATCAAGAGATATCAGGGATATGAATGAATGATCTTTATTGTCATTGCACATGTTACAGAGCATAGAAATTTGTTTCAGTTTCAGCCCGTCCAAAAACGCGCCCCGTTGATCTTTGAGCGGGGAGGGTCAGGGATAATTGATTATGATAATATATATCATTTCCTGTGTAGAAAAACACTTATGTAGGAGCTCTGATAACCTGCAGACAGCCCCACTTGTCTTTGAGTATGGGTTTTTGTGAAGGACTGTGTAATCTTGTTGAACACCACGGCCTCCTGCTTTCCTATCCAATAATATTCAGTCATGACATGATGAAAGAGTCTCACAGGTGAACAAGCTTCCAAAGCGATGGTGTCACGACTGTGTCTTTTACTCATAATGACAGAGTGGCACAGTTGGACATCCTCTCTGTTGTTGCAGTTGTTGCTTTTGTAGCATCACTTGCCTCAAACTGTCAGCTATGATCCATCATTTACAGTACACCGCTTAACATCAAGGATATTAGTTTTGTTTTTTCCTTTGATAAACAAAAAGAGGGAGGAGGAGACAGAGAGAAACGTGTAGTTTCAGGCAGTCAGCTTTTCAAGGATTAAGATGCATCCAATTTCCATATTTTGGCAAAACAAATGAAAAATGAAAGAGGCAAATATAATGGAATGGTGATCCATCATGGAGTCTCTGCATTTGGTTCCTTAATCATGACTGAGTGGCCAAGAGACGGAGTGTCTACATGATAAAGCTGTTTGATCTCCTGAGAAGGCCTTGTTCGCCTGCATCTACTTTTCTTTCAATTTCTACAATTACAACGTGCTTCCATAGGTGGCAGAAATATGCAGCTGAGAATAAGAGTCAGACTGTTCGATTTGTTGTGGAAGCTGGTAGCAGAATAGGTTGATTGCATTGCTTTGGTCCTCTGGCAAACAGTGTTGGACAGAGGCTCAAGCAAAATCAGTACAAACACAAGGGTGAATTCACAAATAGACTGCAAACGCTGACAGTACCATGAATTGCGAATCACTGGCAACCACTATCTCCTGCTTCTCAAGGTCTGATTCACAAAAAATGTTGTGCTAATGATACTGAAGCTCAAACGAGCCCATAAATTTTGCAGCTGGGTGTAATAGTCCTGTTTTAAATTTGAATGCAATTATCCTTAAGGCACGATATTAATGTTGCCTTTGCACCAAGAACACAGTAGGCAGAACAATGTCAGAAAAAAAAGGTAAATGGACTTACGCTTTCCAAGTCTTCCAACCACTCAAAGTGCTTTTACGCTGCATGGCACATTCACCCATGCAACTGAGAGATGTCAGTTTCACTTCATTTTGCTTTCGATAGCCTGATAATCATTAGCTGGTAACTAACTGGTTACATTTTAAGAAAAAATAAATAAAATACTGCCCTTCCCTTGTATGTCTCCACACACCAGTCAAGTTTCTCAGTGAGAACATTGATGCTTCTCACCCACTGTGCCCCCGACAGCACAGAAGATCTATACAGTCAGCACAGTTTCAAGATTAGTGTCACCAATTCAATATCTGACCAAATGTCATATCTCAGGGATAGTAAGGGAAATCCCTTTCTTTCTCTGAGTTATGACATTGACTAATAGCCAGAAAAGTGTTTTACACAGAACATGATGATGTCACGATGAAGCTGACCTTTGACCTTTTGAAAATAAAAATGTCATCACTTCATTATTTTATCCTATTAGACATTTGTGTGCAGTTTTGTCATAACTAGCAAATGCATTCTTGATTCATAGCATAAAAACATCTATTGTGGGGCCATAGTGACCTTGATCGTTGACCATCAAATTCTTATCAGTTTATTCTTCAGTCCAAGAGGATGTTTGTGTCAAATTTGAAGAAATTCTCTTAGGGTATTCTTGAGATATCATGTTCACAAGAATGGGATGGAAGTACATATGGACGGACAGCCCAGAAATATTATGCCTCTGGCCATAGCTATCGCCGGAGCGGAGGCATAAGAAAATTAAAAAAAAAAAAAAAGCCAAGTGACAAGAAGTACAAGCTTCAGTACCACATTTCAAAGCTGTATCCCTTTAGAGGTGGTTAAATTTTAATGCTTGTGATGTAAATGTTTTGATTTTACTTTAATAAGGGGTTCAAGCTGGAAGGGCTGAAACCCTATTGTTTTACTGTTGTTTTGTACTCTGAGATGTACAAAAAAGCCTCTTGGAGCCATGCCATGCCATTCACTTGTGCCACTTTTGTGCATTTTTGGCCATTTCCAGGGGTTGTTATTTAACATACTAGTCCTAGAGATTTTATCTGATCGACTTCAAATGTTGGTGTGTCGCCATAAAAAGGAAGTGGTTTGTTTGGTCCGCTCTTCCCCAAACTTTATAGGATTGATGACAGTCCTGCCCTGAACAGATCAATATGCCAGTTTTCGGTATTACACATAGGGCCACCTACTGGCAACAGGAAGTGCGTCTTTTGAGACATTTATCTTTTAATTTACGTGATATGTACTGTAGAGGCAGATAATGTATCATCATCTTGTCAAAATAAGTCCAAATAAAGGTCAGTTACCCAAGACCCAGGGAATAGTTAGGCAAATATCAGATTTGGCGGTAAAAGAATCCATGAGAGGTGTTTTGACAAACTAAGTGGTTCATGTGTAAGCCAAATCTGGGGAGGTTAAATGAGATGGAACATTTTGGAGTAGGGTGACCTGACCGTTGGGATGGTTGGGCCAAGTTTCGCAATGGAGACGGTTGTTTTTGCCAGAAGAACAAAGGTGGTGATGCAAGATCCACAGTTTTAGAAATAAGTAGGAAACATGAAGAACTCTGTAATTCCCAGAAAATATGACACACACACACCACCACACACACAAACACCCACCTAGGAGGATATAAGAATAGGAAGGGTGACTGTTCGGGGGAGCTGTTTCAACACAATTCGGATGTGTAGACCAGTATATTTGATGTATGCTGATGTTCTGCGAATACATTATTCCTGTTGGCTGTAACTTTTCTCCGTGGTTCTCTGAGTCTCTTCATTTCAGTGTTTACTGAAGTTGAGCATTTTTCTTACATAATTGGCGTCACGAACAGTCGTCTCTGAAGGGAAAACAGCGGTCGGTGGTGACTTCGAGGGGCATCCCCCCTGCGTGGAGTGACAGGCGCCAGAGTAAAGGTAAGGTCTTTTAAAATTCCTTACACTAATTCTGAATTGGCTAAGACAAAACACCCTAAAAATCTAAGTCACTGAGCGCGGCTGGGTGCTCCAAGAGGTCACTGCATACCGATATCCCTTGCAGACAGAGAACTTGGTGGGGACAGAGAGCAGTGGAGAAAAGAGGGCCAAACGTCTGTGCACAGAACAGCTGCTAAGAAAGGAGCTACACTTAAGAGTGGAGCAAGATTTGATTGTGATTGGAATTGTGTCTAAGACGAAACAGCCAGACTTTAAGAGAGCAGCTGGGGATATAGACGACTGGCCGAGTCGTGTGTTGGAAGTCTAGAGAGACTTCAGGTCTAGAGAGACCGTGGTTTAGAGTCCAGAGGGGCTCAGAGTAAATCCAAGAGGGATTTACGGCCCAAGAGGGGCCAGATTTTGAGTCTGGAAGACACTCTGAGTAAACCCAAGAGGGGTTTACGGTCCAAGAGGGACCAGAATTTGAGTCTAAAGGGGACTCTGAGTAAATCCAAGAGGGATTTACGTGGTCCAAGAGGGACCAGGGTTAAAGTCCAATAGTTAGATTTAGTGACGCAAGATCCACAGTTTTAGAAATAAGTAGGAAACATGAAGAACTCTGTAATTCCCAGAAAATATGACACACACACACCACCACACACACAAACACCCACCTAGGAGGATATAAGAATAGGAAGGGTGACTGTTCGGGGGAGCTGTTTCAACACAATTCAGATGTGTAGACCAGTATATTTGATGTATGCTGATGTTCTGCGAATAAATTATTCCCGTTGGCTGTAACTTTTCTGAGTCTCTTAATTTCAGTGTTTACTGAAGTTGAGCATTTTTCTTACAGTACATGTTGTGGTCTATATTTGATGTACAAAATCATGATAGAAGAAAAAAGCGATCTGCACACCAAAAGAGCTCCCATATGCAATTTTTTATTTAGCGTGACGTTTCGAGCGTGATGCTCTTCCTCAGACTGCTAATTATTACCATCAGGTCGTCATCTTAAATACACAGCAAAATTTTAAGAGTTGATTTTCCAGTGCTAGGCAAAAGTGTTGAAATGCAGAGTTGAAATCACACTGCAAAAAGTTAATTCAACTGGTCGAGAGTTAATTGTACTACAGAGCCAGTGTCATTTGGCAGTGTCAAGGACTGAACTCTTAACAGTGTTGTGAAACCACGCCTTTCTCTAAGTGCCCAGATGGATATTCATGGAGTGAAGACGCCATCTGTCTTCTCCTGGCGGGTTGCCCCATGGTAAGCCACACTTTGTTGCGCATTTTTCAAAATAAAAATGTTTGAATAAAATGTCCACTGCCGTGAAAGAATACTTAACATCTGCAATAGTAACGGAACATAAAACAGCGATAGTAGAAGATTGTCAGCTAAATGGCTATATATGTTTAACAGCCATCTTCTCTAATGACAAGCTAGGTTTGATTAACCAAATGCATGTACATTTGCAAAGGTGGAATAGTCGAAAGTTCGTGAAAATATATTGTAGGCCATCCTTACAACGTTGTGGTTATTAACTTAAGTTTAAATGACTTGTAGATGAACATACGGCTGCAATGCTAACGGTCTCCTTTTCCATGTTAAGAAATGATTTGAATGTCAGTGCTAATTCTGGTTAGCTATCTTTAGTTGCTCGGCAAGCAAATTCCTTGGAGGAATATTGCCAAGGCAAATTAAGGACTGATTGATAAAACACAGTGGACGTGCCTGTACTAACATGCGTATCAGATTATTGCACAGGTCAGCTGTTGGTTCCTGCTTCAACCTTCCGGCCTGTCGCACCTCCTCCGGTGCCAATGCGGGCAGCTGCAGGGTCGTCTCCCGGCGGGGGGGCAGTAGCGTGTGGGGACGTCTCCCTGCCACTCCCTGCAGCTGCCCTTAAGGGGGTGTGAGCCCCCATCCTTTATCCTTCCTCCGAAGCCACAGCCAGTAGCTCGCCTTCTCAGCCTCCTCTCCCAGCTCCTTCACCGCTTTCCGCAGGCTTGTCCCCGTCATCCCAGCACTGCGGAGCAGTTGGACTGCCGTCTTGCCAACAAAGCCCCTGCTTCTGACCTCCACAGGGTATACCCTGGCTCTCCAGCCAGCCTCTCGGCACTCCGCTGCCAGCTCGGAGTACTTGAGGTGTTTCCTCTCGTGGGCTGCTGTCATGCCCTCTTCCCAGGGGATGGTTAGTTCGATCAAGTGGACTGATCTCTCCACTGCAGACCACATGACAATATCTGGTCTGAGAGTAGTTGTTATTATTTCTCTCGGGAAGACCAGTCGTCTTCTGAGGTCCGCCAGCATTTGCCACTCCTTGCCTGGTCTCAGGATGGTAACTCCCTGCATGGGTGCTCTGCGCATTTCGCCTGGCTTGACGAAAGCAGCTAGCGCCGGCCTCACCGTTGTTTGAGTGTGGTTTGCTGCCACCCTGCACCTTTCCAGGTGCTCTGCCAACTTGGCTAGCACCTGGTCATGGCGCCACCTAAACCGTCCCTGGGTCAACGCCACCTTGCATCCTGACAGGATGTGCTGGAGGCTAGCCTTGGTGGTACTGCACAGTGGACAGCCTACCTCACTCCCGAACCACTGAGTGAGGTTCCGGGGGCATGGGAGGGTGTCGTAAGCTGCTCTGATCAGGAAGCTTAGTCTGCTCTGTGGGGTCCTCCAAATGTCTGCCCAGCTGATCCACTTCTGCACAGTAGCCTCCCATCGCGTCCAGGCTCCTTGACTGCCCTGGGATATCGCCTTTATGTGGAAGTGCTCCTGCTCCACCCTGGTGACCTCATCCACCACCATAGTATTCCTCTGTCTCGTGGTAGCTTTGGACCAGAACTGTCGTGGCGCCGCCCACCCTAGGCCAGCGCGACCTGTCTGGGTTGACCCCATCACCTCTTTGAGTTGCAGGCTGGAGATGGCGTTCTCTACCTCTGCAGGTGCTTTCCATTTACGGCCTGTGCGGATTTGGACTTTTGCACTTCTTATTAGATGGTCAGCAGAGTCCTTCATCTCAAGTACAAGGCGTGCCTTCTCCTGCTTGTACCCGAGACTGATGGATTTCAAGGGGAGCTCCAGCATGTTCCATCCAAAGAGGCCTGCATCTGAGAAGCAGCGAGGCAAACCCATCCACTTCCTGATGTATCTGTTGGTTAGGCTGTCCATCCTGCTGACCTCTGACATGGGGACCTCGCAGATCTTAAGAGGCCACATCACACGTTGGTATAGTGTGTGCTGGTAGCACCACACCCTGTGCTTCCCTGGCAGCTGGCTTTGATCTATCTTTGCCAGCCCCTCGGCAAGTTGTTGTTTGGCCTGCTTTCCCATCTGTCTGTCAGACAAGTCCGCAGTGTACTGCCCCCCCAGGCTCTTGAGTGGCTTTTCAGCGAGCTGTGGAATTGGCTCTCCTCCCGCCACAAAGGTGGTCTTGACTTGGGGCACCCCTTTCCTTATTGAAAGACTTCTTGATTTTGCCGCCTTTACCTTCATTCTTGCCCATGTGATCAGCTCATCAAAACGCTCAAGGAGTCGTGCCGTACATGGCGCCGTCTGAAGGATGGTCGTGACGTCGTCCATGTAGCTCCTTAGCGGTGGGAGCCTCTCCCCTGATGGTAGCCTGATCCCTCCAACGACCTGCCTGGCCCCTCTGAGGATGACTTCGAAAGCTGTCACAAACAGGATGGGGGAGATGGCACATCCCATGGCGATTCCTCGCTCTAGCCGTTGCCATCCAGTTGTGCAGCCTTCCAGCGGAAAGCACATGTGCAGGTTGCTAAAGTATCTGGCGATGATGTTCTTTACACACTCTGGAACGTGGAAGAAGTCCAAGGCGAAGTCTATCAACTTATGTGGCACTGAACCGTACGCGTTGGCGAGATCTAACCACACAACGTGCAGGTCCCGCTTTTCCCTCTTTGCCTGCTGGATTTGTTCCCAAATCATGGAGGAGTGCTCAGTACATCCAGGGAAACCAGGGATTCCAGCCTTCTGACAGCTTGTATCGATGTAATCGTTTGCCATGAGGAAGTTGGTCATTCTCCTGGCCAGGATGGAGAAGAATATCTTCCCCTCCACGTTGAGCAGGGCAATGCTTCTAAACTGGCTGGTGGTACTGGAGTTTTCCTCTTTTGGTATGAATACGCCAATTGCTTGCTGCCACTTTGCTGGCACTTGCTGGTTCCTCCAAGCTGTTCCCATGAGTCTCCACAGTGTCCTCACCACTTGGGGGCAGTTCTTATACAGCTTGTATGGGAGCCCGTTTGGCCCGGGGGCTGACGCTGACCTTGCCTTCCTGATGACATCCTCCACTTTCCGCAACTTGGGTGGGGAGGTGTCAAACTGTGTTGTTGGTTGGTTTGGGCGTGGGACATGTCCTGGGGAGCCGAGCGGGGTGGTTCGCCTGTTGTCACTGTACTGGCTCTTGATGTAGCTCTCCAGCTCCTCCTTGGAGGTATCTAGCTTCCCGCTCCGCTTCTCATCCAGCAACTGCCGAGCGTACTTGAATGGGTCTTTAAAGAAGCTGGTTCTCTCCTTCTCTCTCTTCTTCCTCCTCCTTCTGATCCTCTCCACTCTGCGCAGCCTGGCGAGCTTTTGCCTGAGCTCGTCCCACAGCTCCTTAAGGCCAGATTTCTCTTCAGGTGTAGCTTTCTGCCAGTTCCGGCGGAGCTGCCGCCTGTCTCTGACAAGCTGCTCGATGTCCCTCTCCCTCCTTCCTTTCCCTGGGGCTGTGGGCTGCTTCTTTTTGACCTCCCGAACCTCTCCTTGCACTCTTCAAAGATGATCTCACCAAACATGTTGAGCTTGCTCTCGACTCCTCCCCGCAATGTCAACTCCAACAACTGACTCAACTCTGCATCGAGTTTCTGCCAGCCTGTCCGGTCGCTAGCCTTAGGCCACTTGATCTTGCAGGGCATGCTGGCTCCTTTGCTGCTGGTTTTGTGGGTTGCACTTTCAGACGGGCTCTCGTCTCCGCTGGGGTCCGCCTCCCTCACAGGGCTACCTCCCACTACTTCAGACATCCCAGCACTGTTGGGTCCTACAGCGCTGTGGTTGCAAACCTGGCTTTGGGTCCCTGTCGTCTGATCTGCTTGCGCAGTGCGAGGATGCTGGTCTGTCTGCCTTCTACACTTCATCCTCCCCTGGTGGATGTGTAGGCCCCTGCGTGATGTCACTTTCTCCCATCCACATGTGCATCTCCGGAGGATCTTCTCGTTGTCGTTAACCGTTCCAGTCGTTACCGCTTGGTCTGTCCTATCTGGCCCATCTTCCACCCCGCCTCTCGGAGGGCCTTCGGGTTGTTTTCTCTTAGGTTGCTTTGTAGTCATTATGGGTGCTTCCTGGGGTTTCCAGGTCGCCAGTGGGTTGGGTGACTAGCCGCCCACACCTGGTGCGGTCTTTCCCGTTGTCAACTGGTCTTTCCCAGCTGTCTGCCAGACTTTCCTGGTTGTCACCTGCACTTTCGCAGGGGTCACTGGTTGCCCAGGGTATTCAGATTATTGTATCAAAAAGTGTCTAGGTGAAATTCTAGGATCTTTGCTTGCTAGCCCAGAGCCGGTTAAATACAGGGCTAGCCACATGACCCATGATATCACAGACAGCACAGGCTGGGTCACACGCCAAACGACCGAGCAAACGCAAGGATCTGCCGGGTAAAGTCTCGATGAAACCGTGCGGTCATTGACTTTAAATTCTCAGATAGGGACAAGCCAAATCTTTGTGTTTGTTTGCCTTTGTGTACAGCATAGACCGGTAGTCTACAATCATGCGTTATCGTGTTACTTGAGTAGGCGCTTTTGGTCTGATTTGCGAGCAAGGTCATTGAACAGCTCACGTGCATGAACGAGAGAATATTGCATTTGCATCACCGAATGGGACGAGTACAAGCGTCGATTTACGAGCAAGATGAATAATAACTGCACCCTTAACATAGCGTTTCAGGTGAGAGAGAGTTCGCGTGTGCCCATAACGTTAAGGGTGGAAAGAGAAATAGCTGACAGTGAACGGGTGAATTATAACATAAATGCACTGTCGGTATGTAACGAAAGCGCTTGAGACAATGCTGTCAGGATTATAATAGGTCTGAAGTTAATGGTTTCTCTCGTCATACTAACTTAAATCAACATAATGAAATGTTTGTTAGAAATAGGCTGGGTGGTGCATGATCCTTATTCGTGCTTTATATTGCAAAGCCGTATCAGTCTATGGTTAGTATATTGCTGGTGTGAGACCACTTTTCTGTAATATGCTGACTTGTAAATCAATTTGTTTCCAGTTTGACCAGAGGGTTGTCTTGACCATCAGCTTCCTGATAATAGTTGCTTTGACAGTAACCTTGCTAATCCTGTGGCTGTTCTGGTGCCATTCATAGTTGTGGTAAGATTTACATATTACTGTTGAACTTTTTGTTTTTGTCATAATCAGTGTTGCCTAGTTTAATATATATTTTTTTGTCTGCAGAGAATGCTTGTTAAAGTTAAATACCGCAAGAAGCAGAAATATGTCAAGGTCATTGAGAGTGATTTTCAGCAGTTTCACGAATCAGGTTAAGCACACTTTGCCACTAAACAAATGTTGACGTTGCAACCTGTCAACAACCACTAATGACAGTTGTTTGTATTCCTTTGTTTTTTTTTCCCCTTAAATCTGTAGTTATCAAAAAATTCGGCCTTACTACTGGTGCAGAGATTGTTTACAAAGACTCGTCTGGGACCGAAGTGGACCCGGAAATCTTTTCAGACCTGCTAGAAAAAGGAGAAGATCTGTTCAGCGTCTATGTCAATGATGGTAAGGATGTCCACATGAACATACTGTAACTATTGTACTAATGGGAATATCTTTGTTCATTCTTTATTGCTTATGTGGAGCCTCTGTGAAAATGTATTTTTTGCATGTTTCTCAGTACCTTTGAGTGATCTCCGTGAAGCAGTATAGAACTAGGTCATTTGGTTACCATATTTGGCCAGATACCAAATTAGGCCAATACAACCTAAAACTAAGCAACAGACCTGAGACAGAGCTTTCCAAATCTGTTGGCCCACCAGGCTATTAAAAGGGATAGGCACCCATTCAGGACAGAGCTAAAGTTTGAAGTTTTAGGGCACTTGTTCTGCTGTCTGGCCATTGTAGTAGCCATTGGAACACGGTCAGCTTTAGGTAATGTTTACATGTTTTTTGGGGTTTTTTTTCCGTTTTTAAAAGATACTTTAGTCTCAGTTGCTTCAGATACTTCGTGTCTCTCTGATGCCTCCACGGTTCTCTTGGATGTAAGTCCCTCAGAGACACCAAGGAAAAAATGTCGAACAGATGACCAGTCTCGCAGAGAATCCGCCAAAATAGTAAGCTATATAAACTGTTAACTTACTAAAGCAATTGTGTTGATTGTTGGAACAAATATTTTTCATCTCAGAATTATTTTGTGTGGTCATATTTTTAAAACATAGATGGTCAATGAAGTCCTCTTGAGAAAGTCTGGAGGGGAGAAAAGTTTGCACGAATACCAGAAAACAAAGAACTTTACAGATATGACGAAGGCAGCTTGTCAACATCGTAGTTGCCGACATGGTGGAGGTCCATGGGTATGTAGCTACAAAGATATGAACAGTAAATGAGACATATTTTTATATGATATTGCTTGATGATGGGAGTGTTATGTCCCAATCTAATTTCTAAAATTTTACTTCAATTGTTATCAAATTATTTCAGACAGATCCCTTCCAGCACTGTGCAGATAAAGTATGCTGAAGGCATTGTTGCTCTTTTCCCCCATCTGGACGACCCAAATTTGATCTTTTTTTTGCCTTAGACTCCACCTTGTGAACTCAAACAATGGGGCGTCACAAGCAACGTCAGCTTTAATTACCTGTCCATAATTTGGTCCATGTTGCGTCGAATTTTCTTGTCCTTTATCCTATGATTTTGCTTTTCCCTGCAGGAGCACTTTTATGATCCAGCATCAGGCTCTGGATACATTGCATGGCGCCTTAAAACTGTACAGAGAAGTCTATCTGATCGATCAAAGTCTCGTGAAACTGTGGAGGAATACACTGCATGAAAAGAGGGATTTCCATCAGTATGCGGCACTGTAAATTGCCGTGGAATTTCAGGTTTACGGCTGCGCGTGGCAATTTACAGGCAATGCAGAAAACTGCTGGAAACTGTCGTAAATTGTTGTGGGCCTTGCTTGGCAGTTGTCCCCCCTTCCCCTAATTCTAGGGGAGGCTGTAACATGTAAATGAACATGCTGTGAGCTATAGAAATGCAAACCAGGGGAGCAGGGAGAGTTTCACTCCCCACACTGAGGTGACATTTCTCTAAAAGGTATTAACTTCATTCATCTCTGGTATAAATAGATGAGGCTTAGTATAGCCTAATTATAGACTCTTAAATTTTAGCTTGAATTGATTTATTTAATGAAAGTATGCTAGATTAATTACTGTGTATGGTCATTAGCAATGGTCAATGTTCAATAAAAAAGATACACAAAACAGTTTATTTCAACAATTAGTTTTAACCAGGCTTTGCCACAAAGGTCAAATGTGCACTCCATGCAAACAACATCACAGTCTCCTAGAGCTCAACCACTGTGCGTAGTGGCATGACTGCAGTGACCTCTTCCGTAAACAATGATCATGTGATTGGAGGAGCCCGACGAGCCGTCTAGCTCTCGTCCAATCACGTGCGAGCTCGGCATGATTCAAACGGAAGACCTCGCAAGACGAGCATATCAACAGTCCTGTTTTTACTCCTGTATATTCAGACAGTCTCTTCCATGTCGCGTGATATTCGCTGCTTTACTGTTTCGTGAACTACACTGGCTGAACGGCGTCTCTCCTTCAACACCCGGAAACTCCTCAGCATGGACGAAGACACAGCTGAACGCTATCAGTGGGCTGTCTGCCAGCTTGCTGTGTTTGCTGCCGATATGACTCAGCAGTTCTCCGCAGTAAACTCGTGTGGAGGAGACTAACTAACAAGAGAAGACGGGTGCACAATCCCCAAACGGCGGTAAGAATATAATCAGTGACTGCTAGCTAAGCTAAAAGTAAAAGAACAAATGAAAAAGCAGAACCAGTCTAAGTTTGGTTATTAAAGTGTATTTTTTGGTCTTGTAATTTACAGGAAGCAGTACGCCGTCTCCACAACTCGGAGACAAATTGTATGCACTACGACCCGGAGCGAGGGTAAGTTTAAAGAATATGCTTTCATTGTGCTGTATGAGGAAACGTTCAGACACATTCTTGACCGGTCTTAACCGTCCATTTTGTTTTTCACAGACTGACCTCTCCTCATAACGAGGCCGTGACCTGCTATTTACTGAGAGTTCTGTCCACAAGTCCGGATTCACTTGATGCGGATAATGACGCCATTGTGTGTAAGTGACTTTTACTGTTTATTTTTTACTTTTTACTGTGACTTTTAGGTCAGACTCGTTGTTGGTCAGTGTGACTATTTTTCAGGTGCATTAATAGATGTGTCAATATGCAGTGCATTACACAGTACTTATTGTCTTTACTGATTGTTTTTACAGCTGCTGGAAGCGAGACAGAGTGTCCTGGCAGAGGACGAGGTGGACCTATGGAAGTGCGCCACCGTAGACATGATGTCTGATGAGGAAGACGGCACACTTGACGGGGTGTCTGGGTGGATGTGCGACCTCCGTCGTTCCGCAGCAGGAGCTGACTGAACTCTGTGCAACGCTGCAGTCAGATTGGAGGCGAACCCGAACTACAGGGCAGCACCACAGACGTCTGCAAGATGGAGCACATGCAGACAGATCGCCGTCAGATGCCGTACAGCTCCGAGGCGGCGAATAATAGACAGTTGATGGCGCTGTGTGATTTTGATTTGTTGTTGAAATCTCCTACTTGTACTTGTACATAGTTGTGTGATATAAATAAAGCTCTTTATTTGAATAAACATGTTCCTCGCTAATGTTCCTTTCCTCAATAAATTCATTCATGTCCTTGATGGTAATAATAGTGTAGCCCATAGGATAACAATGACATGAATATACAACATAATAATTTTATTTAAATGTTTAATAATAATTATACATTTATTATAATTATTAGATTATAATAATTATTTTTTTTTTTAAATATTTTATTATTGTAGGGGAGGGGCTTACATTTATAATGACCCAGAGTGACCAATAGCGACAGATCAGCCAACGAATCACGAGTGATATTTCTTGTTTCAAAGTAGTGGTTTCATCCAATCCTGGAGTGAGGAATTTCAAGCCAGACGCGGCTCCGCTGCTATTCATATGTTAATTAGAGCCATTAGCACCTCCCGGGAGTTCTTCACATACGTCATGGGTCCATATTTGACAATTTGTGGCACCCGTAAACGCCGCGTTCGCAGCCTGTAAATTGTCGGAAACTGCCGAAAATGAGTGAGATTTCCGGGCGTTTACGGGGACGAAAATCCCACTTTTCATCCAGTGATACAGTGGTGGACTAAAGGCTGCGAGAGATTGCATGGCATCTACCTCACAACAACTAACTGAACAAGAGAGTGAAGAAGTTATACCTACAGTCAGGTCCATAAATATTGGGACATCGACACAATTCTCATCTTTTTGGTTCTAAACATCACCACAATGGATCTGAAATGAAACGAACAAGATGTGCTTTAATTGCAGACTGTCAGCTTTAATTTGAGGGTATTTACATCCAAATCAGGTGAACGGTGTAGGAATTACAACAGTTTGTATACATCCTTCCCATTTTTTAAGGGACCAAAAGTAATGGGACAATTGGCTGCCTAGCTGTTCCATGGCCAAGTGTGTGTTATTCCCTCATTATCCCATTTACAAGGAGCAGATAAAAGGTCTAGAGTTCATTTCAAGTGTGCTATTTGCATGTGGAATCTGTTGCTGCCAACTCTCAATATGAGATCCAAAGAGCTGTCACTATCAGTGAAGCAAACCATCATTAGGCTGAAAAATCAAAACAAACCCATCAGAGAGATAGCAAAAACATTAGGTGTGGCCAAATCAACTGTTTGGAACATTCTTAAAAAAAAAGAACACACCGGTGAGCTTATATTTTTCATATGTGGGATATAATTTAGCTCAGAGTCAAAAGTCACGCCCAGATTTTTTACTGATTTGGTTGGTTTAAGATCCTGTAGTTTTGGTAAAAGTTTCTCTCTCTGGCCTTCAGGACCTATAACTAAAACCTCAGTTTTGTCCTGGTTGAGCTGTAGGAAATTCTCTGCCATCCATGACTTGATGTCTACAATGCAGTTAAAAAGGGCATCAAATGGCCCTGTGTCATCAGGAGACACGGCAATGTATAGCTGTGTATCATCAGCATAACTATGGAAGCTGATGCCGTGTCTCCTGATGACGTCCCCAAGGGGAAGCATGTAAAGATTAAAAAGAAGTGGACCTAAAATTGAGCCTTGGGGAACCCCACGTTCAATTTCATGGGTTCCTGAGGAACATGTATCCATACTTACATAAAAGCATCGGTCTGTGAGATAAGAACAAAACCAGTTAAGAACAGTACCGGAAAGGCCGACCAGGTGTCTGAGTCTATTTAATAAAATGTGATGGTCTACCGTATCAAAAGCGGCGCTTAGATCCAGTAGAACCAACACTGTGAGCTTTTTGTTATCTAAATTCCACCTGATGTCGTTTAAAATCTTTAAAAGTGCTGTCTCGGTACTGTGGTTCCTCCTAAAACCAGACTGATGTTTCTCTAAAATGCTATTTCTGTTTAAAAAGTCATTGACTTGGTTAAAAACCAGTTTTTCTAAAATTTTACTTAAAAACGGTAAGTTGGATACAGGTCGGTAATTATTAAGAACGTCGGGGTCCAAATTGCTCTTCTTCAGAAGGGGCTTCACCACCGCCGTTTTAAAGGCGGTGGGGAAGACACCCGTCTGAAGAGAGCAATTCATGATGTTTAAAAACTGCTCCTCAAAGAATCCATAAAGCGATTTCAAGAGTGATGTGGGAATTGGATCTAAAAGGCAACTGTGGTGGATGACCGAAGAATTCTTTCTCTGGTGAAGAAAAACCCCTTCACAACAGTTGGCCAGATCAAGAACACTCTCCAGGAGGTAGGTGTATGTGTGTCAAAGTCAACAATCAAGAGAAGACTTCACCAGAGTGAATACAGAGGGTTCACCACAAGATGTAAACCATTGGTGAGCCTCAAAAACAGGAAGGCCAGATTAGACTTTGCCAAACAACATCTAAAAAAGCCTTTACAGTTCTGGAACAACATCTTATGGACAGATGAGACAAAGATCAACTTGTACCAGAGTGATGGGAAGAGAAGAGTATGGAGAAAGAAAGGAACTGCTCATGATCCAAAACATACCACCTCATCAGTGAAGCATGGTGGTGGTAGTGTCATGGCCTGGGCGTGTATGGCTGCCAGTGGAACTGGTTCCCTTGTATTTATTGATAATGTGACTGCTGACAAAAGCAGTAGGATGAATTCTGAAGTGTTTCGGGCAATACTATCTGCTCATATTCAGCCAAATGCTCCAGAACTCATTGGACGGCGCTTCACAGTGCAGATAGACAATGACCCGAAGCATACTGCGAAAGCAACCAAAGAGTTTTTTAAGGCAAAGAAGTGGAATGTTATGCAATAGCCAAGTCAATCACCTAACCTGAATCCAATTGAGCATGCATTTCACTTGCTGAAGACAAAACAAAATGCCCCAACAAGCAGGAACTGAAGACAGTTGCAATAGAGGCCTGGCAGAGCATCACCAGGGATGAAATCCAGTGTCTGGTGATGTCTATGCGTTCCAGACTTCAGGCTGTAATTGACTGCAAAGGATTTGCAACCAAGTATTTAAAAGTGAAAGTTTGTTTTATGATTGTTAATTTGTCCTATTACTTTTGGTCCCTTAAAAAGTGGGGGGCACATATACAGACTGTTGTAATTCCTACACCGTTCACCCGATTTGGATGTAAATACCCTCAAATTAAAGCTGAAAGTCTGCAGTTAAAGCACATCTTGTTTGTTTCATTTCAAATCCATTGTGGTGGTGTTTAGAGCCAAAAACATGAGAATTGTGTCGATGTCCCAATATTTTTGGACCTGACTGTATGATGAAACATTCATCTGATGAAGCCTTAGTAATGGACAAAATGAAAGCCACTTTGAAACACAGACAAGAACTTGTTCGTGATCCTGACAAGTCTGTAGTTTTCTTGACATACCTGGCCTGGTAAGTCTATGTTTGATAAATAGGTACATAGGTTGATTTGTGTGTCTACATATTTGATGATATGACATTAGTAGTGCTTGGTTTCAGTTTGTGTGTAAGTGTATTAATCTGTGTTAAGAGTTACTGACTCATAATATTGTTTTTCATTCCATATTGAGCAGGATTTCTTGATGCTTTTTGGAGAGGAGACATCTGGGAAGTTTTATCCAAATGGCCCACATTTTACTAACAACGCATCATTGAAGACGCCAAAGTGCTAGTACCAACTCTCCATGTTGAGGAGCTGCTTAGTTCTGCCCAAGGCAATGACGGTGGTAAATTGAATTTAAATTTGACTATCAGCCTTTATGTGATGCTGCATAGTTGGTACCATTACTAATGATTTCAATTCTTAACTGTATAGGATGGGATCGTGACATTGCTTCACTGTGCTTGCTGCTGCATCTTATTCCTCCTACATCAAAGGGACACAGAGTCTGCAAAAATCAGTGCCCTCCAAGCAGAGGACTACTTGGTGAGGTATCTACAGGTATGTTTGTGACACAGTTCTGTAATGGCTCCCTTAGAACAACCAAAATTGAACCAAAAGAAGTAAACTTTGACTGTCTAACTAATATTTGTTATTTCATGAGGAAAGCAACTTATTTTAAGTAAAGTTGTTTCTTCCTGTTTGTTTGTTTAAGGTTGGTGCAAGCATTCAGATCTTCTTATCCAGTGTTAACCTTCTCAGCCTTTCCTGCTCTGTGTCGGTGAACAAAAAAACAAGATCCAGAAATTCTACGTCATTGTGGATGGAAAGGCAATTCCATGCAAAGCACACACATCAGTCGCAGCATTTGATGAGCTGTTCAAGGCACATTTCATTTTTGGAACATCTTACAGTGAGGGACTTGATTTACACATTCATACAAACAGCTGTGTACAACACTGATGTCAGTATGGTCAGAGAAAAGCCAAGAGTCAGAGAGCTCAGGGCTAGGTTTCTTAACATGAAGCAATAATCTTGCTGTACAAGTATGTTCACTTGTTATGTTTGCAAAATATTGCTCCCAAATTCGTATTCACTTTGTCGACATCTAAAGTTTCATCAAGGCCTCTATCCTGGAAAATTCTTGCATCTCAAATGTGCAGAGCTTGGATGCTCATCAGTGTTTGGAAGTTATTCTGGATTTAAAAAGCATTTAGTTCAGATACATGGACGTAATGTTTCTGTTAGTTCATGTGACACAATACAACGGTGAGAGGGGAATGCTACTGTCTCTGAGTTGCATAGTAGAATTGACACTGGGGTAGCGCTAAGCAATGAGACTGAGATGGGGGATTTTTCAGAGCCAGTTTTTAGACCTGAGATTAATTTGAACGACATGAGTGGTTCTTTAGTTGCGCAACTGCAATCCAAAATGGCTTACAGTGAAGTGCAGAAAGTGGTTGAAGGATTTGAAGACTTGGTCGGTGACATACAAGCTAAAACCAAGGAGGCCCTGCTTGGTAGTCTTCCACCAGAGCTGTGTAAAACAGTTGAAAGATGCTTTCAGTTGACAAAGTTCAATACAGAAGCTAAACGTCAGCGATACTATGCAGAGAAGTGGAAAATTGTGCAACCAGTAGAACATGTTCTAGGTGTGAGATTTGATGTCAGGCATGACAAAACAACTGGGATGTACAGCCAGGTTCCTGTTACTGACAAGTTTGTCTATATTCCAGTACTAAAAACTATCCAGTTGATGTTTTGTAATAAATAAATATTGGAGGCATTTCAGCAGACTAAAGAACACAAAGATGGAATATATGAAGACATCAGTGATGGGACGTATGTGAAAAGTAACAAATTATTTGCTTTTGAGAAGAATGCTTTACAGCTTCAGCTTTACTATGATGATTTTGAGCCGGCCAATCCCTTTATGGCGCAGGAAAGGGAGCCACAAACTAGGTTGCATGTACTTTATTTTGAGAAACTTGTTTAATTCTGTACTGATGAACATTCAGCTTATTTTGCTTTTTCACACTGTTGACATCAAAACATATGGTTTTGATGCAATTTTGAAGCCCCTAGTGGATGATCTAAAATGTTTGGAAACGGATGGTGTAGAAAGCCCAATGTCTTATAGTCCACTAAGAGGAAGTGTAGTCCAGATTACAGGAGACAATCTTGGACTTCATGGACTATTTGGATTTGTTGAGTCATTCAGTGCCACATACTGTTGTCGTTTTTGTTTGGCAGACAGGAATGCTTTGCAAGAGATCTTTTCTGAAGATCAACCAGGTGTTGTATTGTGCTCTAAAAATATTTATGCACAACATTGCAGCAGTTTGAGGGATAATCCGCAGTTGTCATCACATTTTGGTTTAAAGAGAGATTGTTTGTTTAATAGACTGACTTATTTCCATATTTGTGACGAATTCATGCTTTCAATTACGGATACCTGGAAAGAAAAAATCGTCCATCTGCTTTAAAAATGAATGACAACAATGATCTTGGTTGAAATCCACGTCAAGCATGGTGTTTATTGCGCAACACACCTCTCATTTTCGGAGATCTCTTTGACTGTGATAGTTCTGTATGGCACTTGCTTCTACTGTAGTTACAGATTGTATATATTGTTTTCTCCCCTCGCATAACTGAAGGCATGGTTTGCTATTTAAAGCATTTAATTTCAGATCACTATAGCCTTTTCAAAATGGTATTTCCAACCAGGCGTTTGATACCTAAGCACCATTTTTTAGTTTTTTTAGTTCATTATCCCAGTTGTATAAGAAGAATTGGTCCTCTTCTGCATGTTTGGTGTATGAGATTCAAAGCAAAGCACAACTTTTTCAAAAACTCTGTTAAAAACTTCAAAAATGTAACCAAGACTATGGTGAAAGCACATCAGTCACAAATGGCCTTTTACTGGGAGTCTTATGATTTTGAAAGGTTTGAACATGGACCAATACATGAAATGATGGTTTCTACATTACAGGGATGTGAAGTGATAAGTGAGTGTTTCAACCTTAGTGCACACAATGACACTCAGATAACTAACTGGATGAAGTGTTTTGGTAATGAATACCGTGTTGGCCTTTTTGTGTGTTGTGGTGTTCAATCCGATCTGCCAGTCTTTAAAAGAATTGTCAATATCATTCTGCAAGAAGGCTGTGCTTTCCTTTTACTCTCTGATGTAGGAACTTTAGGATTCAATGACCACTTCAGTGCCTTTTCCATCGAAGCAAGACCTGGTACATTTCATGTTGTAAAAGTTGGCAGCTTATTTTATTATAAAGCTTTCGACAAGCAATATGCCTATAATTCTGATGGAAATACAGTACAGGAGCCAAAATTTTGGACACACCTTCTCATTCAATGCGTTTTCTTTATTTTCATGACTATTTACATTGTAGATTCTCACTGAAGGCATCAAAACTATGAATGAACACATGTGGAGTTATGTACTTAACAAAAAAAGGTGAAATAACTGAAAACATGTTTTATATTCTAGTTTCTTCAAAATAGCCACCCTTTGCTCTGATTACTGCTTTACACACTCTTGGCATTCTCTCCATGAGCTTCAAGAGGTAGTCACCTGAAATGGTTTTCACTTCACAGGTGTGCCTTATCAGGGTTAATTAGTGGAATTTCTTGCTTTATCAATGGGGTTGGGACCATCAGTTGTGTTGTGCAGAAGTCAGGTTAATACACAGCCGACAGCCCTATTGGACAACTGTTAAGATTCATATTATGGCAAGAACCAATCAGCTAACTAAAGAAAAACCAGTGGCCATCATTACTTTAAGAAATGAAGGTCAGTCAGTCCGGAAAATTGCAAAAACTTTAAATGTGTCCCCAAGTGGAGTCGCAAAAACCATCAAGCGCTACAATGAAACTGGCACACATGAGGACCGACCCAGGAAAGGAGGACCAAGAGTCACCTCTGCTTCTGAGGATAAGTTCATCCAAGTCACCAGCCTCAGAAATCGCAAGTTAATAGCAGCTCAGATCAGAGACCAGATGAATGCCACACAGAGTTCTAGCAGCAGACCCATCTCTAGAACAACTGTTAAGAGGAGACTGCGCGAATCAGGCCTTCGTGGTCAAATAGCTGCTAGGAATCCACTGCTAAAAAAAAGTGAAATAACTGAAAACATGTTTTATATTCTAGTTTCTTCAAAATAGCCACCCTTTGCTCTGATTACTGCTTTGCACACTCTTGGCATTCTCTTGATGAACTTCAAGAGGTAGTCACCTGAAATGGTTTTCCAACAGTCTTGAAGGAGTTCCCAGAGGTGTTTAGCACTTGTTGGCCCCTTTGCCTTCACTCTGCGGTCCAGCTCACCCCAAACTATCTCGATTGGGTTCAGGTCCGGTGACTGTGGAGGCCAGGTCATCTGCTGCAGCACTCCATCACTCTCCTTCTTGGTCAAATAGCCCTTACACAGCCTGGAGGTGTGTTTGGGGTCATTGTCCTGTTGAAAAATAAATGATCGTCCAACTAAACGCAAACCGGATGGGATGGCATGTCGCTGCAGGATGCTGTGGTAGCCATGCTGGTTCAGTGTGCCTTCAATTTTGAATAAATCCCCAACAGTGTCACCAGCAAAACACCCCCACACCATCACACCTCCTCCTCCATGCTTCACAGCATGGGGTTGGATGGTCCCAACCCCATTGGTCCCAACCCCATTGATAAAGCAAGAAATTCCACTAATTAACCCTGATAAGGCACACCTGTGAAGTGAAAACCATTTCAGGTGACTACCTCTTGAAGCTTATCGAGAGAATGCCAAGAGTGTGCAAAGCAGTAATCAGAGCAAAGGGTGGCTATTTTGAAGAAACTAGAATATAAAACATGTTTTCAGTTATTTCACCTTTTTTTGTTAAGTACATAACTCCACGTGTTCATTCATAGTTTTGATGCCTTCAGTGAGAATCTACAGTGTAAATAGTCATGAAAATAAAGAAAATGCATTGAATGAGAAGGTGTGTCCAAACTTTTGGCCTGTACTGTATGTATTTGGTACCTCATTGACACCTCTTCTAGTATGTGCTATGTGCTCTTGTATATGAACTTTTTTTTTTTAATAAAATGTGCTCTGGTTGGACAAGACTATGGTGTATGCCGTGTAAAAGGTTTTAAATGTATCAATCAATCAATTTTTATTTATAAAGCCCAATATCACAAATCACAATTTGCCTCAGAGGGCTTTCGGCATACAACATCCCTCTGTCCTTTGTAACTGTACACTAGCTTCACACTTTTCAGTGTTTCGTTTTTAACTCTATATAGAGTATATTAAGCACTGATCAGATTTATTTGTAACACTCAACAGAGTTAAATTAAGTCTTAAATGGATTTGAAATTTAACTCTGTACACTGATGTCACACTGCTTGGTGTTGGGTTTTAACTCTAATCAGTGTTAAAATCACTCAATGTGAAGTTATTTGTAGGATTCAACAAGAGTTATATTAACTCTCGCATGGTTTTGAAATCTTACTCTCTACACTAGTGTAACACTGCTTGGTGGTTGGTCTTAACTCTACACAGTGTATATTTAACACTAAGCAGGTTTACTTTTTACACTTAATCAGAGTTGTACTGTTAACACTTTACTGAGTGTTGATTTAACACTGGCAAGATTGGGACAAAATAAATACCGGCTCAGAGTAAAAATTAACTCCTACAGAGTCAATTTAATTTAACTCTCTGAAATTTGCTGTGTACCCATAATGTAAAGATTTACACCAAGTGGAACATTTCCAATGGCAGGAGTACAATTCTGCCATATAAAATAAAATACAGTGCTTAGTGGTATATGCGATCATGTATAGTAAGATATATATATACATACATATATACACATTTATATATATATATATATATATATATATATATATATACACTTATATGTATATATGTGTGTGTGTGTGTGTGTGTGTGTGTGTGTGTGTGTGTGTGTACACAAATATATATATATATACATATAGTACAGGCCAAAAGTTTGGACACACCTTCTCATTCAATGCGTTTTCTTTATTTTCATGACTATTTACATTGTAGATTCTCACTGAAGGCATCAAAACTATGAATGAACACATGTGGAGTTATGTACTTAACAAAAAAAGGTGAAATAACTGAAAACATGTTTTATATTCTAGTTTCTTCAAAATAGCCACCCTTTGCTCTGATTACTGCTTTACACACTCTTGGCATTCTCTCCATGAGCTTCAAGAGGTAGTCACCTGAAATGGTTTTCACTTCACAGGTGTGCCTTATCAGGGTTAATTAGTGGAATTTCTTGCTTTATCAATGGGGTTGGGACCATCAGTTGTGTTGTGCAGAAGTCAGGTTAATACACAGCCGACAGCCCTATTGGACAACTGTTAAGATTCATATTATGGCAAGAGCCAATCAGCTAACTAAAGAAAAACCAGTGGCCATCATTACTTTAAGAAATGAAGGTCAGTCAGTCCGGAAAATTGCAAAAACTTTAAATGTGTCCCCAAGTGGAGTCGCAAAAACCATCAAGCGCTACAACGAAACTGGCACACATGAGGACCGACCCAGGAAAGGAGGACCAAGAGTCACCTCTGCTTCTGAGGATAAGTTCATCCGAGTCACCAGCCTCAGAAATCGCAAGTTAATAGCAGCTCAGATCAGAGACCAGATGAATGCCACACAGAGTTCTAGCAGCAGACCCATCTCTAGAACAACTGTTAAGAGGAGACTGCGCAAATCAGGCCTTCGTGGTCAAATAGCTGCTAGGAAACCACTGCTAAGGAGAGGCAACAAGCAGAAGAAATTTGTTTGGGCCAAGAAACACAAGGAATGGACATTAGACCAGTGGAAATCTGTGCTTTGGTCTGATGAGTCCAAATTTGAGATCTTTGGTTCCAACCACCGTGTCTTTGTGAGACGCGGAAAAGGTGAACGGATGGATTCCACATGCCTGGTTCCCACTGTGAAGCATGGAGGAGGAGGTGTGATGGTGTGGGGGTGTTTTGCTGGTGACACTGTTGGGGATTTATTCAAAATTGAAGGCACACTGAACCAGCATGGCTGGCATCCTGCAGCATCCACAGCATCCTGCAGCGACATGCCATCCCATCCGGTTTGCGTTTAGTTGGACGATCATTTATTTTTCAACAGGACAATGACCCTAAACACACCTCCAGGCTGTGTAAGGGCTATTTGACCGAGAAGGAGAGTGATGGAGTGCTGCGGCAGATGACCTGGCCTCCACAGTCACCAGACCTGAACCCAATCGAGATGGTTTGGGGTAAGCTGGACCGCAGAGTGAAGGCAAAGGGGCCAACAAGTGCTAAACACCTCTGGGAACTCCTTCAAGACTGTTGGAAAACCATTTCAGGTGACTACCTCTTGAAGCTCATGGAGAGAGTGCCAAGAGTGTGCAAAGTAGTAATCAGAGCAATGGGTGGCTATTTGAAGAAACTAGAATATAAAACATGTTTTCAGTTATTTCACCTTTTTTTGTTAAGTACATAACTCCACATGTGTTCATTCATAGTTTTGATGCCTTCAGTGAGAATCTACAATGTAAACAGTCATGAAAATAAAGAAAACGCATTGAATGAGAAGGTGTGTCCAAACTCTTGGCCTGTACTGTATATATATTTATATATATATATGTATATGTATATATGTGTGTGTGTGTGTAAACAAATATATAATATATAGAAAACTCTGATGTGTAGAAAAATATATTGAGGGTTTTATATACATATAGAGCTGCAACATCCCACCGCATAAGGTTCAGACGATGCAGTTTGTTGTTGGTTGGTTGTTGGTTGGTACTGTATCTTCTGAACCTTATGCGGTGGGGTGTTGCAGCTCTATATGTATATAAAACCCTCAATATATTTTTCTACACAACATATTTTTCTGCATATTATATATTTGTGACGTGCAGTGTGACATCAGTCCACAGAGTTAAATTTCAAATCTATTTAAGACTTAATTTAACTCTGTTGAGTGTTACAAATAAATCTGATCAGTGCTTAATATACTCTATATAGAGTTAAAAACCAAACACTGAAAAGGGTGAAGCTAGTGTACAGTTACATTTAAAACCTTTTACACGGCATACACCATAGTCTTGTCCAACCAGAGCACATTTTATTAAAAAAAAAAGTTCATATATAGGAGCACATAGCACATACTAGAAGAGGTGACAATGAGGTACCAAATACATACAGTACAGGCCAAAAGTTTGGACACACCCTCTCATTCAATGTGTTTTCTTTATTTTCATGACTATTTACATTGTAGATTCTCACTGAAGGCATCAAAACTATGAATGAACACATGTGGAGTTATGTTCTCAACAAAAAAAAGGTGAAATAACTGAAAACATGTTTTATATTCTAGTTTCTTCAAAATAGCCACCCTTTGCTCTGATTACTGCTTTGCACACTCTTGGCATTCTCTCGATGAGCATCAAGGGGTAGTCACCTGAAATGGTTTTCACTTCACAGGTGTGCCATATCAGGGTTAATTAGTGGAATTTCTTGCTTTATCAATGGGGTTGGGACCATCAGTTGTGTTGTGCAGAAGTCAGGTTAATACACAGCCGACAGCCCTATTGGACAACTGTTAAAATTCATATTATGGCAAGAACCAATCAGCTAACTAAAGAAAAACCAGTGGCCATCATTACTTTAAGAAATGAATGTCAGTCAGTCCGGAAAATTGCAAAAACTTTAAATGTGTCCCCAGGTGGAGTCGCAAAAACCATCAAGCGCTACAACGAAACTGGCACACATGAGGACCGACCCAGGAAAGGAAGACCAAGAGTCACCTCTGCTTCTGAGGATAAGTTCATCCGAGTCACCAGCCTCAGAAATCGCAAGTTAACAGCAGTTCAGATCAGAGACCAGATGAATGCCACACAGAGTTCTAGCAGCAGACCCATCTCCAGAACAACTGTTAAGAGGAGACTGCGCGAATCAGGTCTTCATGGTCAAATAGCTGCTAGGAAACCACTGCTAAGGAGAGGCAACAAGCAGAAGAGATTTGTTTGGGCCAAGAAACACAAGGAATGGACATTAGACCAGTGGAAATCTGTGCTTTGGTCTGATGAGTCCAAATTTGTGATCTTTGGTTCCAACCGCCGTGTCTTTGTGAGACGCAGAAAAGGTGAACGGATGGATTCCACATGCCTGGATCCCACTGTGAAGCATGGAGGAGGAGGTGTGATGGTGTGGGGGTGTTTTGCTGGTGACACTGTTGGGGATTTATTCAAAATTGAAGGCACACTGAACCAGCATGGCTACCACAGCATCCTGCAGCGACATGCCATCGACATGCGGGTTTGTGTTTAGTCGGACGATCATTTATTTTTCAACAGGACAATGACCCCAAACACACCTCCAGGCTGTGTAAGGGCTATTTGACCAAGAAGGAGAGTGATGGAGTGCTGCGGCAGATGACCTGGCCTCCACAGTCACCGGACCTGAACCCAATCGAGATGGTTTGGGGTGAGCTGGACCGCAGAGTGAAGGCAAAGGGGCCAACAAGTGCTAAACACCTCTGGGAACTCCTTCAAGACTGTTGGAAAACCATTTCAGGTGACTACCTCTTGAAGCTCATCGAGAGAATGCCAAGAGTGTGCAAAGCAGTAATCAGAGCAAAGGGTGGCTATTTTGAAGAAACTAGAATATTAAACATGTTTTCAGTTATTTCACCTTTTTTTGTTGAGTACATAACTCCACATGTGTTCATTCATAGTTTTGATGCCTTCAGTGAGAATCTACAATGTAAATAGTCATGAAAATAATGCCTTGAATGAGAAGGTGTGTCCAAACTTTTGGCCTGTACTGTATAAGCCTGTTGACTTCAGCGATTTAAGCAAATAATAGCCCAGGCCACCTATTGAAGTTTTATGATATGTTACACACACACGCGCATTTCCGGCAAAACTGCACCTCTACAATCTGACAATCCCAGCCACCTCACACAGTGATTGGCCATGTGTGTAGAGGTAAGTATGTTGGTTTGAACTTCTCTCTTTAGCAGTGGCAGCCCAAAATAGAGAAAACACATTGAATGAGATGGTGTGTCCAAACTTTTGGCCTGTACTGTGTGTGTATATATATATATATATATATATATATATATATATATATATATATATATATATATATACATATATATATATGTATATATATATATATATATACATATACATATATATATATATATATATATATATATATATACATATATATATATATGTCTATATATATATATATATCCTTTTTTGTGCATTTATTAATTTCTGGGTGCATATATTCATTTTGGGACTGTTCCAGCTCCATAATAGTTTTGATTTATTTGATTTTATTTTATTAAGAATTTAAAAACACAACAACTGAATTGGAGTATCATGACAGAAAAATCCCAGAGGACTGCAATTAAAAGCATTACTAAAATCACATTTTGGAAGTGGTCCCCAAATATCGTGGCTGTTAGGCTTTTACAAATTGACTGCAGCATTTTGCTTTCTGTGTTTATTTTCTTGAAACACACACACGAATGTTTGTATACACGGTTTTGCTGGGCCTCTGTGTTTGCCTCATTTACTGCATACCTGTAACCTGTGCTGTGTTCCTTTTTCTATTTTCTAAAGTCTCTTTCTCAATAGCTCATTTTATCTTAATTTTTATTATGTGTCTGTCTTACTTTGTATAATCTCTTTTGTCTTTGTGAACTCTCTCTCTGTCACACACACACACACACACACACACACACACACACACACACACACACACACACACACACACACACACACACACAGTAAAATGTCAGTGGCATGGCATGCAGATGACAATCTGTAATTTTAAAGCAGAATATCTAGAAACAGTGAAAACACTATCCAAAAATTTACCATCACCCATGACTGAAATTACATGCAGGTATTACTGAGCTATAGTCCTATGTGACATTAGTATTTTTAGCTGTTTATGTCACATAAAACACTTGATGCAAAAACAAGTGATGCCAGACTGTCTCTGTTACTGAAGTACAAAAGTAAGAGACTCAGTCAGTGTGATGATGTGTGTGACAGTAGGTGGGGGGGGCGAAGCTGTTCAGATCACATCACACATTCACACATTCAGTAAGAACAAAAAGGTCCATGGTAATGCTAATGATGTGTGGAGGCTACCTCCACAAGACGACTTTATTTCACGTGCGCTCCCTTTGAGTTAGTAAGTTGCACGAAACTTTATCAACTTTTTGAAAGCTGCCTGTGACAAATTCATAATATTAAGCATTCACAAATATGGTAAACATGACATCATCGGGAAGGAAATCCGTTGGGCACACCCTTACAAGCCACGGGCTTCAAATGAAGCGGAGAAATGAGAGGATACATGTTTTTATACATTGTATTTGAGCAGGATCAAAAATAGTGATTTGAATGGGTTTCAATCTGAATATTTATGTTGGTAGGGTCTTTAACGGGAGTATCTCCATTCACGTTGTTTACAAAAGGCTACAAAAAAAAAACACAAAAAAAAAAGAGAAAATTACAACACTCAGAACTGCACCACCTGTATCAATATACATATCAATATATATGAAGAGCTGTAAAACGTCACTATTGTGAGGTAGTTCAGACATCGACAGTGACGACGTGTTGTTGAATGTTTGCAACAAAAGTGGGGCTGGGAATCCTGTTCATGCTAATGATGTGTTTGAGCCAAGGAGTCATTTTCATACTATGTAAAACAGCTGAATGGGCGACACTCTACATGAACGCCATAGATCTTTTAGAAACGGCCACTGTTTACACAAGACATCTTGTTCAGTTTATCTTTGAGTGATATCGGTGACTTTATTGAGTATTGAGAAACACTGCAGCACTCGCAGCAGCAGCCTGTGAACCGAACGGAACAAATCTGTCTCAACTTGATATCATGACTTTGCAAGCACCAAATGACTTGCTTTAACAAATTCCGTTATATTATAATATAAAGAGTTATGAAATATCATTTCCATGAATCTGTTTAGACAGACAGTGGCAGATTGCTGAGGTGAAGCCTGCTGTGCGCAGTGTACAGAGTGCTGTACAGTCCAAACCTCAAAATAATAATTAAAAAAGAAAAGATCTACATCTTCTACAGGGACTGCTTTGTGCGGGCAGAGCATCGGCTCAACATATATGCTGCCAGTCTTTTCATGGCTCTCACACCATTTGATACATATGAGAGCTGGGTGAAGAGGGCAAATTGGTCAGGCATCAACGGGAAGATGGCACTACCCGTGAGCCTAAAAGAAAAGGTTCACTCATACGTCGCACAGAGGTTCCTGAACCTGATGGGGTTGCAGTGGCATCTGTCTCAGCTTGATATCATGACTTTGCAAGCACCAAATGACTTGCTTTAACGAATTCCATTAGATTATAATATAAAGAATTATGAAATATCTGTTTAGACCGACAGCAGCAGATCGCTGAGGTGAAGCCGTGCTGTGCGCTGCGCCTATGTAATCATTTCCACTATTCACAGGCTGTTTTTATCTAACGAAAGATTCTGTTTCAGTCCAAAAATCCTTGTCTTTCGCACATTGTGGGGTGGTCTAACAGCAATCTAACAGCACTAGCACAGTTATATATATATGACATATATATATATCTCAAACAAAGAAGTTACCTGACACCCATCTCAGCAGGATGCCACCTCACACCTCTTTGAGAGACAAGTCTCAAAACGTGATTGGTCAGTACTGTTACAGTGCCATGTGACTTTGTGATGTCATCAGACACACTGTATGAGTTATTCTCTATTCACAACAGTCTCTCTCTTAGCTCTTGGGCGGCAAGCTGCTCACACCTCTTTCCTTCTGGGCCCTGGACCAGCCCAGAGGTGCTCTTTGTCCTGAACCATCAAGGGGGGGACAACTGCTTTACAGAGTTTTGTTCCTTTTCTCCTAAGACTCTCGTGCCCTACTCAAGGAAGGCGCATAACTTCTACCAGAGAGGTTAGAAGGGCAAACACAAGGTTTGCAACTAACTTCCCAGCAATAAGGAGAATCAAGTTGAGTTAGCACCCCAATGTCTAACTCTGTAAGGACCCAGAGCGACCGGCTTCCTCGGATCTGCACCTTTGGAACAAGGACACAACAAAGACTGCTTATAGAGCCACAGCTCTTTCCAGCCTTCTTCGTCTGCTAACAAGGACAGCATCCCTCAAACCAACTCTGCCCTCAATCCACTCAGGATTTGGTAACGTTGGCGTTACGTTTGGTAACAACTGGGCATAGCTTTATCACAGCTGCGCAGGCTAAGCAAGACTGTTTGACTTGTTGTATGTGATTTAATGCTGTTTATTGAGTTATTGTTGTGATTGTCTGCAATTCGGTTATTGATTAGTTGGGTTTACCAAAGCAAAGTCATGTTTAGTTTGCTAATGCTGCTCACAGACACTGTCTTGCATGCAACTAAACATCTTCTGCACTAATCAAGACCTTTTGCAACAAATCGCATTCACATAGACTCACTTACAAATTGGCTTGCAACAGAGCTACACCCAAGCAGGCCGCTCAAAGTTCCCACTTCTTTTCTTTTGTCTTTGTCCTGACCACACGGTCAGACAAACACCTCCCCTGATCTGAAGCCAGCTTTGATTCGGCCATCTTGTAGTTTTCTGTTGTCAGCCATTTTGTTCTGTAGGCCAAACGGCCCTTCGATTACCACACCCGCCTTTGTCTTTCTCTCTCGCACACATACACAGACACACATCTACACACGTATACACACACACACACACACACAGGCTTGTATATAGTTAGAGAGGATTTGTGTGTTTTGGTTTTGCTTTGCTTTACTTTATGAATAAATATAATTGTGGAATCGTACCTGCTGTCTGTTTAATGTTGTACAACAGTGAATGAATAGTCAACCTCTGCTGCGTCAAGAATTCCGAAATCCTTCAGGCTTTATTATTGATTTGGTTATGGTTATTAATTTAATTATTAATCAAATTCCCAAATTAATAGTTTAATGAACTTTTTGAGACTGATATTATTAACTGGCTATCATTTTTCCCTTTTTGGGAATGGTGCCCCACGAGGTGATTTAATGTTAATTACGTCACGTCATTTAACATAATTAATAATTATTGCTAATAATTATTAATTATTTCTGATAGCCAATTCGGTACTTAAATTGTAGATTCCCTACATTTATGGTGCCGCCGTACAAAGCCTATAAGTGTGGACTTCCAACATTTTGGTGCCCCTTGATGACGCCTAGTACTATAATTTACAACAGGCGTTACCGACCGGCCTAGTATTCTCTACGTCATCGCAGAGGATCTACGAGCCTGCCCAGGTCACGGCAAGGACCTGTCACGGATCAGTCACGGATGGGTCAAGGCTCCACCATGGACCAAATGGAAATTTGAAGTGGCTGCATCTGTATAAAGCCCATGTGTACTTCATGGAGGAGAGAAGCGTTTTTCGCTCTTAGACTTTCTACCTACTTTTCAAGAGCTGCTTTGTCCTGAAAGGCAAGGCTGGTTTGCCTGTGAAAAATCAAGAGCGAGCACTTTAACGATGAACCATTGGATGCAGTCTGTGCATCACACTTGTCACTAAACAGAGAGTTTATTTCTTCACTGGATTTACTGAGACTCAATCGGTTGATGAGTTCAGGATCGCCAGGGTTTAGGCTCTGTGCAATGGAAGCGATAAACTGTTCTAAAAAGCGGTTCTCCATTGTTAGATCTGGAAAGGAGGGTAAGGCTAAAACAAGTTGTCTTAGTGCAAATCAAATGGGTGGTTGGCTATGGTATTGCTTGGCAGACACCTTTAAGTGTAACTTGTGTAGTACACTAGCCTAACAAAAGAATGTGCTGGCCTTGACTGTGGGGTAGCTTCCTGTGGAGGAGGGGTGGCTACAACACAAGAAGGCATGAAAGATTAGGGCAGGAATTTACGACAGTAAATTTCTTGCAAGGATAACAACATGCACTAAATGGAATGCACAGCAGAAACAGTTTGTTTTTTCTTAAAGATAACTCAAACTGGAACTTACAGTAACAACGAGGCATAAAACTTTACAGAGCGGGTAGCACACTGTGACTCTTATGCTCTGTCTCTTACATAGGCTGAAATGCACGGCAGTTACAGCCAGTTCTCACGTGAGCTCTCTAGGTTTCACAGGGCTGGTGGCACGCTGTAATTACTTAAAAGGAGAGTAGGAACAACAGAATTAACAGTAAATTCTGACAGCTTCTAGGTTGCATCGAATACGTGGTATTGAAATGCTGAACCAAAATCTTACAAGTTCCTACAGGGTGGTTTAACTTGAAAAGCTAACAGCAATAGCAAACTCTAGTTTCTCATGGGCTTAAGATAGCAGTGATCAATCACACAATGTCTCTCAAATTGCTTTAGCTTTGTGAATAAATAAATTCACCATAATGTACTTGTTTGTAATCACAGCTTGCTGTCGTAGCAGACTACTGGTGTGAATGGAAAGACTTTTGGGTAGTCTAGGAATGGAATCAAAGTATTTGGTGTGAACCAAAAATGTACGCTGATATTAATATTGCACAAATATGAATGAATGTCAACGTTACTACACCTCACAGGGGGCACCATTAATGCAGGGAATCCACATTTATAGGCTTCACATGGCAGCACCATAAATGTAGGGAATCTACATTTATAGGCTTCACACAGCGGCACCATAAATGTAGGGAATCTACAATTTTAGGCCTCATCAAGGGGCAACAATAATGTTGGGGTTTATAATACTAGGTCTTACCAAGGGACACACAATATGTAGGAGTCTACAAATAGTATTATAAAAAGCTGGGATACTACTTGTTGGAAATCTGGTAGGTCTCACACGGTGGCACCATAAATATTGGAAACAATACTTGGTGTCACACAGAGGCACTATAAATGTTGGGAACAACACTAATAGGCTTCATCAAGGGCCTGACCTTGTAACAGATCTCCAACTTAAGTATCAAATTGGCTATCAGAAATAATTAATAATTATTGGCAATAATTATTAATTATGTCAAATAACGTGACTTAATTAACATCAAATCACCTTGTGATCCTCCCAGAAAGGGAAAAATGATAGCCAGTTGATAATATTAGTCTCATAACTAAAATTAAAAATAAAGCCTGATGGATTTCGGAGTTCTTGACGTAGCAGAGGGTGACTATTCATTCACTCTTGTACAACATTTAACAGACAGCAGGTACGATTCCAAAATTATATTTATTCGTAAAGAAAAGCAAAGCAAAACCAAAACACACAAATCCTAACTAACTATATACAAGCATGTGTGTGTGTATACGTGTGTAGGTGTGTGTGCCAGAGAGAGAGCAAGACAAAGGCGGGTGTGGTAATCGAAGGGCCGTTTGGCCTACAAAACAAAATGGCTGACAACGGAAAACTACAAGATGGCCGAATCAAAGCTGGCTTCAGATCGGGGGAGGTGTTTGTCTGACCGTGTGGTCAGGACAAAGACAAAGGGAAAGAAGTGAGAACTTTTAGTTGCCTGTTTGGGTGTAGCTCTGTTGCAAGCCAACTTGTAAGTGAGTCTATGTGAATGCGATTTGTGTTGCAAAGGGTCTGGATTAGTGCAGAAGATATTTAGTTGCATGCAAGACGATGTCTGTGAACAGCATTAGCAAGCTAATGTTTTTGCTTTGGTAAAACCAACTAATCAATAACCGAATTGCAGACAATCACAACAATAACTCAATAAACAGCATTAAATCACATACAACAAGTTAAACAGTCTTGCTTAGCCTGTACAGCTGTGATAAAGCTATGCCCAATTGTTACATTACCAAATCCTGAATGGATGGAGGGAAGAGTTGGTTTGAGGCGTGCTGTTCTTGTTAGCCAGCAAAGAAGGCTGGAAAGAGCTGTGGCTCTAGAAGCAGTCTTTGTTGTGTCCTTGTTCCAAAGGTGCAGATCCGAGGGAGCCGGTCGCTCGAGGTACTTGCAGAGTTAGACGTTGAGGTGCTAACTCAACTTGATTCTCCTTGTTGCTGAAGGTTAGTTGCAAACCTTGTTTGCACACTAAAGTTTGTGTGCTCCTGCTGTGAGCGAGGGCACGAGAGTCTTAGCAGAAAAGGAACAAAAGTCTGTAGATCAATTGTTCCCCCCCTTGATGGTTCGGGACAAAGAGCACATCCGGGCTGGTCCAGGGCCCAGAAGGAAAGAGGTATGAGCGGCTTGCCTGCCCAAGAGCAAGTGAGAGACTGTAGTGAAGGGAGAAGAACTTCTAAAGTGTGCCTGGTGACATCACAGAGTCACATGACACTGTAAAAGTACTGACCAATCACGTTTTGAGACTTGTCTCTCAAAGAGGTGTGAGGTGGGCATCCTGCTGAGATGGGTTCCAGATAACTGTCTTTGTTGAAGAACAAAGAACATGAGGTCTCTCCATCTTAGGAGGAAAAGCCTTCACATGTCCAGTTTAGATTTTAACAAATGACAAATCATCTGTGGTCCAGTGAATCCCAACAAGTCTAACCTCAGAGAGACTTATTTTATTGTATTTTTGTGTGCCTTACTCTTGAGCGTAGCAGTGCTGTTTGAGGACTAAAAGCGCAGCTGACAGTTGAGAGATCAAGCTTCTTTCTCACAGCTTAGATGTGCGGGATTCCTGATCTGTCATGGTAACACTGATAGCATCTGATACCCAGCCTTGACTTAAATAATGAGGTTTGGGCTTATGTGCAAGATATGTTCACCCTTTGTTAAAGTGCCTTTAACACAGCTAATGTTAGTTTGGATTTGACTGTGTACTGACCCCATAACTTTTGGCCTTAGGGTTATTAAATGTCACATGAACGTTACATTAACATGGTGATGCATATTTTCTTTCTTTTCTTTATTCTGCATTGCAAACCGCAGCATGTGCTATTCCTGCTTATCGCTACTATTAAAGGAACAGACGGTTACGATACTTTTAATTTCAACTGGATGACATTATCAAATTCTACCACAGACATCGTTGCCAAATAGTCTGTGAGCCCATGTTGGGCACAGAGAGAAAATATGAAACTACATTGTAAGGACAGCATATATTGAATTCAAAATGGATGTAAGTCCATGCTAAGAGTTTCAGGCAATAGGATATCTGAAATGCAGGTCATGTGTGAATTTAATATGTATTTCTTTACTCAGGGTCATCAACTGAAATACATCTGAATGGGTAAAATGATTTCACTTTTCAGACATGCAGTAATGTATCACAGCAGGGTCTTTGAGGGCCCTGACTGAGACTATTGACAGCCTTAACAAATGCTGCTGTCTCCCTTATTCTAAACTGGGCCTCTTTGACTTCTCTCTTACCCAGAGTCAAAACAATCTATTCCAAACATGGACAGAGTAATCTTTAAAACAAATGTTTCTCATGAGATCAGGGATTATAAATGGCTATGGAAGCAGATCCCCCCCATACCCTCATTTTACAAAGCTTTTGGGTTCAATTGAATTTCCTGGGAGGTGAGATGATGAGAGTGGCAGAAATTCTATTAGCATCTTTAGTGCCTAGGTTGGAGTATTGGTGGAGAAGCTCACTGAAGGACCCGCTAATGTATGAGTATACCATGCTTATAATCCACCACACAATTGTTTTTCAGAGCACCATAGACATCAGTAGGAGCCTTGTACTCAGACCCATTCCTTGTGCAGTAGTGCAGTAGCTGTGCAGTTCTCTGCAACCACAACCACACTAATATGTTTTTGTTTAAAATGCATAACTACGACTACCTTTATCCCCGATGTTCACACTACTCCAGCGTTACCTGGAGCCCCAAAATTAGGCCTTTAAAATGGGGTCAACAGCGAGTTCAGTTTTACAACTCCATGGTTGAGTTTTAGACTGGATGGGTAGAAAAAAAGACTTTTGGAAACAATGACACAGACACCCGCATTCGCTTCCTGTTTGGGTCTTATCAGTCACAACATGTCAAGCCAAAACATTATAGCTCATTCTACATAACTTTTGTGATTCCAACCCTCTTGTGTGGGTACTCCTTTCCCCATTGCCATGGCTTCCCTCGACAATGTACAATTTTAATTTAATTTTATATACTTTATGAATCCCACAATGTTTACACTCTATTCCAACAGCTACCAGAAGAAGCTACCAGTCCACACTCCATATTTTGGTCCAGGTGTGGACTTGAACCAGCGACCCTCTGGTTACCAAGCCAAGTCCCTATGGACTGAGCTACTGCAGTCCCTTTTGGACTGAGCTACTGCCGCCCCAATGCTCCCAGCCACTCTAATATCTTGGCATATTTGCTTTGTAATGATTTCTAAGCTGTTTTTCAGTAACAGTTCCACCTCGCAGTCCTTCCAAGAGAAGAAAACGCTTTGCTTTGTCTTACTTTTTGCCATCTCAACAGTATTTTCCATGGATATATAAACAGAACCGGATACAGCATTGGAGGCAGGACTCTATTCACTCCTATCAAAGGTGCTCAGTGGCACATAAAGCCAGAGCGGCTCTCTTTCCGCAGAATGAAATAACTTGGCGCTGCTTCCGCATTGTTTGGCCAATAGAGCTGGCACTAGAGACTTCCGCCAGCTGAACCAGCTACTCCCACCTTAGAATTCTACTGTCTTGAATTGTGAACTTTCATTTTGTCAGTCATTTTGCTTGTGACAATTAAAAAATGTCTCCACTGGTTTACACGATGGACCTGGAAGTTGCTATTCCATTGTTTGACCTGACACTATTCCTGGGGGCTTGCACCTTCCGTATAAACTTACGTATAAACAAAGTGACTTACAGGAAGTTGCTAACTCACCAAGGTGAGATTTTGCAGTCAAGAGTAAACAAGCAGTGGAGTAGTACAAAGCATTAGGAGGTATTTTTTCTGCACTATCTCCATTACCTTGCTGCTAATAAGGAATTCACAACTGCTGGATTTATATGCTTCCTATGTTTATGTATCCTGATAGTGATATTAGTCATTTTGTGTGGCTGTGATGCTCAAAAAAAATATGTACAGATGTTTCTTTCCCAATAGAAACTCATGGAAAAATGTCTTGATGGCCTCAACAGCATCATGTGATGGGCTCTGGAGTTGTAATTCCACTGATTGGCCACTACGAAAATTGGCTTCAAAGTCTGGTGAACCTCGATGGGGCCTGGAATCTTCTGTAACTATTGATGCCAAAAAGGAAGGAAAAGGATACAAAAAATTTGCCAAGCAATTTAAAGTGACAGTATCAACTGTGCAAAGTATTGTCAAGAAATACAAAAAGTTTAACACAGTGAAAACTCTCCAAAGACGGGGTCGGAAGGCAACAGTGTCAACTCGGCTCTCCAGAAAGATTCAGCGACATGTCCAGATCAATCCAAGAATTACTACAAAGGCTCCTCTGGCAGAACTGAGTTTAACTGGTGTGATTATATCAAGGCAGACACTCCAGCAGACATTACACCAAGGTGGCCTCCATGGATGTCGACCAAGAAAGACTCCTCTCCTTCAACCAGGGCATGTGAAAGCGCGCCTTGCCTATGCAAAGGCTCATATAGACAAAGACGGAAGCTTCTGGTCATCTGTTCTTTGGTCAGATGACACAAAGATTGAGCTACATGGGCACAGAGATGTGGCTTTCGTGTTGTGCAAGGAAAATGAGGCCTACAAACCAAAGAACACCATCCCTACCGCAAAGCAAGGGGGCGGCAGCCTAATGTTCTGGGGCTGCTTTGCACCAAGTGGTACTGGCAACTTAGTTGAAGTGGAAGGCATCATGAACAAAGAGCAGTATCTCAAGATTCTTGAAGAAAACATCAAGCAGTTAGCTGAGAATCTGGACCTGCGGGAGTGTTGGACTTATCAACAGGACAATAATCCAAAACATACGGCCAAAGTGGTGATGAAATGGTTTCAAGACAACAATGTGAAAGTTTTGGAATGGCCTTGTCAAGCCCTGATCTCAACCCCATTGAGAACTTATGGGTGGAACTCAAGAAAAGGGTCGCAGCAAGGAAGCCTTCAGCAAGGAAGCCTTTCAACCTCAATGATCTTGAAGCTTTTGCCAAGGAAAAGTGGTTAAAACTTCCTAAGGACTTTTGTAATAAACTTGTGAGCAATTACAGGAATCGTTTGGAGGCTGTTATTACAAATAGAGGCTTTGCAATTGATTACGGCAACAGGGTATGAATAATTTTGAACACAATGATTTTTTGTGTTTGCCTTGTTAAAAATGTTTGTTTCAGTTGTAATTCCAAAATAAATTGTGTAAGGCTGAAGGCTTTCCACCATTTTCTGTCAATGTTGTTTTTGGGGTAAATAGCTACTGTATAAATTAGAAAAATCAAAAACTTCTTAAAATTGATAGGGGTATGAATTATTTCAGGCGTATCTGTATTTATTTGGAGTCATGTTTGTGTCCACCTAATGAATGGATTTACTCTCTTAGCTCTATTTTAGTCTCTACTAACTCCTAAGAGAAATACCTGTCCCTTCAGCTGCTAAATGCTGCACTCTGTTCACCAGCTAGTCACTAACTGATTAGTGCTGTGCAGTTAGTGTCAAATGGGTTTTTAAGGTTTTGCCCACTGAAAAACAGCTGCCTGCTGCATCCAAAACCACACAATGAGAGTGGAGAGAAAGGTTTTAAACAGTTGCGGGGCACATGAATCTTTTGTAAAGCTGAGGGGAGTTGTAGATTCAGGTGATAATTTTTTCTAGGGTATTCAATACTGTTTCCAAATCTTCATTCTATACACTGTCATTTACAAAAATGCAGATAATTGCTGCTTACAAAAATTGAAAACTATACACCCCATTGTTTTTTTCTTCACAAATTAAGAAACCCAGGTTACACCTGTTACCCCACAACCTCAGCACTCCAATCATCACATCGATATTAGTCATGTGCCTTTGGCTGTTGGAAAATGCGAACTGCAGGCGAACTCCGACATGCTGACTTTTAGCAAGTATAATGTTTATGTGTGTATCAGATTTCCATCCAAATAGTTTTTGAGATATTTCAGTCTGGATCAAAGTGGTGGATTGAGTGACCAACATCCCTGAAATCATGCCACTAGCATGGCTAAAAACTATGCTGTACCCATAACAGTGCTCAGTAATCATGTCATCCACCTGTAATGGTGTCCCTACCACAATTCTTCATATAGGGTTTCCTGAATTGCATGCTGGCATAGTGTCCAGTCTTTGCATTTTGTTATATTTTACTGCGTGTAGTATACAAGTCACGTACTACTGCTTTCATACTAAGGTTTCAGACATTCTAAAAAAACTCACATACTGCCTTAGCATACTAAGTAGCATTTTAGTATGGAATTTCCTGTGCAGCCTATAGGTCTAAAAACTACTGCTCTTTATGTAAAAAAAAATCTTGAACACAGATTCTGTGTTTTTGAGAAAACTAGAATTACTGCCTGACAGTTGTATGTCCTTGCAAACCAGTGAAGCTGCACTTATAGTTTACATCCATGTCTGTGAAAACATGGATGCTTCACACACATCTTCCTCCCAGCACCACAGAAGATACAATCAGATAGATATGTGTCACCAATTCAGTATCGGATCAAATGTCTCCCCTTCTGCTCAGAAATTACATTAAATAATGATCAGAAAAGTGTTTTTGCAGAACATGGTGATGTCACTGGGAAATTGACCGTTTGGATCTAAAATCACTTTATCATTTTATCCTATTACATATTTGTATGACTTTTTGCTTAATTAGCGTATTAATTCTTGACCTATTGCCAAAAACATGTTTTGTAAGGTCACAGTAACCCTCACCTCTGACCTTCGAACATCAAAGTGTTCGTTCAGTTCGTCTTTGAGTCCAAGTGGATGTTTGTGCCAAAGTGTTCTTGAGATATTGCCTTCACGAGAATGAGACAGCAAGGTAAGAGTTACCTTGACCTTTGGGCCAAATTTGAAAAAAATCCCTCAAGGTGTTCTTGAGATATTGAGCTCAGGGGAATGGGATGGACAGATGTATGTACATTAGGGGTGGGGGAAAAATATGATTCTTAGATGCATCATGATGCGGACGTGGAACATTTGGCATTGATTAACAAATTTCAATAATTGATTATGATTATGTAAATGTTTGTTCATAACATGATGTTGACGAACAAAAGAGGCTGAACTCAACTGCAAAGTCAGTGTAGCACCTGGACAGCGCGGACTAGCATAAGTTAAATTGTGCTAATTCATCCTCACAGACTGTAAGGTGCTTTCAAATTAATTCATTCATTTATCAATGCAGTTAACTATATAAAATAAAAAGGATGCGGACCATATACTATTGAATAGAACGTCAATTGCATAGTGTTTCAGTGGAAATATTATAGTAGGCTATGCAAACACTGGACCCTATGCAGGCGTGTGTATATCCCATATATATTAATATCTCATAATGTAAAATCATGAGCATCCGCAGATAGATACAGTCCAACTAGCAGCCCCTGATTCAAAAGGGACCGGAGGTAGGTTGAACGGGAACCTGAACAAGAACCACACTGTATGCAAGTAAAATAATCTGTTTATTTAATTATGGATTACCAAAAATACAGTATATTTTAAAAGAAAGAGACAAATAAATCATGATAAATCATTTTGATGCATTTTTATACATTGTGATGCATCAATAATTGTTTTATTATCAAATTGTTACCCTTGGAATCATAATCGAATGGAATCGTGAGGTTCCTGGAGATTCCCACCCCTAACATACATACATACAAACAAACAACCTAAAAACAAAATGCACCTGGCCATGGCTTTTGCTGGAACGGAGGCATATAAAATTGCCTCTGCCCCTTAATGTTCTGGGACTGAAGGAGCTTTAAAGCAGCTCTACTGGCTACAGACTTAATTGGTTTGGAAAGTTTCCAATGCCTCAGTGGCCAGAATTACATCCTAGTGTTCCATGACTGCATTACAGATTTAGGGCCCTGAAAAAGCCTTCAGCAAAGCAAGCATCTGATGCATACACAAAAACACACCAACTGCATTCTTCACAGATCATGGTGCATCTGAAAAAGCAAGACAAGTCATTCCTAACCCAGAAGTCCTTCCTTCATAATTATCTTAACTGCTGTCAGAACAAAACCGTACACAAGTCAGATTCCTTCAGGCATCGCCTGAAACTACGATGCTCCAGGAATTCATAGGATATATACACCTGCTCCTTCACTACAACCTGTCCACAGAGTCATCTTTCACACTAACAAGAAAATAAAGTTTGCCTTTGAATAATTAAAGAAACCAACAGTGCAGGGAAGATACAAAAAAGATCTTGCTGAGGGTCAGACTCTGAGTAATCACGGATAATGGTTAGCCACACAAGGTAAAAATGTAAACAAACACCGTTCTGAACCAAAAAAAAGTTAATACAATCTCTTCTCTTATGTTCAAACTTTAGTGATGGAACCTTATTGTAGTTAATACAGGTGTGGAACTCATTTTAGAGTCCATACAACCTCCAGTCATGTATGTCCACATTCTATCTTCCTAAATACGCTTAACATAGAAACATTTGTGTTCATTTAGTCTGCGTATAATGACAGAGAGCTCTGCATCCTCACTGCGCCTTGTAAGCTCAGGGAAGGTCTATGCCACAGAGTTACAGTACAACGGTTACAATAGATCTTAAAATCTGATGTGAGAGTCTCTACTAAAATAGATGCATTTCTAATGTAGCATAATTTTGCTGATAATGACTGATGAATGAATCTGGTACAAAGAATTATATATATATATATATATATATATATATATATATATATATATATATATATATATATATATATATAAAAAGTAAACTATTTGATACCTTAAAATCAATAGACAGTAACTTAAAAACACTATAACATAAAGCTGCAACCTTTTGGGGCCACTTGGGGACAACAGAATACGCTGAAAACAAAACATTTTAGTGTTAGCATTCGTCTTGAGTTGTATTTTTGTCCACCTGATGAATTTAGGTTAATATTTCCTCTTCTTTTTTCTCTGTTTGGTCTCCACCACGAGGATGGTGAGAATAAATTCAATTTACACACGTCCAGTTGAGTGAACGCTGGCGCTATTAGCTGCTGCTACTCTCCAGCCCTTTTTGTGATTTTTAATCTTTTTTAATCTTGCGGTAGATCTTTTACTTTGACAAACATGGCACTGGTGGTTTTATACCTTGGTTCTACCATCTAATGATCTGTCTGTTAGTATTGTGTGATCTAGACTGCTTACCTGTGGTGCTCCCACTCCCTCCTACTGCTACTGCTGTCTAGTAACGTTAGCCTTCACTTGTTCATCATGTGGATTCACAGACTGGCTGTGAGGTTTGTGCTCGTCTGTACTGTCCTGTCCATCATATTAAATCCATCGTCAGCCTTACTCCAATACACGGCTGCTGAGCACCTCCAGCTTCGGTTCCACCGGTCTGATCCTCCACTGGTTCAACACCTCGGCCCGGACAACGCTCGCCTTCCCCATTGGAAATACATCCACCACGGTTCCCGACGAAGCTACTACATCGACGACTCCACTGCTATAAACTCCATCTGGTCCACAACTCGCCATCCACTGAGAAACTCCAGTAGGAAAGTGGACCGCAGTGTGTTAGCTAGCCTAGCCAGGCCGGCTAACGGTAGCTTCACTAACGAGCGCAGCAACGTCAGAGTTGGATTATTCAACATCTTCTCCCTTACGGGCAAGGGACAGCTGCTGCAGGGCATCCTCCTTGACTGCAAGTATGATATTTTATGTTTAACAGAGACGTGGCAATAACCCAATGACTTTTCCCAGCTGAATGACTCCATACCAGCAGGGTTTGTTTGCATCTGTCAGCCCCATCTCACTGGCAGAGGAGGAGGTCTCGCGACAATCTATCACGAGACCTGGAAGGTCTCGCCTGTTACAGTGCCAGCATATCTGTCATTTGAAACTTTGGCTCTACAACTGAATGGTCCAACTCCAACTGTTTTAGTCACTATTTATTGCCCACCAAAACCTAACAACGATTTCATTAATGATTTTTCTGCTTTTCTCACTCACATCTGCTCACTCTCCTCCAATACAATTCTGCTTGGTGATTATAATATTCATATGGACAACATCAATCAGGTTTTTACCAAGGATTTTACATCTTGCCTGGACAGTTTTGGATTAAAACAGTATATCGATTTCCCTACCCATGCTAAAGGACATATTTTGGATCTGGTCTGCTGCTCTGGTGTCACTCTTTTTAATTGTTCTGCTGATGATCTTCCCATCTCTGATCACATGTTAATATCATTCAACTCTAGCTTAACACTGTCCAAAACTTAACAGTTGCGTCTTCTTTCATTCCGCAATATCAAAAACATTAATTTAGCAGCTCTCACTACAGGCACTGACAGTTCTCCCTATATCAGCTACTCTTGCACTCCTGATCAACTAGTTACCCACTAACAATGATGGTCTCCATGCTCTGCTGAACTCACTTGCTCCTGTAAAAACCCGGTCTGTGTCATTCACCTACTCTACTCCCTGGTTTTCACCTCATCTACAACAAGTCAAAGCCAAAGGATGTCAACTAGAGCGGCTTTACAAGAAAACTGGACTCTCTGTTCACAAGTAAATGTACCACACCCACATCCTTCACTATAAAGACACCCTCTCCTTAGTCAAATCCCAATATTATGCAGGACTAATCAGTGCTGGTGATGGGAACACTAGGGCCCTGTTCTCAGTGCTGAATAACACACTGTGCCCACTGGGCACTGCTTCTGTAACACCGATACTCAAGAAACCTGGTTCAGATCCCAATAACTTCATGTACCCCCAGAGCCCTCAGGTGAGGTCAGGGTTTTATAAAAAGCTAGCGACCAGGTGTCAGACCATAAAGCAGCAGACATCCAAGAAACAGAGGGCTGAAACAAACCACAAATACAGCAAGGCAAAGCACCATACAAGAGTCAATCTGGGGGTTGGCTTTTACCTTCAGTTTAGCTGGTGAGTGTGTTTGGTATCAATGATCAACAATCCTGCAAAGTATACCTTAAAAACCCTTGAGGTTGAACACTTCTATGTAAAATGATGAGCAATAACTGTCAAAATCACTATTTATAATTCTTCATCTTCTTCTACATATTAGCACACTGTGATTACAGTCATCACATGCTCACCTGCAGCATTGCAGCAGCCAGGTAGACAGACATAAAGATAGGGGTCAGGGTGGTGTGTCCGCTCTTCATCAGGTGAATGGTGTAGAGGAATATCAGGTGACCAGGGATCACCAAAAGGAGAAGCACCTGAGCAGAGCGATGGTTGGCTCCTAAGAGAACACAAAAAGAATGAGGAGGAAGGAAGATTGAGAATGTAAGGGAATCCTCTTTTTGCATGAGAAAATAAACTGTCCAAAATTGTATAAGTCCTCTTCATGAAATACATCACTGAAAGTTATTCTAGACTTCTATCAAGAAATTCATTTACACCTGGGACAGCAGGACATGGCAATAAACTGCCTGACAGGACAGAGAACCAACTAGGCACAGAACTGAGGACCATGGTATTCTTGTGTTAGGGCCAAATAAAATGTGTGACGACTAATCATCAGCAATTAGTATTGTATTAAAGAAATACCTCACCCCCCAAATGATCATTTGTAAATTAATTACTCACCCCTTTCTACGTTGAATTTGAGAAGAAAATATGGTTTTCTCCACAGTAAACAAAGAATCCCAATAGGATTACCGCTTCATGGTTGTGTGCCAGTGAAGTTCCACTTAAAGTTTACATCCATGACTGTGAAAACATGGATGCTTCACACACATCTCCCCCTCAACAGCACGGAAGATCTACACAATCAGCACAGTTTCAAGGTGGACACCCAAGATTACTGTCACCAATTCAGTAATTGTATACCCTTCTGTTCTTGAGATATGATGCTGATGTCACAGTGATGTTGACCTTTGACCTTTTAGATACAAAATGCCATGACTTCATCTACTTATTCTATTAGACATTTGCATGGAATTTTGTCATAATTAGCATATAAATTCCTGAGTAATGGCCAAAAACATGTTTTGTGAGGTCACAATGACCTTAGACCACTGAATTCTCATCAGATCTTGGTTGAATCCAAGTGGACGTTTGTGCCAAATTTAAGAAAATTTTGTCAAGGCCCTCTTGAGACATCATATTCATGAGAATGAGACAGACGCAAGGTCATAGTGACCTTGATATTTGACTTTCAAAATTTAATCAGTTCACCGTTGAGTATAAGTCGATGTTTGTGTCAAATTTTAAGAAATTCCCTAAAGCTGTTATAGAGATATTACATTCATGAGAATTCGACAGAGTGGCTTGAGTAACCTTGACCATTGACCACCAAACCCTAATTAGTTAATTGATGAATCCGCATAGACATCTGTGCCAAATTTGAAGAAATTCCCTTGAGGCATTCTTGAGACATTGCGGTCAAAAGAACGGGATGGACGGACGATTGGACCGACCAACATACAGATGTACCGACGTACAATTTAGAAACATAATGCCTCTGGCCATCGATATTGGTGGCATGGAGGCATAAAAACATTTTTCCTCTCAAACTCAACATACCAAGAGGTGAGTAAGACACATACAACTGATCAATGGGGGTGGGGGATATTCTATCAATAATGACCAAAATAATGAATGCTTCACACTGGAGTTGGAGAGCCACACATAACTGTGGTTTAATGAAATGGTCAGTACTCTATCCTGCACAGTACTAACCTGTACCACAGAAGGTGCGGCAGGGGTAGTAACAGCCCTTGGCCTCATCAGGAACCTCTCCAGGAGCACAGTGGAAATGCAGGTGAGTGGAGATCCTGCTGGCCTGAATAGCCACCAGGTTACCCCCGATTCCTGAACATGAATGGAGCAGAGCATTCAGTGTTTGGTAGGGTCAGTTAAGACAGAGAGTAAAGGCAGGCACATATGGTTATTTATTATCTCTTTTAGGGGGGAAATGTGGGCGGCTGTGGCTCAGAGGTAGAGCAGGTCGTAAATCAGCGGTTCAATCCCTGGCTCCTCCAGTCCACATGACGAAGTACCCTTGAGCAAGATACTGAACCCCAAATTGCTCCCAATGATGCTTCCATCGGTGTGTGAGTGTGTTAAGAACTGAGTAGCAGGTGGCACCTCGTATGGTGGCCTCGGCCACTAGTGTATGAATGTGTGTGTGAATGGGTGGATGTGACTCGTGTAAAAAGCGCTTTGAGTGGTCAGATGACTATAAAGGCGCTATACAAATGCATGTCCATTCCATTTACCAAAATAGAGAAAGGTTACCAACCAATACTGATACTGCTGATACCAATGTTGATATTTAAGTAAGTTAAAAGATTAGGAGTCTGGGACCAAGATATGTACCAGGTACAGAGCAGGTCACTTTTTTGTTGAAAAATGAACTTGTCTGTGATCAACAATTACGTAATGGTGATACTGTTTATGAAAAGCTGCAAACACAAATTTGGTGTCTTTGTTGTCTATCTTTTGGCAGGTTTGTTGTGGTGCCACATTTTTTGGATTTAATGGTGCTCATTGGGACATTCATAGTTTCATTTTTTTGAAGAATCCAAACCTGATCTGTACTTCTCCAGAACTTTTTAACTTTGTTGTTCTTGTTCATGGTGCCACTTTCATGGTGGCGTTGCAGACTCTGGGGCCTTTCAGAACAGGTGAATATATACTGTGCTCATGTTACACTTTGATTTAACACAGTTGGATTTTATTTAACTTATTATGTGACTTAACAATGTAAATGGTATCAGTATCGTTCCGGCTGCGTGTGCAATGGCAGCAGGTTGAAAAATGGCATCTGCCTATCCTCCTAGCCCTCAACTTGAAATAATGTAATACTAAAGGCGCTACATAAAAAGATTAAAAATGTGGGATTGTGGAAATTAAGAAATCTTTATTGTTAGGCAGTTCTTTGTATCTTAAGGTCATCACCACTTGGTAGGGGGGAAGTTTCCTGTCTGTCCTTAACCTTTTGTTGGGGGGGGATCAAAGTTGAGATTTAGTATAAAGGTCTGCACATTGTAAAGATTGTGAGAGAACACTGTGGGTCTTCTCTCCATGCTGCATGTCTTAAAGAGACTTGATTCCTCACACTGAGCCCGTCACTTCTTCAGAGAGGAGAATTTCCCTCACATTTGGCGACGAGGATGGGATGGACGTTCTGCTGATCGACGCCTGAGCCCTGACTGAGGGTTGAACAGCTGGCAGGAGTCTCTAGAAGGTTCAGGGAAAGTTCTGCTCCGACAAACGGAGGGCAGGATCCCGCCTGAAGTCAGGAGCGGGTGGCGGACGTTCCATCTACTTTTTAAGAAGTGAGTACGGTGTTGTGAATCATTTTCTCAGGTAGTTGTTCTGTTGTTAGGTACCTGTTTCCATGTGAATCCTTTGAGTGTGGTGTTGGAAACGAGTTTGCACGTAAATCCAGAAAAGCGGTAGTGAAACTCAACTCATGAGCATGTGTGTAGGCCTATCTCCATGGTATTCCCTTGGTGAGAGTGGAGCCCGTTGGCATATAAATCCTTCATGGTATTGTAGACCAGTTCTATGTAATTCCGGTAAAAAAGGTTTTTAGAACTGACTCAGGGAAAGCAAAAAAAAAAAAAGAAAAAGAGAAAAAAAAAGGAGTTTGAAAATGGGTAGAGGAGTTCTAGATATTCCTCATAGAATATGTTTTTGTTGCAGAACAAATACTAGAATAAGAATATAGAGTTATATTATAAGTATATATAGAATACATCATAGTGCACCTTAATAAAATGGGCGCATGTATGAATAATATGAAATAATTATATGAATAATAAGATTTGTAGTGGCTCATTCAGTGTCTAGTACACATATTTTTGTGTGCTATATGGGGTGTGTTGCTCTGAACGAATGTGTCGTACAAACCACCTGGCTGAATACGTCGCTCAAAGGTAGTGTATGCCTGATAAGATCCGACCATTCGTGTATAGGAAGATTAGTGTGAGTGTGAATTTTGTGTGTGAATGATAAGCCCATTGAAGGTGTAAGCACATCTGTCCCAGTGAGTTAGTTAAAACATGGGGAACAAAGCGGGAAATTGAAACCTTTACTTGACCTACTCTCAGGTCCTGCTAAATTGTGGTAGATAAATGGGGAAAATATGTGGTTGAAGATATTCCACTTCGGCACCATATAACTGACGGGGTGTTTCCAAAAATGGGTACATTGAGTACAGATTGTTTAGGAAGGTGCAGAATATTGTTAGAGGAAAATGAGCAGGGAAAGAAAGTAGGGAAGAAACAGAAAGTGGATTGGCAAGCTTTCCAAAAGTGGGAAAGGGAATCTGAAGTGAGGGAAGCTAAATCCTTGGCAGGCTTGATGTTGAAACAAGAATTGAAAGACAAGAGTAAGTGAAAAAAGAAGGAAAAACAGAAATGTAAGGCAAGAGATAGGGCTCTACTCCTCCATATGCTGTCTCCACTGCTGCAGCCCCCCCCCACCCCCCCCACCCCTCAAGATTTACATGGCCCTGATGCTGAGCAACTTCAAAGAGAAGGGGGAAGAGGAGTCGTTGTACCCTGACCTTTCTGCTCTTCATCTGACCCCCAAGGAAACAGAAACTAACCTTGCTCCCTCCAGACAGTGTGTTTCTCCACTAGCACCATTTTTTGACTATTGGTTGCGGAGCCAAAGAAACAAAGGAGGCGTTCACCAAATGTCCATGATAAGCTGAAGGAGGTTACAGAGGAGCTGCCTGATCCACAAAAGACTGGAGGTGAGAAATGAGTCACTGATGGCCACATGTTGAGGTGCTACAGATGTGAAGGCTTCGGGCACATTTCACATGATTGTGCTACTCCTTGGACTGAGAAACAAGAAGGACAAGATCAGGGGGATGCCTGGCCATATGCAACACCTCAGGGGCTCTGTTCATTCTCCAGGATTACCGTTGACGCAGCCATAGGAGACAGTGGAGGCAGGTCAGACAGCAGCAGCACACAGGCATAAATAAAGACACACAGACACACACATACATTTACACAATTACATTTATGTTACTGACTGATGAAGAGGAGGCATTGATAGCAACAGTGCCTGAGATCTTGTGTGCTGGAAGCAAGTTTGATTTGGGGAATATAAAGGGTACAACTCCTGTGATTGTTCAGCCAAAGACAACTTTAAGATCCTGTAAAAGACAGTATCCACTCAGCCTAGATGCTATTCAAGGCATTGCTCCTGTCATTCAGTCACTAATAGATTAAGGTGCCATTGTGGAATGTGCTACTTCACCATGTGACACCCCCATCTTACCTCTAAAGAAACCAAATAGGGGTTGGAGGCAAGTCTGACACCTCAGGGCAATAAATGAGGCTGTGCAACACCCAGTCTCCACTGCACAGCTTTCACAGGTGCCAGCAGACTCCTGTTGGTTTTCTGTCATTGATTTGGGCAAATCTATATTTTAGAATTCCTGTTCATCCTGACTCACAGTTTTGGTTTGCTTTCACTTTCAATGGTAAACGTTATACCTGAACCAGAATGCCACAGGGTTTCGCCTCTAGCCCAACTTTGTTTTCTGTGGCTGTGGCGAAAACCTGTTGCATTGTCAGCCAATGCATGGTAGCACACTTGTGCAGTATTATGATGATCTCTTGGTGTGTTCCACCACACAAGAAAACTGTAAAGCTAAAACAGTGTCGCTGTTTTGCTTTTTGGCTGAAAATGGTCACAATGTTTCAAAAGACAAGCTGCAGCTAGTGTACCAACCAGCGCGTTATCTTGGCCGTGGCTAACTTTTTGACTTTAACAGACAAAAACTGCTCACCTGACTCCAGCAAGACTTCTACGCAAGAAACTGTATTATTGACCATGTCGACTGTTACCCTGAAACAGTGAAATTGCTAATCAACATTACTTCCCACAGCTGAAGATGGATAACCACATCCCTGCCTGAAACTGGCTGACACAGCATCAAATCCACATGATGCATTGTTTGACACTATGCAATTAACAATGTTTTTAAGTTTATCTTTCCTAAGGTCAAAGCTGCCTTTCCTGAGCCTGAGTGGAACAACTTCACAACTTCCAGCTGGAAGACCGGGCGGTGATCAAGGACTTCAGGAGGAAACACTGGCGGTAGCCATGGTGGATTGGGCCAGACCAGGTGCTGTTGATGACTGCATCCGGATGGCTGAGAGGGACACCTGGATCGATTCATCCCAGTGTTAGGACCACAGATTTCATCATTGACCTGGTAACCACAGTTGTGATTACCAGGGTTTGCAGCTGAGCAGCAATGTGACAGGCATCTCTACAGAGTTCAAGCCTGTCAAGAACTGGACCTAAAACCTGTTCACATATTCACACATGATCGATCAAAGATGCTTGAAAATGGACTACTATCATCGAGGGCGCAAGAAGACACAGAAGGGAGACGTGGCATTGGCATTCCACCAACACAGAGACGAGACATCTCAAGAGAAGAAGGAAAATTGACCAAAATCATTAGCAGTATGCAGAAGAACTGTAAACTTAAAGGGTTTGATAAAAGTGACTCAGTCATACACAAATTATACAATTTTGACTTTTTGACTTTAGAGACTTTCTTTTTGACCGCTGTATATAAAATGTTTATGTTGTATTATTTTAATATTCTGAACAAACAATTGTGAGTTCAATTTAAATCTTTTGTGGAACATTTTTTGGGGATTTTTATTAAACTTTAATGTAATTCCCATTATGTTGTGTTGACACTTTGTGTCAACAGGAGGGAAGGTGGGAATTAAGACATCTTTATTGTTAGGGAGTTCTTTGTATATTGAGGTGATGACCACTTGGTAGGGGGGAAGTTTCCTGTCTGTCCTCTTTTGTTGGGAGGGGGGGCAATTTTGAATTACAAATGTAGCGGGTAGGTGCGACCTAGGATCAAAGTTGAGATTTAGTATAAAGGTCTGCACATTGTAAAGATTGTGAGAGAACGCCATGGGTCTTCTCTCCATGCTGCATGTCTTAAAGAGACTTGATTCCTCACAACGAGCCCGTCACACCGAGAATTTCCCTCACAGGATACATCTGGATGGGAATGATCCTCCAATCTGGATCAAAAATGAAGAGTTCTCACAATAACAAACGAAAGAAACACAGTCAGATGGCCAAACAGCCGACAGACGCCTTTCCCAAAATGCCAGAGGACACAGAGATGAAACAACTGATGATTGAACTGAAACACTCTATCACAACAGAGATTAAAGACTTCCGATCTGATTTCAAAATATTCCGCGAGGAAACGGAGCGAGATATTAAGAAAAACGACTGAGCTGTAGCAAAAACTGGAGAGAACGGAGACTAGAATGGATGAAATGGAACTCGGAGTGGAGGAGATACACAAGGCAGATATGTCTCAACATCGCTCTATTAAACTCCAGAAAACGTAGAAGATGAATGAAATGGAAGCTCAGATAGAGTACCTGGAGAGTAAGTCCAGACAAAACAACATATGCATCTTCAATATCCCTGAAAAAAGTGAAGGTGATGATGTGACGGGGTTCCTGAGAAAACTCTTTTTATGACGCGCTGGGGCTATCTGGAAATTTTAGTATCATCAGAGCCCTCCGCATCTTTAAGGAGAGCACGGACCAGATCATCGCTGCCTTTATGATTTATGATGTAACGAAAAAAGTTTTACAGGCAGCGTGGACAAGGAAAGAGGTCCTGTTTAATGGAAAGAGACTATATTTTGACCATAAGTCCACCACCAGAGTGAAACATATGAGAGGCCTGTATAGACTAATAAAAAAAAACTTAAGGTGTTTAACCCTATGGGCCCAAACGACGCAAAGTGTAACCAAATTCACACCTGTTCTTCTCTATGGGTTCTCTCCGCAACCGTTCATCATAGCGAGAAGCCACTCATATCACGTGAAACTGCGGAACCGCAGCTTTCCGACAAGACCCCTTGTCTAAAATTATGTATAACAAAGCTTTCATACAACTTTGCACACACATTACTCGCGAATCCGTGGTCACACAGAAATGCCACACATATCACATGATCGCGCAGGACCAGAGCTTTCCAGTGATACCAAACACATCATTGTGCTGTCATCCCATCATGCTATAAATACAGATCAATTGTCTTCAAAATAAAAACCTGACGAATTTCTTTATAATCCATTATACAGATCTTGTTATCAGTCACTTCATATAGTGAGGAATATCGTATCTTACCACGTCTTAGGCTTGCGTGTGTTTCTCCCTGTGTAACCATGTTTGTAGTCCGGCTCTGAAGATGCAAATATCTCCATATTGTCCAATATATGGTTGACATGCCATCAAACTTTATATGACAAAGTATTTCTGTATTTTGCTTTTTGTTCCATTGATTGAAGCCAGTGGCATAGCATAGTTGCGTTGAGCCCCGGTGCACATGATGATGGCTGCCAGTTGGTGTATGTGGACCTTTCTTGCAATGATGAAAAAATACTGGCAATTATGTCCGCCTGGCACAAACCAAATATTTTGGACAACTGTGAAGTGACAGAGTGTCCCCATCATGGTTCTTATATTGCCAGATTGCCAGAGTCTCCCCTCTTAATATATGGCAGAATATGTCTACTTCCAACTTGCTATGGTGAGATAAATGTAAAAATGTAAGAATTTAATAACACAGATTTTTTTTTCATTGATATAAAACTAATATAAAATACAGGCACATAGAAGGACATGTAATGATGGCAAATCTGGATAGCCCAGACTGTCCTGAAAAAAACAAAACAAAACAAGATATAGCATGTATATGTAGCCTTACAATGACTGTGATATGAGCTTAACAGTTAAGACAGTAAAAATACCCCAAAAAAGGCCTAGCGCCCAAAGGGTTAACAAGGAGGGGTCAGCGACGATATACTACAGTCCAGAGAGTGCATCCAGAGTCATAGAAGGAAGGAGAGTGACGGGTGTATGTGACGGGCGCAAGATGCAAGGCCACCGGGATAGCGCTGGATCCACGGCTAACTGGGACATGGTGGGGCAGAAGCAAACACAGTGAAGGAAAATTAAGCTGGGCGTACGGGACTTATGGACACTAAAAACCGGTCTACAGGTTGGATAATATGACCCAGAGATGTGAGTGACATTCCCTAGAAAGGGCATCATTTCAAAGTTAATGTGTCTCTGTGTACATGATTCCCAAGACAAGAGGGAAAGGGAAAAGGAGGAGGAAGGAAAATAATAAAGAGAAAGAAAGAAAAAAATAAAAAGAGAACAAAGTTTAGTTTGTTAAGATCTTTTTACTTTTTTTTATTCAGAAAAATATTATTTATTTACAGCCTACACAAAAGTAAGTTTTGAAACATGAATAAGAAGAGCTTGACACGCATATTGTGCAATTTTGGTTTTGGGAAAGATAAGGCGTTCTTTCTTTATAGTAGAATGCACATTTTGCCATGAAATGAAGAAATCATGGACAAGTAGAGGATATCAGGAAGTTGTGTTTTGTTTTTACTATGTACTTAATTTGGGTTGGGTTAGCTGCACTTTCCTGAATGTGATTTACTTTTTATCTGCACTCCACAATGCAGTATACAGTATAATACAAAGATCCTCATGGAATGATATAGTAAGTAAATACCTAAGATCATGTGTATACAATTTATAATTGTCTTTTGAGTAACTTGAATGTAATTTCTATAAATGTTTTGGTGGTGGGGAGAATAGACACAGCTGAAATATCTCTATTGAATGTTTATTACCCCCAGATGTAGGGCCGGATTTCATAACACAAATGACAGAGTTAATAATGACACAGGGTAAAGGAGTAATTATTATTGGTGGCAACTTTAACCTCGTCCTTAACAGTAATATGGACTCAACAGGACGAACACATAAAGCTGAAAAGACAGCTAGAATACTGAGAGGAACCTGTGTAGAAACAGGACTAATGGACGTATGGAGAACACTACATCCAACAACTAAAGATTATACATACTTCTCTGGTAGACATGCGGCTTACAGTAGATTGGATTATTTCTTTATTTGTAAAAAAAGACATTTCATTGATTAGTCAGTGTGTTAATGGAACAATGACTTTATCAGAGCACTCAAATTATTTTTTATTAAGAGTTTAGATTACTTCTAACTCTAATTCTGCATAGAGTTTATAATATAGAATATAAAATATTATTATCAATGATAGCGGAGAGGTTAAAAAAATAATTCCAAATATAATAAAATGGACCAGTGTGGGTTTGTCTTGGGTAGGTATCTAGCAGATAATAGAAGGTGCACTTTAGACATAATTGATCATTGTCAAAAAAAATAAAAAAGATGTACTTTTGTTGATGATCAACACAGAAAAAGCATTCGAAAGAATATTATGGCCCTATATCTTTAATACAGCTAAAGCTTTTGGCTTTCATCCAAAATTTATCTCTTGGTTGCAAGCAATGTATAAAAATCCTGTAGCACTAGTAAAGGTCAATGGTACCCTATCAAGATGGATAAAAATACATAAAGGAACTAGACAGGGAGACCCACTCTCTGGGCTGATTTTTATTATGTGTATGGAACCTTTAGCTGAAGCAGAAAGACAGCAGAACATTATTAAAGGAGTAACAATAGGACAGGAAGTCCATAAGCTGGCAATGTACTCTGATGATGTCATTATGTATATGGCATCACCTGAAACTTCACTACCAGCTTTAAATGAATACTGTGATTTTTCAGGATACAGAATAAATGAAACTAAATGTGAATCAATAACCATTGGTAATGAGTTAACACAGATGGCTAAGAACCACTTTAAGTTAAAATGGAATCAGAATAAAATGAGTATTTGGGAATTTGTATTCCCAAAGATCTGAACAAATTGTATGAAGTCAATTATGTGCCCTTAGAGGAAGAAATTAAATCTGATTTAAATAGGTGGAAAATGTTACCAGACTCTGTTCTTTAACAAGTGGACACAATTAAAAATATAGCCGCAAGCGGTGATTCCGGGGTTCAAGCCAGCATGGACATTTAAATTGTGAAAGCTGGGTAAGATCAAGACCTTTGATACACTGAGTTTGTTGAGGTCTGAACAAACCCTCATTGATTTATGGCCAAATTTTGTAAAACGGTGTTGCACTCGTTTGGTAGTTGTGGGGCCCCGTATTGACAGATTTCAAAATGATTTAAGGCAAGTGGCGCACTGTCATTATTTAACATACACTGCAAGTTTTGTAATGCTTGGACAATCAGTTTCTGATTTCTAGTCTGATTTGTGTTACTGCATGCCCATTTTTTTTTAAATTTTGGTGCTCCCTAGTGGTCAATTTGAATGAAACTTTCAGGATATGTGCCTGGTACCTCTTAAGACATTGCTTGCAAGGATTGTGATGATTGGTCCAAACGTTGTGGTGTCATTTACTGAGCCACGCCCCCTTTAAAGTTCATTAGTCATTCTTTTTAGAACAGACTGAGATCTCAATAACAGTGAAAGCGTTGGTCATAAAATTCTGAAAAAAATAAAAAAAATTGCACATCATTCTGCTGATTTCTAGTATATTGTCAAATATTTTGGTGACATCTGGTTAAAAATTAGATGAAATAGAAAATGTTGTGCATACAGTAAAAATTACAATAAGATAATAAATATCACTGTGAGCTAACCGTGATACTGATCTGAACACCATTTGTATAATGTGACATCTAGCATCCAAAAAGTAAGTATGTCAACTATGCTTGCATTTACATGAAAACTTTTGGAGATATTGATGTTCATTAATATTGCATATTCTTAAAAATATACAGTGACGGACATCTGAATTGACAATATGTTGCAGTGCAGCAAAGTTTTGTCACAATTCAGTGAATGTGCTGAAAAACTTTCAGCTGTGTAGGGCACACTGGTGATTTTTTTTAATGATTTTTTGAAGTATAGAATGTGAAATGCCTTGAAATTTAGATTTTACCTAATAGGCCACGCCCCCTTTAAGCAATCATTGTCAAATTTGGTTTATTGACTAGACATGACTCAAACCAAGTTTTGTACAAATATCTCTAGCTGATTATGAGATATCAACTTTTTGCTTGTGTAGCGCCCCCTATGGGTTGATTTTAATCAAACGTTCAGGGTATGATTCAGATAGTTATGTTGACATTTCCTACAAGTTTTGTGACAATTGGCTCAACGGTTAGCGAGTAAATTTCATTTATGTGCTGAGCCACGCCCTCTGTAAAGTTCATTGATCAATATCATCAAAATGCAATGACATATCAAACAGTCTTTGATAATATTTCAAAAGCTTCAGCCCATGATGGTCCACAGTATGTTTGGTACAAGTCAGACCTACACCTTAGGAGGAGATGTCAAAAACGTGTTTTGCAAAAAATCCAATATGGCGGACAAATCTAGTGGGCGGACCTTGAGGTTTTTTTCAGGGTTTTATAGAAGTCCTTCACCTGACCATGTGTGTCAAGTTTCAGGTCAATCTGACATACAGTGTGAGGGTGGTTGCCTTTCAAATTAAAATTTTCCTTGACCTTAACTATAGCGCCACCATCTGGCCAATTGGCATTTTTATATTATGAGCACCATTTGAACACAAATTCCAGTCACTGGTGAACATTTCATGTCTCTATGATGTACCATCTCACGGGAATTTGCGAAAACATTTCTGAATAATAACAATAATAATAATAGTTAAAGCTGCAAGCAGCATTGAACGGGCCCTCGCACCTTCACGCAACTCGAGGGTGCTGGTAGGACGCTGGCTGATGCCCGCGTTCATTCCTGTCGAAGGCAGACAACCGCATGCAGAAGTTACACGTCATATCCCTCAAATCACACGAAGACATGTAATTTTGCCAGTAGGTGGCGCCGTACTAATAACCAAGTATTGGCGTATAGATGTGTTGAGGGCAGGACTGTCATCAATCCTGTGAAGTTTGGGGAACATTGGAACAGGTATGGTGAAGTTGTGAACCAGTTACAAGCAAATTCAAAATGGCGGATTTCCTGCTGGGTTTGTTCCTACCAAGTTTCACAGATGTAGGTCAAACCACCTTCTGGGTCTGCTTTCTAGAATATTTATAGGGGGCGCTGATGAGCCATGATGGTACATCAAAGATCAAAAATCACATCACACAACACCAATCAGATCCTGTTATATGCCAAATTTCTTGACTTTACAAGCATCCCTTACCCCTCAAATACAAGCTTGTGGTTTATGGCGAATAAGGCGTTGCCATGGTGACAGCGTTTGACAAGACATCATGGTTTTCACAATATAGCATTACCAACATCTTAAGGCCTTTCTGACCAAATATGAGTTGGATAAGGTCAACGTCCTGAGAGCCGCACCTCAAAGTCTAAAACATGGCATTTCCTTTCAACAGCAGGGGGCGTTGTGACAATCACAGAACTTTGTCATGTAGATGTGTTCAGGGTAGGACTATTATGAATCATGTGGAGTTTGGTGAAGACTGGACAATGTATCCCAAAATTATAGCAATTTCATGTTTCATGGCAAGAAATCAAACTTTGCCGCCATCTGACGGCCAAACCGTGTAAAGATCTAGTAATCTTTTGATAACGTTTGATTACAACGTTGTCTAGATGGCACACAGTGATTTTGAAGTCATTCTGATGAATCCTATAGGAGGTGTTCGTTAAAATACAACACGTGGAAAAAGCCAAAAATGGTCGCAAAATTCAAAATGGCCAACTTCCTGTTAGGTTTGGTCTATGGGTGCAAGAGGCTTTTTTGTGTGTCTGGGTGTGATCCATGTGTGTACTGATTTTCGTGCATATCGGTGAAACGTCCTATGGGGGTTACTTTTATGAATGGGCGTGACCAAGTCATTTAGCCACGCCCATCAACGCAACTCACATCACATGTTTAGGCCTGGACCGTTAACACACATTTGAAGTTTCAGGCAGATATGCCCAGGGACACTGAAGTTAAGGCCACTTTCATGCGCTTTGGTGAAACATCAACTTTGCCGCGATCTGGGTGCAACGCCGTTTGACGATACGTCACAATCTTTATAATGTAGCATTACCAAGGTCTTGAGGCCTCTCTGACCAAATTTGAGTTGGATATGCTGAATGTGCTAAGAGTTGCAGCACAAAGTCTAAAAAATGGCTTTGTCTGTTTCCAGCAGGGGGCGCTATGACAAATTCGAAATTTCTGCATGTAGATGCGTTCAACGCGGGACTATTATATATCCAGTGAAGTTTGGTGCAGATCGGAACATTTACCCCAAAGTTATAGCAATTTTGTTTTTCATGGCGAGACGTCAAACTTCGCCGCCAAAAAGCCGATTCCCCTCTCAACGGGTAACTGATCTTTTAATAACTTTTGATCACAAAGTAGTGTAGATGACACACAGCGATTTTGAAGCCATTCTGATTAATCCTGTAGGAGGAGTTTGTTAAAATACAAAACATGGGAAACGCCAAAAATGGCCGCTAAATTCAAAATGGCCGACTTCCTGTTCGGTTTGGCCTATGGCTCCAAAAGACTTTTTTGTGCGTCTGGGTGGGATACATACGTGTACCGATTTTCATGCATGTCGGTGAAACGTGCCGCAGGGGCTGCAGTTTAAGGGGCGTGGTCACGTCGTGTGGCCACACCCATCGCCAAAACCCATATCACATGTAAATTTCCACCACGACTGACACGTGCGTCCCAAGGTACACCTTTGTAGTAATGATGCTGTTTAATCAGCATCTTGACAACCACACCAGTCAAATAGATAGATTATTTTGGAGAAGGAGAAGTGCTCACGGACACAAATTTTAACAATGTTGTGACCAAACAGAGAAATATATCTATTAAGTGCATTAAAAAGTATTGAATCTTTACCTTAAAACTTACCTTAAAATAGTAGGAAAATAAAGTGTCACATTTAAATTTTTGTTCAGTGTAATTTACATTCGAGGTGGATCATTACGGATGAATACTAAAATTAAAGTACAAGCATCTGTGAGTTCATGTGGGCGAGGAAACCTAGATTAATAAATAGCCTACAGCATATTGATATGTTTCTCTTCCATTGTTGTTGATCAGCTCGTGAACATGCAAGAAGCGACCATTGGTCTTTGTGGTAGGCTATTTGTCCCGTCCCTCCTCTATTGTGATTGTATGACTGGGTAAAAAGTGACAAAAGCAGTGTTTAACCAAAAATCGAACATTTTTGAACTCCGGGTGACCAGATTAAAATGACAAACATGCAGCACTCAGCGCAAAATAGACACTCAGTGCCCCATCACCCTGCTGGCGTTGGTAGCATAGTGTAAATACGTGGCACTCCCATTACAAAGAATTAACAAAACACGGCAGCATCAGGACAAAAATGCTTTCTTTTCAGTAAGTTGAGGTTGAGCTTTTGCTGCAGTTGCATCTAGCAGGTGTTTTCTTCCTCCTTTAGCATTTAACTGCAGAGTAAAACACTTATAGGTGTCCAACATGCCACCACTGGTATCACTAGCACTGCTCTAAACTGGTTTAAGTCATATCTCTCTGGTCGCACTCATTTTGTTCAAATCAGAAAATTCAGATCCTACTCTTTTCCAGTTACTAGTGGTGTTCCTCAGGGCTCTGTCCTAGGTCCCCTTTTTATTTACCTTCTACCTCGGCCATATCCTCTGAAAATTTGGTATTCAATGACACCCAGCTCTACCTATCCACTAGGGCAACTTCCAACCCCTCCCCCATTGAAACTGAAAGAATTATTAGGGCCAGAGCACCACACAGTGCCAGGACCCTATTGAAATGCAAGAAATTATTAGGGCCCGAGCACCTAGTGGTCCGAGGACCCTATCGAAATGCAAGGAATTATTAGGGTAGGCACATGTAACACTATAACACGTACAAAAAAGCCTCTTGGAGTCATGCTCTAAACTTAACAGGAAGTCCGCCATTTTGAATGTAGGGGTTCTAAATTAACGAACTTGTCCTAGAGATTTTATCCGATCAACTTCAAACTAGGTCTGTCCCACCATGAGACCTGTAAGAAGACAAGTTATTTGAAGCTTGAGTTTTCGTCAAACGGTGTGACCGTGGCAACACCTTCTGCAACTGCAACTTGGCACACTCATGACAGGACCCAAATTGTGTTGTCTGATATGATTTTTGTTCTTTGATTTGCCAACATGGCTCAACAGCATCCCCTTGAAAATTTCGATGAAGCAGCCCCCGAAGCTACTTACACCTACATGTATGAAACTTGGTAAGCATATATAACACCCTAAGACATACAAAAAAGCCTCTTGCAGCCATGTACGAAACCCAACAGGAAGTCTGCCATTTTGAATTTGCTTGTAAGTGGTTCACAACTCCAGCATACATGTTCCAATCTTCCCCAGACTTCACAGGATTGATGACAGTCCCGCCCTGAACACATCTATATGCAAATTCTTGGTTATTAGTACAGCGCCACCTACTGGCAAAATTAAATGTCATAGTATGATTTGACAGATATGCCATCTAACTCCTGTGTGAGGGGTCTGACTTTGACAGGGATGAATTGCAGCATCAGCCAGTGTGCCGCCAGCACCCCTGAGTTGCATGAAGGTGCGAGGGCCTGTTCATCGCTGCTTGCAGCTTTAATTATCATTATTATTATTATCAGGGCCCAAGCACCGACCGCAGGCGGTCGAAGGCCCTATTGAAACTGCTCCATTTATTATTAGGGCCCAAGCACCGACCACAAGTGGACGAAGGCCCTATTGAAACTGCTCCTTTTATTATCAGGGCCCAAGCACCGACGGCAGGTGGGCGAAGGCCCTATTGAAACTGCTCCTTTAATTATTATTAGGGCCCGAGCACCGACTGCAGGCAGGCGAAGGCCCTATTGAAACTGCTCCGTTTATTATAATTATTATTATTATTGTTATTAGGGCCCAAGCACCGACTGCAAGCGGGCAAAGGCCCTATTGAAACTGCTCCATTTATAATTACTATTATTAGGGCCAGAGCACCGACTGCAGGCGGGCGAAGGCCCTATTGTAACTGCTCCGTTTATTTATTAAGGCCTGAGCACAACCACAGTATTATTATTATCTTTATTAGGGCCCGAGCACGTACCGTGCGAGGACCCTATTGTTTTCCTTAGGATTATTAGGGCCCGAGCACGTACCGTGCGAGGACCCTATTGTTTTCCTTAGGATTATTATTATTATTAGGGCCCGAGCACGTACCGTGCGAGGACCCTATTGTTTTCCTTAGGATTATTATTATTATTATTATTATTATTATTATTTTTTTTTTTTTTTTTTTTTTTTTTTTTTTTCCGCGACTTTAAACGCATTTTTGGGGGCTTTAACATATTCAAAAACTCACCAAATTTGGCATGCACATTCGTCTTGGCGAAAATTTATGTGTACGCAAAATTTAAAAGATGCCCGTTGCAAAATGGCGAAATGGCGCCCCCTAGAAAATTTCAATCGGCTCCCACCGGCAGCCCGTTTGACCAAATTCCACGAAATTCGGGGAGGTCGTGTATCATCCCAAGACGCACGAAAATGCGCAGTTGGACTTTTTTCTAAAACCAACAGGAAGCCGGCTATTTTGATTTGAATATTCATTTTTTTACCGATTTTGGCGATTTCCGAGAAATCTCTCAGAGCTATCTCCTCCTACACGGTTCATTGGATCGGCTTCAAATTTGGCATGCTGGAACTAGACCACTTGATGATCAAAAGTTATCATACGATTTTCCCTACGTTAAACGGTTTGGCCGTCAGGTGGCGGTGAAGTTTGACGTCTCGCCAAAAAAAACCCCCAAAAAACAAAAGTGCTATTACTTGGGCATGAAAAGTCCGATCGGCACAAAACTTGCTGGGTATGATCGTAGTCCGGCCTTCATCACGCCAACATCAAAAAATTCCCCCGTTCTCAAAGCGCCCCCTGCTGGCGACAGGAAAAGCGATGTTTTAGACTTTGAGGTGCTACTCTCAGCACGTTCAGTATATCCAACTCAAAATTGGTCAGAAAGGCCTCAACACGTTGGTAATGCTACATGATGAAGATTTGTGAAGTTTCGCCGAACGGCGTTCCGCCCACAGGGCGGCGAAGTCAACGGTTCGCCAAAACGCAGTTAAGTGGCCTTAACTTCAGTGTCCTTGGTCATATCTGCCTGAAACTTCACATGTGTGTTAACAGTCCAGCCCTGAACATGTGATATGAATTTCATTGATGGGCGTGGCCAAATGGCTTGGCCACACCCTTTAAACATCAGCCCCTACGGCACGTTTCACCGACATGCATGAAAATTGGTACACATATGTATCACATCCAGACGCACAAAAAAGCCTCTTGGACCCATTGGCTACACCCAACAGGAAGTCAGCCATTTTGAATTTGACGCCAGATTGGGCGATTTGCACTCCTCGTACTTTTTCTATCTCCTCCTACATGATTCATCGGATCGGCTTCAAATTTGGCGTGCATCAACTAGACCACTTGATGATCAAAAGTTATCATACGATTTTCCCTATGTTAAACGGTTTGGCTGTCAGGTGGCGGCGAAGTTTGACGTCTCGCCAAAAAAACCCAAAAAAACAAAAGTGCTATTACTTGGGCATGATAAGTCCGATCGGCACAAAACTTGCTGGGTATGATCGTAGTCCGGCCTTCATCACGCCAACATCAAAAAATTCCCCCTTCTCAAAGTGCCCCCTGCTGGCGACAGGAAAAGCGATGTTTTAGCCTTTGAGGTGCTACTCTCAGCACGTTCAGTATATCCAACTCAAAATTGGTCAGAAAGGCCTCAACACGTTGGTAATGCTACATGATGAAGATTTGTGACGTATCGCCGAACGGCGTTCCGCCCACAGGGCGGCGAAGTCAACGGTTCGCCAAAACGCAGTTAAGTGGCCTTAACTTCAGTGTCCTTGGTCATATCTGCCTGAAACTTCACATGTGTGTTAACAGTCCAGCCCTGAACATGTGATATGATGGGCGTGGCCAAATGGCTTGGCCACACCCACACGTTTCACTGACATGCATGAAAATTGGTACACATATGTATCACATCCAGACGCACAAAAAAATCTCTTGGACCCGTTGGCCAAACCCAACAGGAAGTCGGCCATTTTGAATTTAATGGTCATTTTTGGCGTTTTCCACGTGTTGTATTTTAGTGAACTCCACCTACAGGATGCATCAGAACAACTTCAAAATCATTGTGTGCCATCTAGACAAAGGTGTAATCAAAACTTAGAAGCAGATTTTTGCATCGTGAAACGGTTTGGCCGTCAGGTGGCGGTGAAGTTTGATGTCTCGCCATAAAACATGAAATTAGTATAACTTTGGCATACATTGTCCATTCTTCACCAAACTTCACATGTTTGTTAACAGTCCAGACCTGAATGTATAGTATGACTTTCATCAATAAGCGTGGCCGTATGGCTTGGCCACGCCCCTTAAAGTGCAGCGTCCCCCATAACAACTTTCACCGACGTGCACGAAAATCAGTATGCACATGTATCGTGTCCAGACGCACAAAAAAGCCTCTTGCACATATAGGCCACACCCGACAGGAAGTCGGCCATTTTGAAATTTACAGTCATTTTTGGCGTTTTCCACGTGTTGTATTTTAATGATCTCCTCCTCCAGAAATGAATCAATTAACTCCAAAACTGGTGTGTACCATCTACACAAGTGTGTGATCAAAACATATTAAGAGAATTGCTCAGCATGGAACGGTGTGGCTGTGACATGGCGTCGACACTTGATGTCTCACCATGAAACACGATATTGCTATAACATGGGATCTAATGGTCGAATCTGCTCCAAACTTCACATGTATGATAATAGTCCTGGCATGAACACGCCCACATGACGCTCAGGAGTCAGAGTCATAGCGCCACCCAGTGGAGACGGGAAGTCGCAACGCATTGGTTCCTACACTGTCCGAAGGAGGCGAACATTCAGCGCCTCGTCTGCCGGTCGACCTCTGGCGACACGGTGGCGGCCGCGCCAGGCCCCGAGTTGCGTGGGGTGCGAGGGCCCGCTCAACGCTGCTTGCAGCTTTAATTATTATTATTATTATTATTATTTTTATTATTATTTTTTTCCGCGACTTTAAACGCATTTTTGGGGGCTTTAACATATTCGAAAACTCACCAAATTTGGCATGCACATTCGTCTTGGTGAAAATTTATGTGTACGCAAAACTTAAACGATGCCCGTTGCAAAATGGCGAAATGGCGCCCCCTAGAAATTTTCAATCGGCTCCCACCGGCAGCCCGTTTGACCAAATTCCACGAAATTCGGGGAGGTCGTGTATCATCCCAAGACGCACGAAAATGCGCCGTTGGACTTTTTTCTAAAACCAACAGGAAGCCGGCTATTTTGATTTGAATATTCATTTTTTTACCGATTTTGGCGATTTCCAAGAATTCTCTCAGAGCTATCTCCTCCTACACGGTTCATTGGATCGGCTTCAAATTTGGCGTGCTGGAACTAGACCACTTGATGATCAAAAGTTATCATACGATTTTCCCTAAGTTAAACGGTTTGGCCGTCAGGTGGCGGCGAAGTTTGACGTCTCGCCAAAAAAAACCCCAAAAAACAAAAGTGCTATTACTTGGGCATGATAAGTCCGATCGGCACAAAACTTGCTGGGTATGATCGTAGTCCGGCCTTCATCACGCCGACATCAAAAACTTCCCCCGTTCTCAAAGCGCCCCCTGCTGGCGACAGGAAAAGCGATGTTTTAGACTTTGAAGTGCTACTCTCAGCACGTTCAGTATATCCAACTCAAAATTGGTCAGAAAGGCCTTAACACGTTGGTAATGCTACATGATGAAGATTTGTGACGTATCGCCGAACGGCGTTCCACCCACAGGGCGGCGAAGTCAACGGTTCGCCAAAACACAGTTAAGTGGCCTTAACTTCAGTGTCCTTGGTCATATCTGCCTGAAACTTCACATGTGTGTTAACAGTCCAGCCCTGAAGATGTGATATGAATTTCGTTGATGGGCGTGGCCAAATGGATTGGCCACACCCTTTAAACATCAGCCCCTGCGGCACGTTTCACCGACATGCATGAAAATTGGTACACATATGTATCACATCCAGTCGCACAAAAAAGCCTCTTGGACCCATTGGCTACACCCAACAGGAAGTCGGCCATTTTGAATTTGACGCCAGATTGGGCGATTCGCACTCCTCGTACTTTTTCTATCTCCTCCTACATGATTCATCGGATCGGCTTCAAATTTGGCGTGCATCAACTAGACCACTTGATGATCAAAAGTTATCATACGATTTTCCCTATGTTAAACGGTTTGGCTGTCAGGTGGCGGCGAAGTTTGACGTCTCGCCAAAAAAACCCCAAAAACCAAAAGTGCTATTACTTGGGCATGATAAGTCCGATCGGCACAAAACTTGCTGGGTATGATCGTAGTCCGGCCTTCATCACGCCAACATCAAAAAATTCCCCCGTTCTCAAAGCGCCCCCTGCTGGCGACAGGAAAAGCGATGTTTTAGACTTTGAGGTGCTACTCTCAGCACGTTCAGTATATCCAACTCAAAATTGGTCAGAAAGGCCTCAACACATTGGTAATGCTACATGATGAAGATTTGTGACGTATCGCCGAATGGCATTCCGCCCACAGGGCGGCGAAGTCAACGGTTCGCTAAAACGCAGTTAAGTGGCCTTAACTTCAGTGTCCTTGGTCATATCTGCCTGAAACTTTACATGTGTGTTAACAGTCCAGCCCTGAACATGTGATATGAATTTCGTTGATGGGCGTGGCCAAATGGCTTGGCCACACCCTTTAAACATCAGCCCCTGCGGCACGTTTCACTGACATGCATGAAAATTGGTACACATATGTATCACATCCAGACGCACAAAAAAGTCTCTTGGACCCATTGGCCAAACCCAACAGGAAGTCGGCCATTTTGAATTTAATGGTCATTTTTGGCGTTTTCCACGTGTTGTATTTTAATGAACTCCACCTACAGGATGCTTCAGAACAACTTCAAAATCATTGTGTGCCATCTAGACAAAGGTGTAATCAAAATTTATAAGCACATTTTTGCATCGTGAAACGGTTTGGCCGTCAGGTGGCGGCGAAGTTTGATATCTCACCTTAAAACACGAAATTAGTATAACTTTGGCATACATTGTCCATTCTTCACCAAACTTCACGTTTGTTAACAGTCCAGACCTGAATGTATAGTATGAGTTTCATCAATAAGCGTGGCCGTATGGCTTGACCACGCCCCTTAAAGTGCAGCGTCCCCCATAACAACTTTCACCGACGTGCAGGAAAATCAGTATGCACATGTATCGTGTCCAGACGCACAAAAAAGCCTCTTGCACATATAGGCCACACCCGACAGGAAGTCGGCCATTTTGAAATTTACAGTCATTTTTGGCGTTTTCCACGTGTTGTATTTTAATGATCTCCTCCTCCAGAAATGAATCAATTAAGTCCAAAACTGGTGTGTACCATCTACACAAGTGTGTGATCAAAACATATTAAGAGAATTGCTCAACATGGAACGGTGTGGCTGTGACATGGCGTCGACACTTGATGTCTCACCATGAAACACGATATTGCTATAACATGGGATCTAATGGTCGAATCTGCTCCAAACTTCACATGTATGATAATAGTCCTGGCATGAACACACCCACATGACGCTCAGGAGTCAGAGTCATAGCGCCACCCAGTGGAGACGGGAAGTCGCAACGCATTGGTTCCTACACTGTCCGAAGGAGGCGAACATTCAGCGCCTCGTCTGCCGGTCGACCTCTGGCGAGACGGTGGCGGCCGCGCCAGGCCCCGAGTTTCGTGGGGTGCTCGGGCCCGTTCAACGCTGCTTGCAGCTTTAATTAGGGCCCGAGCACGTACCGTGCGAGGACCCTATTGTTTTCCTTAGGATTATTATTATTATTATTATTATTTTTTTTTTTTTTTTTTTTTTTTTTTTTTTTTTCCGCGACTTTAAACGCATTTTTGGGGGCTTTAACATATTCGAAAACTCACCAAATTTGGCATGCACATTCGTGTTGGTGAAAATTTATGTGTACGCAAAACTTAAACGATGCCCGTTGCAAAATGGCGAAATGGCGCCCCCTAGAAATTTTCAATCGGCTCCCACCGGCAGCCCGTTTGACCAAATTCCACGAAATTCGGGGAGGTCGTGTATCATCCCAAGACGCACGAAAATGCGCCGTTGGACTTTTTTCTAAAACCAACAGGAAGCCGGCTATTTTGATTTGAATATTCATTTTTTTACCGATTTTGGCGATTTCCAAGAATTCTCTCAGAGCTATCTCCTCCTACACGGTTCATTGGATCGGCTTCAAATTTGGCGTGCTGGAACTAGACCACTTGATGATCAAAAGTTATCATACGATTTTCCCTAAGTTAAACGGTTTGGCCGTCAGGTGGCGGCGAAGTTTGACGTCTCGCCAAAAAAAACCCCAAAAAACAAAAGTGCTATTACTTGGGCATGATAAGTCCGATCGGCACAAAACTTGCTGGGTATGATCGTAGTCCGGCCTTCATCACGCCGACATCAAAAACTTCCCCCGTTCTCAAAGCGCCCCCTGCTGGCGACAGGAAAAGCGATGTTTTAGACTTTGAAGTGCTACTCTCAGCACGTTCAGTATATCCAACTCAAAATTGGTCAGAAAGGCCTTAACACGTTGGTAATGCTACATGATGAAGATTTGTGACGTATCGCCGAACGGCGTTCCACCCACAGGGCGGCGAAGTCAACGGTTCGCCAAAACACAGTTAAGTGGCCTTAACTTCAGTGTCCTTGGTCATATCTGCCTGAAACTTCACATGTGTGTTAACAGTGCAGCCCTGAAGATGTGATATGAATTTCGTTGATGGGCGTGGCCAAATGGATTGGCCACACCCTTTAAACATCAGCCCCTGTGGCACGTTTCACCGACATGCATGAAAATTGGTACACATATGTATCACATCCAGTCGCACAAAAAAGCCTCTTGGACCCATTGGCTACACCCAACAGGAAGTCGGCCATTTTGAATTTGACGCCAGATTGGGCGATTCGCACTCCTCGTACTTTTTCTATCTCCTCCTACATGATTCATCGGATCGGCTTCAAATTTGGCGTGCATCAACTAGACCACTTGATGATCAAAAGTTATCATACGATTTTCCCTATGTTAAACGGTTTGGCTGTCAGGTGGCGGCGAAGTTTGACGTCTCGCCAAAAAAACCCCAAAAACCAAAAGTGCTATTACTTGGGCATGATAAGTCCGATCGGCACAAAACTTGCTGGGTATGATCGTAGTCCGGCCTTCATCACGCCAACATCAAAAAATTCCCCCGTTCTCAAAGCGCCCCCTGCTGGCGACAGGAAAAGCGATGTTTTAGACTTTGAGGTGCTACTCTCAGCACGTTCAGTATATCCAACTCAAAATTGGTCAGAAAGGCCTCAACACATTGGTAATGCTACATGATGAAGATTTGTGACGTATCGCCGAATGGCATTCCGCCCACAGGGCGGCGAAGTCAACGGTTCGCTAAAACGCAGTTAAGTGGCCTTAACTTCAGTGTCCTTGGTCATATCTGCCTGAAACTTTACATGTGTGTTAACAGTCCAGCCCTGAACATGTGATATGAATTTCGTTGATGGGCGTGGCCAAATGGATTGGCCACACCCTTTAAACATCAGCCCCTGCGGCACGTTTCACTGACATGCATGAAAATTGGTACACATATGTATCACATCCAGACGCACAAAAAAGTCTCTTGGACCCATTGGCCAAACCCAACAGGAAGTCGGCCATTTTGAATTTAATGGTCATTTTTGGCGTTTTCCACGTGTTGTATTTTAATGAACTCCACCTACAGGATGCTTCAGAACAACTTCAAAATCATTGTGTGCCATCTAGACAAAGGTGTAATCAAAATTTATAAGCACATTTTTGCATCGTGAAACGGTTTGGCCGTCAGGTGGCGGCGAAGTTTGATATCTCACCTTAAAACACGAAATTAGTATAACTTTGGCATACATTGTCCATTCTTCACCAAACTTCACATGTTTGTTAACAGTCCAGACCTGAATGTATAGTATGAGTTTCATCAATAAGCGTGGCCGTATGGCTTGACCACGCCCCTTAAAGTGCAGCGTCCCCCATAACAACTTTCACCGACGTGCAGGAAAATCAGTATGCACATGTATCGTGTCCAGACGCACAAAAAAGCCTCTTGCACATATAGGCCACACCCGACAGGAAGTCGGCCATTTTGAAATTTACAGTCATTTTTGGCGTTTTCCACGTGTTGTATTTTAATGATCTCCTCCTCCAGAAATGAATCAATTAAGTCCAAAACTGGTGTGTACCATCTACACAAGTGTGTGATCAAAACATATTAAGAGAATTGCTCAACATGGAACGGTGTGGCTGTGACATGGCGTCGACACTTGATGTCTCACCATGAAACACGATATTGCTATAACATGGGATCTAATGGTCGAATCTGCTCCAAACTTCACATGTATGATAATAGTCCTGGCATGAACACACCCACATGACGCTCAGGAGTCAGAGTCATAGCGCCACCCAGTGGAGACGGGAAGTCGCAACGCATTGGTTCCTACACTGTCCGAAGGAGGCGAACATTCAGCGCCTCGTCTGCCGGTCGACCTCTGGCGAGACGGTGGCGGCCGCGCCAGGCCCCGAGTTTCGTGGGGTGCTCGGGCCCGTTCAACGCTGCTTGCAGCTTTAATTATTATTATTATTATTTTTTTTTTTTTTTTCCGCGACTTTAAACGCATTTTTGGGGGCTTTAACATATTCGAAAACTCACCAAATTTGGCATGCACATTCGTCTTGGTGAAAATTTATGTGTACGCAAAACTTAAACGATGCCCGTTGCAAAATGGCGAAATGGCGCCCCCTAGAAAATTTCAATCGGCTCCCACCGGCAGCCCGTTTGACCAAATTCCACGAAATTCGGGGAGGTCGTGTATCATCCCAAGACGCACGAAAATGCGCAGTTGGACTTTTTTCTAAAACCAACAGGAAGCCGGCTATTTTGATTTGAATATTCATTTTTTTACCGATTTTGACCGATTTTGGCGATTTGCAAGTGTTCTCTCAGAGCTATCTCCTCCTACACGGTTCATTGGATCGGCTTCAAATTTGGCGTGCTGGAACTAGACCACTTGATGATCAAAAGTTATCATACGATTTTCCCTACGTTAAACGGTTTGGCCGTCAGGTGGCGGCGAAGTTTGACGTCTCGCCAAAAAACCCCCCAAAAAACAAAAGTGCTATTACTTGGGCATGATAAGTCCGATCGGCACAAAACTTGCTGGGTATGATCGTAGTCCGGCCTTCATCACGCCAACATCAAAAAATTCCCCCGTTCTCAAAGCGCCCCCTGCTGGCGACAGGAAAAGCGATGTTTTAGACTTTGAGGTGCTACTCTCAGCACGTTCAGTATATCCAACTCAAAATTGGTCAGAAAGGCCTCAACACGTTGGTAATGCTACATGATGAAGATTTGTGACGTATCGCCGAACGGCGTTCCGCCCACAGGGCGGCGAAGTCAACGGTTCGCCAAAACGCAGTTAAGTGGCCTTAACTTCACTGTCCTTGGTCATATCTGCCTGAAACTTTACATGTGTGTTAACAGTCCAGCCCTGAACATGTGATATGAATTTCGTTGATGGGCGTGGCCAAATGGCTTGGCCACACCCTTTAAACATCAGCCCCTGCGGCACGTTTCACTGACATGCATGAAAATTGGTACACATATGTATCACATCCAGACGCACAAAAAAGTCTCTTGGACCCATTGGCCAAACCCAACAGGAAGTCGGCCATTTTGAATTTAATGGTCATTTTTGGCGTTTTCCACGTGTTGTATTTTAATGAACTCCACCTACAGGATGCATCAGAACAACTTCAAAATCATTGTGTGCCATCTAGACAAATGTGTAATCAAAACTTATAAGCAGATTTTTGCATCGTGAAACGGTTTGGCCGTCAGGTGGCGGCGAAGGTTGATGTCTCGCCATAAAACACGAAATTAGTATAACTTTGGCATACATTGTCCATTCTTCACCAAACTTCACATGTTTGTTAACAGTCCAGACCTGAATGTATAGTATGAGTTTCATCAATAAGCGTGGCCGTATGGCTTGGCCACGCCCCTTAAAGTGCAACATCCCCCATAACAACTTTCACCGACGTGCACGAAAATCAGTATGCACATGTATCGTGTCCAGACGCACAAAAAAGCCTCTTGCACATATAGGCCACACCCGACAGGAAGTCGGCCATTTTGAAATGTACAGTCATTTTTGGCGTTTTCCACGTGTTGTATTTTAATGATCTCCTCCTCCAGAAATGAATCAATTAAGTCCAAAACTGGTGTGTACCATCTACACAAGTGTGTGATCAAAACACATCAAGAGAATTGCTCAGCATGGAACGGTGTGCCTGTGACATGGCGTCGACACTTGATGTCTCACCATGAAACACGATATTGCTATAACATGGGATCTAATGGTCGAATCTGCTCCAAACTTCACATGTATGATAATAGTCCTGGCATGAACACACCCACATGACGCTCAGGAGTCAGAGTCATAGCGCCACCCAGTGGAGACGGGAAGTCGCAACGCATTGGTTCCTACACTGTCCGAAGGAGGCGAACATTCAGCGCCTCGTCTAACGGTCGACCTCTGGTGACACGGTGGCGGCCGCGCGAGGCCCCGAGTTGCGTGGGGTGCGAGGGCCCGTTTATCGCTGCTTGCAGCTTTAATTTATTTATTAATTTTTAAAGTCTGCCACATGAATTGGATTTTTCAGGGCCTCAACATGCGTGAAAACTCATGAAACTTTGCACACATCTCAGAACTGCTGTAAAAATTTGCTTTGTTAAGGGAGTCCTGCTCATGTGCCAAAAAATGGCTAAATTGCACCCCCTACAAAATTTCAATGATGCAGCCATCGAAGCTGGTTTCACCCACATGTATGAAACTTGGTAGGCACATGTAACACTCCAAGATGTATAAAAAAGCCTCTTGGAGCTATACCCAACAGGAAGTAAGCCATTTCGAATTTACTGTGCAATTTTTGTGCATTTTTGGCCCATTTTAGGGGATTTAGATTAACAAACTTGTCCTAGGCCTTTTATCTGATCCACTTCAAACCTTGGTCTGTCCCACCGTGAGACCTTGAAGAAGAGAAGTTATTCCAAACTTGAGTTTTCGTCACACCGTGTGACTGTGGCAAGGCGTCAAATGCATGGTGCCTCACCACTGCAACAGGAAGTAGTTTAAAACTCCAGTGTTGGGATTCACTGGACCACAGATGATTTGTCATTGGTTAAAATCTAAACTGGACATGTGAAAGCTTTTCCTCCTGAGATGGAGAGACCTCATGTTCTTTGTTCTTCAACAAAGACAGTTATCTGACACCCATCTCAACAGGATGCCCACCTCACACCTCTTTGAGAGACAAGTCTCAAAACGTGATTGGTCAGTACTTTTACAGTGTCATGTGACTCTGTGATGTCACCAGGCACACTGTAGAAGTTCTTCTCCCTTCACTACAGTCTCCCTGCTTCCTCTTGGGCTGCTAAGCCACTCATACCTCTTTCCTTCTGGGCCCTGGACCAGCCCAGATGTGCTCTTCATTCTGAGCTGTGGACCAGCTCAGAATGACTTTTGTTCCTTTTCTCCTGAGACTCTCGTCCTCGCTCAAATCAGGAGCATAACCGAAACCAGAAAAATTAGAAAGGCAAACACAAGGTTTGCAACTAACCTCTCAGCAATAAGGAGAATCAAGCTGAGTTAGTGCCCAACGTCTAACTCTGCAAGTGCCCGAGCGACTGGCTTCCTCGGATATGCACCTTTGGAACAAAGACACAACAAAGACTGCTTCTAGAGCCACAGCTCTTTCCAGCCTTCTTCGCTGGCTAACAAGAACAGCACACCTCAAACCAACTCTTCCCTCCATCCATTCAAGGGTCGGTAATGTAAGAACTGGGCATAGCTTTATCACAGCTGTACAGGCTAAGAAAGACTGTTTGACTTGTTGTATGTGATGATGCTGTTTACTGAGTTATTGTTGTGATTGTCTGCAATTAGGTTATTGATTAGTTGGTTTTACCAAAGCAAAGTCATGTTAGTTTCCTAATGCTTTTCACAAACAATGTCTTGCATGCAACTCAACATCCTCTGCACCAATCCAGACCCTTTGCAACACAAACTGCATTCACATAGACTAATTTACAAATAGGCTTTCAACAGAGCTACACCCAAACAGGCAGCTCAAAGTTCCTGCTTCAATTCAATTCAATTCAGAACACTTTATTTATCCCCAAGGGGCAATTTAAAAGGATAGAGAGCAGCAGGCGGGACAAACAACACATCAACAACATAAAAACATATATGAATAAATAAATAATGTTAAAAAAATAAAATATTCAAGCTACTGTCAGAGTCACAGTTCTCTGTGCAAAAGTGCTATGTGCATTCAGTCAGATTGGGGGGGTAAATTATATTTGGACAGGGAGGGGTCAGTGCTCAGGAGCTGGATTGCTCTGGAGACAAAGGTGGCCCTCTTCCTCTGTGTTCTGCAGCGCGGACATCGCAGTCTACGTCCTGATGGGAGCCATTTAAACACAGAGTGTACTGAGTGTGTGGGGTCCTGTAAAATCCTATGAGCAGTACCTTTTCCTTTGTCTTTGTCCTGACCACATGGTCAGACAAACACCTCCCCCGATCTGAAGCTAGCTTTGATTCCTGTAGTTCTCTGTTATCAGCCATTTTGTTTTGTAGGCCAAACGGCCCTACGGTTACCACACCTGCCTTTGTCTTGCTTTCTCTCTCGCACACACACACCTACACACGTATACACACAAACACACATGCTTGTATATAGTTAGTTAGGATTTGTGTGTTTTGGTTTTGCTTTGCTTTGCTTTACGAATAAATATAATTTTGGAATTGTACCTGCTGTCTGCTTAATGTTGTACAAGGGTGAATGAATAGTCACCCTCTGCTACGTCAAGAACTCCGAAATCCTTCAGGTTTTATTATTAATTTTGGTTATGGTTATTAAATTAATAATTAATCACAATCCCAAAATAATGGTTTAGTGAACTTTATGAGACTTATATCATCAACTGGCTATCATTTTTCCCTTGATGGGAATGGTGCCCCATGAGGTGATTTAATGTTAATTAAGTCAAGTTATTTAACATAATTAATAATCATTATTAATAATTGTTATTATTATTTCTGATAGCCAGTTTGATACTTAAATTAGAGATCTGTTACAAGGTCAAGTCCTGGATGAGGCCTACATGTGTGGATCCCCTACACCAGCATACATGGTCCAATCTGCCCCAAACTTGACAGGAATTATGACAGTCCCGCCCTGAACACATCTATATGTTAATAATTAGTGATCGTTACAGTGCCCCCTACTGGTAACTAGGGGTGGGATGATACACGATTTTATTGTCCATTGCGATGAAAACACGAGAGATTAATTTATCGTGGCAAATTTCTATTATCAGGATAACCGTTTATCGGGATAATTGCCAGTATCCTCATATGAGTGAGTTCATAAAGCTGTTGCCCTCACCTGCTGAAGTACAATCCTGGTTTGCACGTGTATTCTCAACTGCCACCACAAGGGGGAACCTGCATCTCTGTAAACAATTCTAAAATCCTAAACTTGTCAGTCACTCACTGTCATGGCTGAGCAGTCAGAGTTGGTGTCTGTACCCCCCCCCAAAAAAAGGTGAAATCGAAGGTGTGGAATCATTATGGATTTGAGTCAAGAGATCAACAGAAAGATGAGCTGCCCACCTGCAGAGCCTGCCAAAGGAAAGCGTCTGCCCTGCAGGCCAACACCACCAATTTGCACTCACATCTCCGAGACAACCATCCTGATTTGTTCGCCAAGACCTCAGGTGAAAATAATCAGCGTAAGTGAAAAAAAAAAAAAAAAAAAAAACCTTTAATGTAACACAGCACACGTTGGATAACTTAGACTAACGTTGACATTTAGCTCAAAGTTCGTTATGTGTGAACATCGGTTTTTCACGTTATTGTCATGTTAGCTAAATGGCTAATTAGCTCAGTCGTTTACCTCTAGTTTGATGTAACGTTAATGTTACACTGGCACCATGTGGTGCGGTTTCTCATAATCAACTTTGTTTACAAACACAGTGTGTAGCTGAATAACGATATATTCTGATACCATATAAGTTTATGAATTAAGTGTCACATATGCTCTTTAGATGATCTGCATATAGAGAGAGAGATCATTTGTATAGACCACTAAGCTGTTTACATGTTACAAATACTCATTGAAAAATAACCCATACAAACAGTGAACATTTAAAGAAGGTGTCTTTGATTAGTGAATACTAAATTAAATAATACAGGTTGAAAATTAAAGTAATGGATTTTACTGGATCTGTTCATGCTTTATAATGGTATTATTCTTTTTCTTCTTTCAGACTAAAGAACCAAAAGAGTCTACAAGACAACCAACAATAACACTCTGCAGAAACAGGCTGCATACGCACCAACCTCAAAGAATTCAAAAGCTCTCAACCAAGCACTGGCATATTTTATAGCAAAATATAGGATGCCATTTCAGATTGTCAAAAAGCCTGGCTTTTTAAAACTCATGAACAAAGCTGCTCCACAGTACAAGTTGCCAACGAGACAGTTCTTCTCCAGAACAGAGATCCCACCAATGTACAGTGAGATAAAGGCAATTCAAACCTGGCCATCACAAAGGCAATCGAGATAAAACATGCAGAAGCTGCGGTCCAAGCCTGCTGCCATCTTGTTCAGAGGTTCTCAAGGAGCTGGAAAAGGAGAAAAGAGCTAAGGGCTAAGCAAACAGCTCTGGAGCTTCTACTCATATCACTGATCCATGATGTGGTTACTCGGTAGGGATCTACATATCAGATGTTGGAACGGTTCCTTAGCCAACAACAGGCCATCAGCGCAACATTAGCAGGAGAAAGACCTGATGCCGAAGGAGTCTGACATCACCGTCATGGAGCAAGTTTGTGAGCTCCTTGGCCCTCTTAGCCAGTTCACTGATGTGCTTGCCTCAGAGACCAGGGTCACACTCTCTGCTCTGACTCTCTCGTCACAGAAATGAAAAAGATGATGAGGGGGGACCTTGACTCGAGATATTCAGAGAAAGCAGAGAGGATGATGGATGTAGCATGCTTCATTGACCCTCATTTCGAAGGAAACTTCTTGGAAAATCTTGATGTCATAACAGTCAACAACTGTGTACAAGAGGCCCTACGACTGGCACCTGTAAATGTGAGACAGGAACATCAACCTATAGAGACTGTCACCAGATTAAAGACCACCACCCCACCCAACAAAGCAACAACAAGCCAGGGGCTGACTGGGTTGCTGAAGAAGATCACTGCAACAAAGCAGCAAAGAGCTGAAGAAGAGCACAGCACTCCAGAAGAGCAGGTGAGTTGAAATAATAATTACATCCAGATATCTTAGCTCTGGATGAAGGAGGAGCTACTTTTTCAACTGCTGTGTTTTCGTATATGATATAAATATATGCATATTTCAGGAACTAAAAATATTGTTTGATTGTTATTAATATTAGTATTAATATTAAATCATTTTATTAGATTGTTATTAATGGTGTGTGTGTGTGTGTGTGTGTGTGTGTGTGTGTGTGTGTGTGTGTGTGTGTATTTACAGGTGTAGGGAATCTACATTTATAAACTTCACACGGCAGAACCGTAAATGTAGGGAATCTACATTTTTAGGCCTCATCAAGGGGCAACATAAATGTTGGGGTCAACAATAATGTTGGGGTTTATAATACTAGGTCTCGACAAGGGACACACAATATGTAGGGGTTCTACAAATATTGTTATAAAAGCTGGGAAACTACTTGTTGGAAATCTAGTAGGTCTCACCCAGCGGCACCATAAATATTGGAAACAATAGTTGGCGTCACATGGAGGCACTATAAATGTTGGGAACAACACTAATAGGCCTCATCAAGGGCCTGACCTTGTAACAGATCTCCAACTTAAGTATCAAATTGGCTATCAGAAATGATTAATAATTATTAGTAATAATTATTAATTATGTTAAATAGCGTGACTTAATTAACATCAAATCACCTCGTGGGGCACCATTCCCGAAAAGGGAAAAATGACAGCCAGTTAATGACATCAGGCTCATAAAGTTCACTAAACCATTAATTTGGGATTTTGATTAATAATTAATTTAATAACCATAACCAAAATTAATAATAAAACCTGAAGGATTTTGGAGTTCTTGACGTAGCAGAGGTTGACTATTCATTCACTCTTGTTCAACATTAAACCTACAGCAGGTACGATTCCAAAATTATATTTATTCGTAAAGCAAAGCAAAATCAAAACACACAAACGCTAACTAACTATATACAAGCATGTGTGTGTGTGTACGTGTGTAGGTGTGTGTTTGTGTGTGTGTGTGTGTGTGTGTGTGTGTGTGTGCGAGAGAGAGAGAGAAAGACAAAGGCAGGTGTGGTAACTGAAGGGCCGTTTGGCCTACAAAACAAAATGGCTGACAACAGAAAACTACAAGATGGCCGAATCAAAGCTGGCTTCAGATCAGGGTAGGTGTTTGTCTGACCGTGTGGTCAGGACAACGACAAAGGAAAAGAAGCGGGAACTTTGAGCTGTCTGTTTGGGTGTAGCTCTATTGAGAATTAACAAACTTGTCCTACAGATTTAACCAGATTGGCTTCAAACTTGGTTTGTGTGAGCCTATCTACATTGTGATGGGCAATAATAGGCCTCATCAAGGGCCTGACCTTGTAACAGGCTGTGAAGTTATTCAGAGATCTACATCATGTTGAAAGGCACGCCTGTTGCGGGGGGTTGAATTTTGAGGTCTTGCCATGAAACACGAAATTGCTATAACTTTGGCGTAAATGGTCCGATGTCCACCAAACTTCACATGATTCATATTTGTCCTGCCCAGAACTCATTTATATGACAATATACCATGATATTTATAGCACCACCTTGTGGCGAAAGGAAGTACTTCTTATCAGACACTTATCTTTAACCTGAAATTCAAATCAACCTGAAATTTAAATGGTGTGGTCTATATTTGATGTATACAAACATGACATATCATTGGTGTGTTCTCCAGCTCCCTCTGGTGGAGAAAGGACATGTTTCGAAATGTGAAATAAGTCTTTCCAACCCCCACACTTTATGAAAAATATGCCATCTCAGTCCTGCATGCAGTGTCTGACTTTCACAAAAATCAAATGCCATGTCAGCCAGCGTCCTGCCAGCACCCCCAAGTTGCATTAAGGTGCGAGGGCCGGTTCATCACTGCTTAATAAATCTTGGCTTTCATGCAACTTCCTTAAACTTAACAGTGATAAAACTGAGGTTCTCTTTGTGAAAACCAAATCTACTCTTGCTAAACCGTACCGTTTTACTCTAACCATTGATAAATCCAAATTGAATTTACTGTGCAATTTTTTTTTTGCATTTTTGGGCAATTTTCAGGGGTTGTAAATGAACATGCTAGTTCTACACATTTTTATCCAATCAACTTAAAACCTTGGCCTGTCCCACCGAAAGACCTTGAAGAAGAAAAGTTATTACAAGCTTTTGTTTTTGTCAAACCATGTGACAGTGGCAAGGCGTCAAACTTGTGGCGTCTTGCAACAAAACAGGAAGTAGTTTATAATTCCAGCATGCATGGTCCAATCTTCCCCAAACTTCACAGGATTGATGGCAGTCCTGCCCTGAATACATCTACATATCAATTAGTAGTGATAGTTATAGCGCCGCCTACTGGCAAAAGGAAATTACATGTTTTAGACTTTGATGTACATCTCCTACAAAGTTGACTAGATCCACCTCAAAAAAGCCATAACACCTGGATGATGCTTTATTGTGGAAACTGAGTTTTCATCAAACCGCTTTGCCATTAAGGCAGGGTGAAGGCCTATGTTTCGCCAATTTACAACAATTGGCATTTACTTAAGTGTTCTTCGTTCAATGTGCCTGAAACTTCACACGCTTAGTCTAGGCCTGGACATGTGATATGAGTTTCCTCAATGGGCTTGTCAAAATGGCTTGGCCATGCCCTTTAAAGAGCAGCCCCTGCAACATGTTTCACCAGCATACACATTGGTACACATGTGTATCATGCCCAGATGCACAAAAAAGTCTCTTGGACCCATCCCCTAATCACACCAGGAAGTCGGCCATCAAACTTAAGTATACCACCACAAAACAGGAAGTAGTTTATAATTCCAGCATACATCTAATGCTATCCAAACTTCACAGGACTGATGACAGTCCCCCCCCGAACACATTTACATGTCAATAATTACTGATAGTTATAGCACCCCCTACTGGTAACAAGAAATGTCATGTTTTAGACTTTGATGTACATCTTCTACAAAGCTGACCAGAGCCACCTGATAAACGTTGTTGTAACTTGACTCCACGTGGGCCTATCTTTCAAAAACCTCACACATATGATAACAGTCCAGCCTTGAACACATCTATAGAAGAATTTTGAGTCACCATCATAGCGCCGCCTACTGGCAACAGAAAGTCACTTTTCTCATTCTTTGATGTCCCTCTTCTAGCAGGTTAATCAGACCCATCTCAATTTTGCTGATAGAAAGTCCTAAGACGTTGATGATACTCAAAAATGAAGCTTTTGAGTTTTTGTCAAATGCTGTGACCGTGGCAACGCCTTACTCGCCATAAAACACAAAGTTATTTTAAAGGAACAAGGGATGCTTGAAAACTCCCAAAACGTGGCACACACATCAGAGGTCCAAAATTCTGTTGTGTAAGGTGATTTTTGTGCTTAAATGTGCAAAGATGTCTCAACAGCGCCCCCTACAAATTTTCAATGAAGCTGACCCCAGAGCTGGTTTCACCTGCATGTATGAAACTTGGTAGGCACATGTCATAATAATAATAATAATAATAATACATTTTATTTATAGTGCCCTTTTCATCACAGGATCTCAAAGGGCTACAGGTTTAAAAAACAAAAGAAAAAGGAAAAAAAGAGTAATGGTAAATAAAAACAAGGCAAGCAGTTTCATTAAAAAAAAAAAAGATTTAAAAATGCAAAGATTAAAAACAAACATCTAAGAGGGGGAACCAAAAGTTTTGCTAAAAAGAAATGTCTTAAGACCTTTTTTAAAACAGTCAGTGGATTGTGGTGCCCTCAAGGTGTCAGGGAGGGCATTCCACAGGTGTGGGGCAGCAGCACAGAAGGCCCTATCTCCCATGGTCCTCAGTTTGGTTCTGGGTATGTGGAGGAGGTTTGAGTGAGTGGAGTGGAGGGAGTGTGTTTTATTTTGTGGGTTAAGAAGTTCTTTGAGGTAGGAGGGGGCATGTCCATAGATGCATTGGTGTGTGAGGAGAGAAACCTTATACTCGATCCTGGTGGAGACGGGAAGCCAGTGGAGTGAGTGGAGGATGGGGGTAATGTGCTCATGTTTGCGCACTCTCATCAGGATGCTAGCTGCAGAGTTTTGGATGTATTGGAGCCTCTGCAGGCTCTTGCTAGGGATCCCAATGAGAAGCGCGTGACAGTAGTCCAGTCTGGAGGAGATAAAGGCATGGACCAGCTTTTCAGGATCTGAGAGGGAGAGCATGGGGAGGAGTTTGGAAATGTTCCAGAGGTGATAGAAGGAGGTCTTGCAGAGGTGGTTGATATGGGATTCAAAGGTGAGTTGGGGATCCATTTTCACACCAAGATTTGTGACTGCTGATGAGAGAGGGATATTGGAGCCAGAAAAGGTGATGCTGGTTATGGTGATGATTGGGTCTGGTGAGGAGTGCCGACCAGGATGGCTTCGGTTTTGGAGCTGTTGAGTTGGAGGAAGTTGCGCTCTATCCATACCTTCATCTCCTCCAGACAGGTGGTGAGTTGTGATGGGGATGACGGTGATGATGAGGGTGGGGTTGCAGCTGTGGCATTAACATAGAGCTGTGTGTCATCAGCGTAGCAGTGGAATGAAAATCCATGGCGGCCGATGACTTGACCAGGGGGGATGAGGTAGAGGATGAAGAGGATGGGGCCAAGGACTGATCCCTGGGGGACACTGCAGGTGACTGTGTGTGGATTTGATGTGGAGTGACCCATAGAGATGTATTCTGTCTGGTTTGTGAGGTATGACTGGAACCAACTGTAACACTCTAAGATGTACAAAAAAGCCTCTTGGAGCCATGCTTTAAACCCAACAGGGCATCATCCTTTTTTCATTTACTTGTGCCAATTTTGTGCATTTTTGCCCATTTCCAGGTGCCATTCTTTAACAAATTCCTGCTAGACATTTAATCCAATCGACTTGTTGGTCTGTCATTTCGAAAGATCTCATCGATTAAAAATTTATCACCAGCTTGAGTTTTCGTGGCTGTGGCAAGGCGTTAAACTTGCATGTGTTGCCATGAAACAGGAAGTGGTTTGAAACTCCAGCATACATGGTCCAATCTTCCCCAAACTTCACAGGATTGATGACAGTCCCACCCTGAACAGATCTACAGTACAGGCCAAAAGTTTGGACACACCTTCTCATTCAATGCGTTTTCTTTATTTTCATGACTATTTACATTGTAGATTCTCACTGAAGGCATCAAAACTATAAATGAACACATGTGGAGTTATGTACTTAACAAAAAAAGGTGAAATAACTGAAAACATGTTTTATATTCTAGTTTCTTCAAAATAGCCACCCTTTGCTCTGATTACTGCTTTGCACACTCTTGGCATTCTCTCGATGAGCTTCAAGAGGTAGGCTTGAGTTTTCGTCAAACCAAGTGGCTGAGGTGGGGCATCAAACTTAGGTGTACCACCACAAAACAGGAAGTATTCAATAACTCCAACATACATGGTCCAATCTTCCCCAAACTTCACAGGATTGATGACAGTCCCACCGTGAACACATCTACATGTCAAAAATTTTTGATAATTATAGCGCCCGGGTGAAAGACGTGGCATGTCAATTCTGGTGTCCGAGGCATGTTTATAATGTTAAAAATATATAAAAAATTTAAAACACTACATTTTGTTACTCAACTCTGGTCACTTTACTTACTCATATGAGTATTTACTATAAGAAATGAAAATTTAAGGAGCTATTTAGCTCAAAAGTAAAAAACTGTCCTTCCTGGATAACGTCCAGGCTAAAAATCTAAGCATAAATATATGCTAAAAATGTCAAAAATCTTAATAAAAGCATAAATTATGTACTGGGGCATAATTGTGTCGATGTTTGTAATGACACCTACAAATATAGTAACAACACTAAGGTCATTTACATTTTTATTAAAGAAATACTTTTGTCCCCATTTTTGGATTCTCAAATGTCCTTCCTGGGTAACAGACATAAAGTGGCTATACATGACCATATTTGGATTTTGATAGTCATGTGACAGGGTGTTGCATCAGCCAACAGATTCTGAAGGACCCCCAAAATATACCACAAGATCAATAAGTCTCTCTTAAAATGTTGATAATTTGACCTTTTCGCTCAGTGGTACATGATGTACCACCATGATGCGTCTTTCTGGATAACGCTAAAAAAACATTTATAATTTTTTTACATTTTAAAATGACCTATTTCATGTGAAATATGACATTGATGTATTGAAGATTAAGCTAATATTTTACACAGTAGACCCAGTTAGTGCCTGATAATAAAGGAAAAATAGTTATTTTGTCCTTCCTGGATAACAATATGTCCTCCCTGGATAACAAAGATATTCTGTTACCCAGGACATGTCCTCTGTTATCCAGAATGGACATGTTAATCAATTCAGATTTGTATTGGTATCTGTAGCTTTTTAGGCATTGATTTGATGTTGTATTGTTAAACTTTTATTATTATTAATAACAGCAATTGATTAATTCAGTCAAAGAAGCAGTATTATGTATTTTTTAAACTTCTGTGGTATTCTTTCTTTTATCTTTTTCAATGATAGCAACACAGGACATTATCATAGATATTGTATAGTTATTGCCCAAAAATGAGTATAGTTTTAGATGTTTAAGAGTCAGTTTTGTTCTTGCAGATGCCAGTGTCTCTTGATTACACTGAAATCTTGCAGTGGTCATTCCTGGCTAACAGCATGTCATTCTGGGTAACAATGACACAGTCAAATAATTTAACCCAAATTTCATATTATACTACAGTATCGTGTTTTTTGAGTTGAGGATACAATAACAACCCTTTTACTTATAATGTAAAAAGAAATTAAGACATTTTCTATCATTTTTCTCTTTTTGGCATTAACTATAGTGGGCCAACAGGAACAAATGCAGCAATTTCACTATAAATGTCCAAATGCATTACATTAATTCTGATGAAAATGTTGTTTTCTGAGCAGTAACTATTTGTTGGACTCTAACTGTTGTTATCTATAAACTCTTAAATGCCAACAATGATAGACATTTTAATTTATTTTCAAATCCATTTACGTTACCCAGGAAGGACATTTTTCATGGGAGAAATCACATGATCCACTGAAAAATGTTTATTGCATTCTTATAACAAATTCCTGTTATTGAGTGGTATACAGAACACTCTAATAAAGATAGAAAGTAACTTAATAGGCATTTTTAGCCAATTTGATTTTTTTTCATTTTTTAAATCCTTATTCGTCTTTGACCTGCCCGCTATTAGTAACAGGAAATTACATGTTTTGTACTTTGATGTACATCTCCTACATAGTTGACCAGATCCACCTCAAACTAAGTTAGAAAGCCTTAAGACCTTCATGATGATTTATGGTGGGAAATGTGAGTTTTCATAAAACAGCATGGCCATGAAGGCGGGGCGAAGGGCAAAGTTTCGCCAAAACACATCAATTGGCATTAACTTAAGCATACATCATTCAATCTGCCTGAAACTTTATACACCCCTTAATAGTCTATGACTGGACATGTGATATAAGTTTTGTCAATGGGCTTGGCGAAATGGCTTGGCCACGCCCTCTAAAGAGTAGCCCCCGTGGCATTTTTGGCCAACATGCACAAAAATTGGTACAGACCTGTATCATGCCCAGATGCACAAAAAAGCCTCTTGGATCCATTGTCTAAACCCAACAGGAAGTTGGCCACTTTGAATTCTGTTGTCAGTTTTGGCGTTTCTCACGTGTTGTATTTTAACAAACTAGTCCTGGAGATTTTATCAGATCGATTTCAAACCTTGGTCGGTCCCACTGAAAGACCTTGAAGAAAAAAGTTATTACAAGCTTGAGTTTTCCTTAATCAGTGTGACCATGGCAAGGCGTCAAACTTAGGTGTACTGCCACAAAACTGAAAGTACTTCATAACTCCAGCATACATAGTCCAATCTTCCCCAAACTTTACAGGATTGTTGAAAGTCCAGCCCTGAACACATCTGTATGCCAATATTTGGTATTACCCTTAGTGTCACCTACTGGCAACAGGAGATACATCTTATCAGAAACTTATTTTTTGGTTTACCTGAAATTTACATGCTGTGGTCTATATTTGATGTACAAAAACATGACGTATCATTAGTGCATTGTCCAGCTCCCTCTAGTGGAAAGAGGAAGTGGTACAAAATGTGAAATATGTCATTCCAGCACAGGGTCAAGGATATGCCAACTCTCTCCTGCATGCTTTGACAAAAATGAACTGCCAAGTCAGAGAAATACAGGAGGTGGGACTAGAAAGACCTAACCACACAAGCTTTGAGCTTTCGTTACATATGTATGTACAGTATATCTCTTTTCCATATCCCCCAGGATTTAGGAAGCTATTATATTAAAACCTTTAGTCGAGTCTTTGACCAGATTTTCCTTGTCCGTTGGGGCCCCGGGGTCAAGAAATTGCAAATCAAACAGTGACACCTTGAAGCCATTCAAAGTAGAAGAAGCAATGCCAAAGCTATGACTCACCATTGATAACTGGGGTGTACACTACTATTCCAGCCAGATTTGGGTCAGACACGGTTTTGTCCAGGATCAGCCCTCCAATGCTGCAGAACACAACATAATTAGATCATTAACTGGTGTTACTGTGTGCAGTGTGTGTGTGTGTGTGTGTGTGTGTATGTGTGTGTGTAAGGCAGAGAGAGAGAGAGAGAGACAAAAGGGCATTTATTTATCTAAATTATGTCCACAGTGCATTTGTGTGCTTTTCTATAAACGGCACTAAAACTGCTTCATCAGCGGCACTGAGTGGTGAAGACTGAGAGACTGAAAGACTGTATAACAGTTTCAATAGTTTGCAGCTTTTGGTGACTATTATCTGACTCTATGAAAGCCTGACAAATGTGGTATTACCTGCCTTTGCAGTGAGAGGCGAGCAAAACAATTGCTCCCCTTCCTACTCAGGCTCAAAGGGACCTGAGAGTGTATGTGCTTAGGTGTTGCATTTTGTTTAGAGGGTGAGTCATCAAGCAAACCAGATGCTGGGAGTTGTAGACACAGAATAGCTGTCCTTTCCCCATTGGAGACTAAACACACACACACTCACAGTTCCATACACAAAAAGACACACACCTGCTGATGACCATGGCAGTGATGACTGGCTCCCATCCGGAGTAGAGCAGGGTGCGACTGGCTGGGTGCTTGGAGGAGATGACAATCCACAGAGGAGTCAGACACATGAAGAAGGCACAAACCAGTGACGACACATACGGGTAGGTATCTGGAGAGGAAGAAGAGACACATTCATTTTTCCTGATTCATTTTCCCTCTTTGGGCCACAGCTTGAAGCCGATCCCAGCATGCACTAGGGAAATGGCAGGAAAAACACCTGGGAACTGTTCAAACCTGTTGGTAATCCAGCCATGGCTGTGGACACATTTTGTCAGTAGACACAAGAGAAAAATGTTACATTTCTGAGACATAGTGGAAAAGTTCATGAAACGTGATGTCTTCAATAGCAAGGGGTTCAACTCCTCAGTTAAAGTTGCTTTCTGCAGTGTAGTAAATAGATCAAAGAGAAAATTCTTAGCTAGGAATGCCATTTAGAGGGACTCCTAGTTATGAACAAACAGAAACCTCCAGGGCTGAAAATTGAAGCCAACATGAAATGCCAGAAGCTGCGGTTGTTGGAATGTCCACTTGAGGCTGGCTCCAGAGGCCTCTCAATCCCCATAGACCTCCATGTTAAAATGCCCAAATTTACAGCAGAAATAAATAACATTTACAGCCTGGTAAAAAAACCAGTTTTAGTCTCTATGGCTAATTTTGAAATTCATGACAACTAAACAGGGGCAGAATTTTTATATAACTCACCGGTATACATTTTATAAGGCTTAAAGTTACGCATAATTAAGGGCCGGGCTGCTTTAAGTGACAGACTGACAGCAGTGAATTTGGCTTCTCAGTCATTTCTACCCCTAACTCCTCCACAGCACCAGCCCCTTGCCCAAATACAGTCTGCAGCTGGGAGCATGCTTCTCCTGGCCACATGTGGGCAAATGTGCACAGGGGTCGCTTAAACAAGAGTGGAACCAACCATTCAACCTGCCTAACGCAAAAGCTCACGCAAAGTTTTGTTAAGATTTTGGTTACCCATAACACCCTTTGTCTGCGTAGTTTTGTAGGGACATTTACGTGTATCTTCTAGGAGTTTAACAAAACATCAATCTGGATCAGTACATTAATTCAGTGATCAACAATCTAATATCATTGATGCAAAGTTAAAACATCAACATATATTAGCATTAGGGCTGGGTATTGTTAAGAACCTCACGATTCGATTCGATTTCGATTCTTTAGGTTTCGATTCGATTCGATTTCGATTCAATTCGATATTGATTTAAATTCTTCAATATCAATTCAGTAAGAAGTAGAAATACACAAATAATTAAGAGTACCTGTTGGCAATTTTTAAATATTTATTTTCATGCGTATAACACATGTGGTATGTTACTTCACATCTTTGGGCAATAAAACATCTGAAAATAAAACATTAGCAGCACCATAATAGCTCACTCGTGCATATGTAGTACAAAAGTAAAAAACATGACAGTTCTGTATCAAAATGAAAAAGTAAAGTGCATGTAAACTTAAATAAAATGTCTTTCCTCTTGGACATTGTGATATACCTCACAACATCTGAAAATAAAAAATTAGCAGCACCATAATAGCTCACTTGTGTATATATAGAACAAAAGTAAAAAAAAAACATGACAGTTCTGTATCAAAATGAAAGGTAAAGTGCATGTAAACTGTCTTACATTTTGGAAAGTGTGATATACCTCAACAACATTTTTTTGAACAATAACATCTGAACCATGTCCCTTCATTTCTGGTCACATACTAAGTGTGCACATGTAGATTTTTGTTTAGGAAAAGCAGCTGGTCTACATGTTCAGGCTTCAATGCACTTCTCTGGGCCGTGACAATGTCACCAGCTGTTGAGAAGATCCTCTCAGCTGGTGCACTAGTTCCAGGGATACAGAGGTATCGTTTAGCTTGGCATGACAACAGGGGAATTCCCCCTCATGTTCCCTCCACCAGTGGAGTGGATTGGTGGAGAGTGGCAGTGGTTTTACCTCTTTGTACCTCATCACCTCATCTAATGCCTTGTCATCTGCAGTTCTGGACACTGCTACTGGGGTATATGTGTTCCCCAGGAGATCAGCCAGAGCACAAGAGTCCCTTGCTTTCTTTGATGGGGGCACAGGGTCATCAGCTGGCTCTGCCTGCTGCTCCAGCACCTCAACTGCCTCACTGTCTGCTGCATTTATTGGCTCACTCTGCTGAAAAAATAAATGAATCACATTAGTAAAGAAGAGCTTTAGAATTTTATGATTATACAGTTAGTTTTAAATGCATTGTGGGGGTGTATAATGGAGGCAAAATTGTTTTACTAAAATTTGCCAGTGAGTGTTTGAATAATTGCAGACTGAGACTGACTACATTGCATTCCATGAGACAACACAAGACAAATATTCTGTGTGCACACAGTCTGCATCTTCATTCAATATACAGTTGTACTTACAGAGCTTTTATCAGTTGCCAGTTCCTGAGTGAGAGTGATGAGTTTGGTGAAGACATCCTCCTGCTCCTCTGTGTACAGCTTCAGGATGGCGACCTCTGTCATGTGTTTTCGTGTTGGTATAGTGTATCATGGTTCAAGTGTGTGTACCATCTTCTTAAATCTTCATTTTCCACGACACTGTACGGTCGAAGGTCCTTGCAAATGAAGACGGCCATGGACTCTGTTATCTTCTGTGCGTGGACAGAGCTTGGCGGTAGTTTGCAGACAAAGGCTTTGTCGAGTTGCGTCTGTTTTGAATCCACAGGTTGAGCCGCGGGGTGTTGCAGAGCATCCGCATGGTGTCGGGTTAAGTGATTCCGCAAGTTCGTTGTGTTACTGTTGTACTTTAATTCTGCCTGGCACAACTTACACACCACCCTACTTTTGTCTATTTCTTGTGTTCCGGATTTACACGAGAATCCAAAATGAGTCCAAACGTCTGATCTTAAAGACTTGCTTGCCTTCGTCGCCATATTGTGGTTGCTTGGTCGCGTGCAGCCTCCGTCCTTAAAACGCGAATCACACAATATGTTGCGCACAGCGCCCCCACTGGCCAGAAGGTGAATCGATTCAGAGGGTTTACTTAATCGATGTTGAATTAGGGGGCGGATAATTACGATGCATCGATTTTTCAATATTTTTACCCACCCCTAATTAGCATGTATAAAGCCCGGTATACACTGAGCGATTTTGGGTTGTCCCAGACAAGATGACCAATATGAAAGAAACGTGGTATCACTGGTTGCTTTAAAACAGTGGTCCTACGTTGCACAGTGAGAGAGGTTCAAGGACGGCTGTTGTCACAGTCTTCTGATCAAATTCTGACATTGACAGAAATTTGGGATGTCCATCTCACTGTGTGACTACTGCTACCATCTATGTCTACTAACCAACCAATAGAAATGCAGCATTAAATGACGCACTAGAGCTAAACCCAAACAAACAGACAGGCGGCAGCTCACAATGGAGGCAAAATGCGCTAAGAGAAATGTGTGGGATTTCAGCAAAGAGGAAAAACTTGTGGACTTATGGCAGCAGAAGCCTTGCCTGTATGATGTGTCCTTCAGCTCTTAGCACGGTCACATAAAGTAGGACGAAGCATGGATGGAAACCCCAGCAGAGTTGCAGCTGCCAGGTGAGCAACCTAGTAGCTAGCAAACACACACACAGACACACCACAGTATATAGTGCCCACAAACTTTAGGTTATTTATTAATGTGATGTCGTGTATTCTGTTGTGCTTCACAGTTGGAAAAGTAATAACCAATGCAGCATCCTTGCGCACCTAGTATGCGGAGATATTGCTTTGTGCATCACAGCCTGTGATTCAGTAGACACCGTCATTGTCAAGTCTGCATACATCAAACTTGATGTTGTACCCAAGTTTATTAGATTCATCTTACACTAAATTTAGAAGATTGCTAAAATTTCATTTTCTGTAGGAGGCTTAAGATGCACATTTATTTTGGAATTCCCATGGCATGTCTGTGTAAATGGTAAAAGGACCTGCACTTGTATAGCACCTTTCCGGTCATCTGACTATTCAAAGTGCTTTTTACACTACAAGTCACACTCACCCATTTACACACACATTAACACACTGGTGGCCAAGGCTACCATACAAGGTGCCACCTGCTACTCAATTTTTTAACACACTCGCACACCGATGGAACAGCCATCTGGAGCAATTTGGGTTCAGTACCTTGCTCAAGGATACTTTGACATGCAGAATGGAGGAGCCAAATGAACCGCTGACCTTCTGATTAGTTGATGACCTGCTGTACCTCTGAGCCACAGCCCCCAATTTCAGCCCAAGCACACCTCCTTCCTTAACATTCAAACAGTGTTAGCAGCCTAGCAGCAGGAAGATAATAGCAAGCGGGCCGAGCAAAAGACAAAAAGGAAATTTACTGATATCTCATAGCGATCACAGGCCCCTAAATTGAAACAAATCAAAATCATACTGTGCCACACTTTGTGATATTAGCAAATACTGTATCATTACACACAAGTCAGGTCAGAGCAGTCAGTTCAGAGCAGCAGTCAGTTCAGGTGAGCAGCAGCAGTTCGGCTAGTTAGCCATCAGTTAGCCGCGGCGGTAAACAAACAAACACTGTGATCGGTGGAGAAACAACGGCTGATAAACCTAAAAAGGTGGAAAAACAAGCAAATCATCAAGCGGAGACTTACCTGAGACATCCATCAGCAACGGGCTCATTTCTTGGGCCCTCGGCACTCTATGCCTTTGAATGGCTCCGGCAGCGGTGATTGTGGAGCTAATATCGGAACTCCGGTCCATTGAGCGGCGGATCGAGGACCTCCCCCAGCCGCAGTCGGTGCTGGTCTCCTGGCTAGCGCGTCTCGAGCCTGCAGAGCCTTCGGATAACCAGCGGCCCTTGGCTCCAGATCCAAAAGCGGTCACTACTGACGTCCCTGGTCCGAGCTCCACTCCCTCCTGGTCGTCTGTCATTAAGGGCACCAAAAAGCTCTCTCTTCCCCTCTACGACTCATCCAACATCGGCGACGATGATATTCCACTCTCAAACTTTTTCTCTCCTCTGGCGATGTCTCCCACCGGGCCTGTCTCTCCTATTCCTGCACGTAGTGCGGCCCGGGTCCGAAAACGCTCTTCTCCCATCAGCGTCACCTCGCCCTCGGACTCGCCATCCTCTTCATCAGCCCCCCCAGGTCATAAACGGCCCTGTTTGTCACTCTTAGAGTCCCACTCAGTGGCTGCTCTTCCAGCGTCCTCATCTCCCTCTTCACAGACACCTGCTGCTCCTGTGCCCCCTCCCCCTCTCCCTCTCCCTCCAACACGAACGTCTGACCAGGTCAGTAACTCAGCTCACCTGTTCTCTCCCAGCCCACCAACCCCCAGACACAAACTTAATTCAAAACTTGCAGTTTACAAAGGCAATCCAGATTCTGAGCATCCCGAAACTTTAGTGGTCGGAGACTCTATAGTCCGTTTTTTAAGGCTTCCCTGTGCTATAACATACTGTCTCTCTGGAGGAAAAATCGCAGATTTTATTGAACTGATACCGGCCCTCCTTGACATGCATCCCTCTGTTCACACTGTGATCTCGCACTCAGGTTGTAATGACGTCATGGCTAGGAAATCCACGCAGCTGCATTGTGAACTTGAAGCATTAGTCTGCACTGTTGAAAGTCTAGGGCGGAGATGTGTCCTCTCTGGCCCCACCCCTATCACTACCAATAACTCTGAACGTTTCAGTCGTCTGTTCAGCCTACACAACTGGATAAAAAACTTCACCACAGCCACTGGTACTGGTTTCATCAGTAACTTTGACTCCTTTTGGACCAGACAGGAACTCTTTAAGTTCGATGGACTACATCTCAACAGAAATGGGTCTAGTAAACTGCAACGCAATTTTATTGACTTTATTGCTTTTAGCCTTGACTGATATTCTGCACAGCATGACCTGGCCCAGCATCCTGATTCTGCTTGTCTCATCACTGCACCTGACAATGCAGGTCCTGCTGTTGCTGGTTTTGTCTCTTCTATCCCGGTCAGGACATCTGAAAGGCAGTATGTAATTTTTGCTCCCCGTCACACCCCATGCATAAATAACCTCATCAATGTTAAAACCATCTCTCCACCACCTTCCTTAAATTCAGCCAACTTTTGTTTACTTAATGTAAGATCCCTCAAAAATAAGTCTTTTATCTGCCAAGATTTTAACATGACTAGAAACATTGACTTTTTTATCATCACAGAGTCTTGGCTGATTCCTGATGACTGCGCCCCCCTTATTGAATCATCTCCCCCTGATTATTTATTTTTCCACCAGCCGAGATTGACAGGTTGTGGCGGAGGGCTTGCTGTTATTCGCAAAAGTGGTTTTACTTGTTCTCCAGTTTCACTTGGCTGTTTTACTACATTTGAGAGTCTTGGTTTTATCGTGAGAAACAATTTGCCCTTTTTATGTGTCTTAATCTACAGACCACCAAAGCTGACTTCGGGTTTCATTCAGGAATTTACAGATCTGTTATCAGTCATAATGATAAAATATGACAGGGTCCTGATTCTTGGTGATTTTAACATCCATGTTTGCTGCCCCTCTTCCTCTGTTCTTGCCTCCGATTTTATCAAACTTTTAGATTCTTTTAATCTGACCCAGCATGTAAAGCTCCCTAGTCATTGCAAAGGGCACACATTGGATCTTGTGATCTCAAATGGTCTCTGTGTAAATGAGATCACTCTAATTGACTTTCCTGTCTCAGACCACAACGCAGTGCAGTTTGAGATCCCACTTTTTTCTCCTGATCCCAAATCCACCACACTGATCCGCTCTCGCCCCCTCAACTCGATATCTGTTTCAGCTTTCTGTCAGGCCTTCACTCACAACAGGGAACACCACAATGATAATGACCACACCGTTGACGAGCTTGTCAGGACATTTAACAGCACCTGCACCAATATTTTAGATTCCATAGCTCCGGTCAGATTTAGAACACCAAAACCCTCCTCTCTGCCTTGGATAAATGAGGAGGTTAGAAGCTTGAAGAGGCAATGTAGGAAGGCTGAGAGGAAGTGGAAAAGGGACAAACTCAGCACTTCTCTTGCCTCTCTGAAACATCTAATGTATACATACCAGCACAAAGTCAAAGAAGCAAGAAATTCATACTTTACAGAATTAATTACAATTCATGGTCATAATCCCAGAATCCTCTTTAAAACAGTTAAATCTGTTCTAAATGCTCCACCCAGTCAGCCTATTGATCCTACCCCTGAGAAATGTGAGCAGTTTCTCAACTATTTTACTACGAAAATTAGTGAAATTCGTCATCAATTCCACACTGACTTTAGAGAATGTGACATTAACACATGCCTTCCAGTCACCTTAAAGCAGTTTGATGTGATTTCTCTGTCCACCTTGGAACACATTGTTGCACGCTCAAAGTCTTCCATCTGCATTTCTGACTGTATCCCTACCTGGTTTTTAAAAGATGTGCTTCATACGGTTGGTCCTGAGATTTTAGCTATTATTAATTGCTCTCTGTCCTCTGGGATTTTCCCATCTTATTTTAAACATGCTACTGTCTACCCCCTTTTAAAGAAGCCCTCTCTTGACCCTGCGGTTTTAAGTAATTTTAGACCCATCTCCAAGCTACCATTTTTATCCAAGATTTTAGAAAAAGTTGTGACAACCCAGCTAATTTCCTTCATGAATGAGAACCAGATTTTTGAAACTTTCCAATCTGGGTTCCGCAGCCTCCATAGCACGGAGACGGCCCTGGTCAAGGTCTCAAACGACCTACTTCTGGCAGCCGATTCTGGTCTGTATTCCATTTTAATTCTCCTTGACCTCACCGCAGCTTTTGATACAGTGGACCACAATGTTTTAATCAGCCATCTGAAGCACAACATTGGAGTTAGTGAAGTGGCACTAGACTGGTTCATCTCCTACCTGTCGAATAGGTCCTTCTCGGTCAGGCTAGGAGAAGCCTCCTCCACCTGTGCTCCCTTATCTTGTGGTGTGCCCCAGGGGTCCATCTTGGGTCCCCTCCTTTTCACAACCTACATGTTACCCCTGGGACACATTCTGCGCAGCCACAACATCAATTTCCACTGTTATGCCGATGACACGCAGCTCTATATTCCGCTTGAACCTGGTAGCACTGATGTTTCGCACATTCTGCTCTGCTTAACTGAAATCAAAGACCGGATGTCCACAAACTTCCTTCAATTAAATGACTCCAAATCAGAAGTGATCATCATTACACCACCTGGCCCCAGCACCAGCAGTGTTACAAATCTATCCTCTCGTCTGGGTGCCCTGTCAAATAATGTGTGTTCAGAAGCCCGCAACCTTGGTGTCATTTTTGACTCCCAACTATCTTTCGATGCTCAGGTAACCAAGGCTGTACAATCCTGCTTTGCTCAGCTGAGACAACTGTCAAGAATTCAATCGTTCCTCTCTCCCGCACTATTTGAAACAGTCATCCATGCCTTCATCACATCCAGAATTGACTACTGTAATGCACTTTACTCCGGTATTAGTAAGCGAAACATTCAAAGACTTCAGCAAATACAAAACACCGCCGCCAGGCTTCTAACTCATTCCAGGAGAAGTGACCACATCACGCCCGTGCTAGCTGCCCTTCACTGGCTACCCGTGAGTTTTAGAATTGATTTTAAGATTTTATTGCTAGTTTTTAAAGCCTTGAATGGCCAGGCTCCTGTCTACATACAAGAAATGTTAACCCCTTATGAGCCTAATCGCAGCCTGAGATCCTCTGACAGGACCCTTCTGATGGTTCCTAAGTCCCGTTTGGTCACCAGAGGTGACCGAGCCTTTGCTGTTCGGGCTCCCAAGCTCTGGAACTCCCTGCCAGAGGGTCTCAGGCAGGCAAACTGTATCTGTATCTTCTTTTAAATCTCTTCTTAAAACTCACTTTTACTGTATGGCCTTTTCTTAACTGCTGGTGACTATTTTCACAATTTTACTGTGTTTTTAAGGATCTTACTGTAATTAATCTTAATCTTAAGGATTGTTATCTTATTTGTTTTTACTGTAAAGCACTTTGTAACTGTGTGTTTTGAAAGGTGCTATATAAATAAAGTTATTATTATTATTTTTTATTATTTAAAGAATCAGTGTGACACTAAATCGCTATAAAAGTTGTGATGTACACCCATAGTATATTTGGAGAAGCAGAATTCCATCTGTTACGACTGTTTGATTTTCAAACAATACCAACAGGCTACTTAAAAAATACTAACATGTTAATGATAGCAGGTATCATGTTTCCATGTTCGCCATCTTAGTTTAGTATATTAGCATGCTAAGACTTGCTAAGTAGAACTTAACACAATGTGCAGCTGAGGCTAATGGGAACATCATTAGTTGTGCAGGTACTTGGGCTAGGAGTGTAGCAGTATCCACACCATGGACATTTGCTTATTTATGATTTTAAAAACAGCTGCAACTGGATGGAGAGTCTCACCTTTATTTTAGTTATTTTCAAAAGGCTTTTTACACAAACATCTATTAAAAAATGGTTTGAAGTTTCAGTTAAACTGATAAAACCCAAATGTTTTCATTCCTTTAAGGGTAATTCTGATAATAATTCTTAAATACCGAAAAATTGTGATGTTTTCTGAGATGGTTATTGTACTGTTAATATCTCAAACTGTTTCAATCTTTATTTGGGCATTATCAGTGTGGTAGTAGCTGATGGAGGGCACCAAAATTTGTGACCCTTCGACTCATTCTGTGTTCCCCGAGTTTGAGTCATGAGGTTGATAGTTGATTAGGTGATCTGATAAGAGCCAATCAGTTTAGATTGCTGGGCAAGAGGAGCGCAACAGCAAATCTTGAGAATGAGGGCTGTGAATGGTCAGGTTTTCACTTTCCCTCACTTTCCGCCTGGCGTTCTGCTGCTCCACCTGTGGCCAAAGTACACTCTGCAGTGTGGTGCAGTGAATAACTAATTGCCATGCATATTCCAAAAGCACTCCTAATGAATGCTCCAGCTCCAAAAATAGAAAATTTGAATGTGGTGCCAGATGTTGATACTGTGGCAGGCCACCACAAATAAATGAACGTGTGGGAAACCCTAATGACCCTCTAGGTGATTGTGTTTAAAACTTTTTCGACATAACTTTTTTTTTTTCCAAATAGAAACCCACAGACTCACTTTCTGACGAGCAGGTATCCACAAGATGTCTTTGATGTCTTGGATCAGGCCTTCACTAAGGCTCATGAGAAAAACAAAAATGAAGTATTTACCAAATATAACCCCGAAATGAAGGAAACATTATCCTGTGTATCTAACACTACCTGTTTGCCGTGACATATGTAATGTTGTAAAAACAAAAACAAAAAAAAAATAAACGCTGTAACACTTTATCTGTTGATCACACTGGCAAAGACATTTTTGACTCTCCCAGTTTACTCTTTTTTTCCCAGACCTAAGAATGTTTAGGACACACTGGTACACATAGAGACACAAACATGTAAAAATGCCACGGGTTTCTTTCTTTGCATTGCACATTGTAGTGCTGGGCGGTATACCGGTTAATACCGAATACCGGTGGTTTTTTTGTTTATGATATGAATTTTTCATATACCGCAATACCGGTGAGTATGTAGCGTACACAACGTTGGGAACGCCAAGCGGCGGAACGTAGCGCCGCGGGACACTGTTTGGGAGTGGACTGTTTTGCAGGTGCACTAAGCAAGGAGATGTGACAGCACAGCGGTGAGCTGTTGAGTTAAGAATGTGGATAAAAACAGTGAAAGCTCCGAAACTAAAGTTACAGAACGAGTAGAAAATGACACAGAATAACTTGTACCGAAAAGAGGAGCCGTGTCTGTTGTTTGGAAGTTCTTCGGCTTTACAAAACTCGCCGTCGATCAAACAACAGTTATCTTGAAACGTCGGGCTAAAGTTGTAGCCGCAGGAGGCAACACAGCAATATGCTTCATCACCTCAGGCATAAACATGTCTTGGAATATCAAGAATGCATGAAACTAAGATCTGCGTCCTCCACGTCTGCAGGTAACGTTGGCAGTGGCACTGCAAGAGAAAAGACGAGTCAGATGTCACTCAGAGACGCATTTGTATTGATTCATTCACTTCATTAGAATCAGAGGGCTGTACTACGAGGCGAGATTAACGGGTTAGTGAGGTATGTTGAGTCCAAAGCCAGAGATTTCAGTGTCACGAAGGTGGCTCTCTTTTAACCTGGCTAGATCACCATGGTAACTTATGCTTAGCTCATAACCTGGTCCCGACCAGGTTATGTTCAGAGTTTAATCTTAAAATCAGCTATAAAAGCGCCGCTGTTTCACAATTTAGCGCGTTTGGAGCTGGCGTAACCTTTACTTTGAAAGTCCAGTGGACACTGAAACAAGTTGTGCGCTCGCAGCATTACAGATAATCAGATAGGTAATCAGTAAAGTTAATCATTTCACTTTGATGTGGCCATGAATAAATGAATTTCAGTGTTTGGCCTGTTATATGGCAGTGTTGCCCAAACACAAATCTTGAATAGGTCTATGCTATTTTCACAGTTACAAAGGTCTTTGTTGTCATTGTACAGAGACAATAGGCTATGAGATTTACTTGTACAGCACCCAAAAAGTTCACTGTATATTCATACGCACACCCAGCCTCGCTTTCAATAAAACACACTCGCATTCTATAATTGATCAGTAAAATATATGAAAACAATATAAAACACAATTTAAAAATGACAGTTGTTGCTCTAGTTTATTTTGTTCAAATGGATAAAGCTTCGTATTTCAAAGTACCGCAATGTTCAGCTGTCAGAAATTAAAATCAGCCTCCTCTCTTTACTTATTATTACTTATCATATTTGCAGCAACAGTGTTGCTTTTGGCTGTGATCAGGCTTTTTTGTATCGCTCATACTCTCTCCATTAAAACAACCTGCTCCTCTGGGCTGAAATCAGCGACCATGTGCGGAAGTAGAATCATATGACACTAAACACCTCTTTTTATGTGAACACGCACGAGCACAAAGCTGAGAGCCGGACTTGACAAACCAAGTTGATAACCACCTTCGTGATACCGTTTAACTCTGTTTAGGGGCTTTAGGTTTTGTTAAGCCAGAACATGAACACAAAGCCTGGCTGTGTTGAGCTTCCTTCGTAGTACAGGCCTCATGAGTGCCACCTCTTTGTAAACATCATTATTTTGTAGGGCCATGCAAACCTGTATCAATACTAGTGTGGCCATTAATGTTTTTCTACAATATTCACTCCTCATGACAGTAAAATAGGCCATCCTAAGCCAATTTACTGCAGTAATTCCTCTCTAAATCATTAAAAAATGTGGTTAACACCCAGTTGTGCATGAAAAAAAAATACCGTGATATACCGTGATACCGATATAAGTTTGAAAAATACCGTGATATAAATTTTTGGTCATACCGCCCAGCACTAGCACATTGCACTGCATGTTTTAACTGTATAAAGGTCAACACTTTTACCAGCTTTGTGACTAAGCAAAGAGTACAAAATTGAAAAAAATTATGACATGCAGTGCTAGCAGCACTAGCAGCACTAGCAGCGCTAGCAGGACTGGCGCTAGTAGTGTTGTCTGCCTTTGTGCACGTATCAAATGTGGCATCTAATCTGTAGGAAAAACAAGGCGACAACTTAGATTTAGAATCAATGAACATTAAAGTGCTATCCTCCATGTTGATCCTAAATCAGCTGTGGCAAGACACTTCACAGATGGCAATCAATTAGATTTGGCCTTGTGTTACACTGAAATGACGATTTCTAATCGTGACAGCGGAAATGTGAATCAAAGCTCACTCCAACGTAAATACACAGATATTTCCCACCTTAAAACACTCCACCCCAGTGGACTAAATTAAGAACTAGGTAGGACCTGTTTTCTGTGACTATGTTTTTGCTTTTCTGCACCAGTGATTCCCATAACTAGTGAATCATTTCATCTGCTAGCAATCATCATCATGTGTGTTCGATTAAGTGCTGATGACTGACTAGGTGCACCTGTAGAGTAACTTACATAAAGGGTAAGTTTATGTAGGTTACTGCATGCCTTATTTTGCACTAAGGAAAATTCAGCATGGACTGAAACGTTTGATGTTCTGTATAGTCCCAGTATGTTATAATAATGTTGGGATTTACTGGACCACAGATAATTTGTCATTTGTTAAAATCTAAACTAGACATGTGAAGGCTTTTCCTCCTGAGATTAAGAGACCTCATGTTCTTTGTTCTTCAACAAAAGGCAGTTATTTGACACTAGGGCTGTCAACTGAGCTCAGAAATTAAATTCGAATACTGGGCTTTTAAAAACGGCCAAATAATGATTATATTCGAATATTATTTTTAATGATTTTCATTGTTTTTTTTTTCCTTAGAAAATAACTGCATGTATTGTTAAAATAGGTCAGCGTTAAAAGCGTACAGGCCACAAATCAACTCAAAACATGTCTGGCAAACTACAGATTGTTTGTCAAAAAGACGAGATGGTTCACTTGATCAGCAGCAAGAGCTGAGTGCTTTTTGTTAACAATGTTGCCTGCCGAGGAAAACACACGCTCTGATCTAACAGAAGTACCGGGTAAAGTATTTTTTTTGCAACCTGCACGACGTAATGCCTGTCTCTTTCCACCATAGGAGTGGATCTGCATCATCTGGCAGGAGTGGCTCTCTTTCACATGTGTTGATCTCTGTTTGTGCAAACTGCTTTGGCGTTGCTCACAACTCTTCCTCCTGACCAGAATTCAAAGTATCGCCACACATCAATTTTCAGGTTATCCGGTTTAGTACTATCTCTGTCCAGCGTGGCGTCGTTAGCTTCCCCGGAGTGTCACCAGGCTACTGCAGAAGTTCTGCTCCCTTTACTACATTCTTCCTCTTGCTCCTAAGCTGCCAAACAGCTGAGATCTCTTTCCTTCTGGGCCCTGGACCAGCCCAGATGTGCTCTTTACCTCCGGGGCTCTGACCAGCTCAGAGGCCTTTGCCCCAAACCACTGAAGGGAGGGCACACAGACTTCAGTGTGCAAACACAAGGTTTGCAACTAACCTTCCAGCAACAAGGAGGACCAAGTTGAGTTAACACCCCAATGTCTAACTCTTTAAAGACACGGAGCGACTGGCTTCCTTGGATCTACAACTTCATGACAAGGACACAACAAAGACTGCTTCCAGAACCATAGCTCTTTCCAGCTTTTCTCTGCTGGCTAACAAAAGCAGCACTCCTAAAACCAACTCTTCCCTCCATCCATTCAAGATTTGGTAAAGTAACAACTGGGCAAAGCTTTATCACAGCTGTACAGGCTGAGCAAGACTGTTTAATTTGTAGTATGTGATTTAATGCTGTTTACTGAGTTATTATTGTGATTGTCTGCAATTAGGTTATTGATTAGTTGGTTTTACCAAAGCTAAGTCAAGTTTAGTTTGTTAATGCTGTTCACAGACAACATCTTGCATGCAACTAAACATCCTCTGTACTAATCCAGACCCTTCGCAGCACAAATCGCTTTCACATAGACTCATTTACAAATAGGCTTACAACAGAGCTACACCCAAACAGGCAGCTCAAAGTTCCCACTTCTTTTCCTTTGTCTTTTTCCTGTCCTTGTCTTTGTCTGACAAACACCTCCCCTGATCTGAAGCCAGCTTTGATTTGGCCATCTTGTAGTTCTCTGTTGTCAGCCATTTTGTTTTGTAGGTCAAACGCCCCTTCCATTACCACATCCACCTTTGTCTTTCTCTCTCTCTTACATGCACACACACAGACACACACCTACACATGTATACATACACACACATGCTTGTATATAGTTAGTTAGGATTTGTGTGTTTTGATTTTGCTTTGCCTTACTTTACAAATAAATATAATTTTGGAATCGTGCCTGCTGTCTGTTTAATGTTGTACAAGAGTGAATGAATAGTCAACCTCTGCTCAAGAACTCCTAAATCCTTCAGGCTTTATTATTAATTTTGGTTATGGTTATGAAATTAATTATTAATCAAAATCCCAAATAAATTTTTCTTACTGTCAGGTAAATAACAAATTCCAGCACTTGAATAAGCCGTAGTCCCCCCCTAAAGCATGCCTAAAGCATTTTTCTTTTCTTTTTTTAATGATTGTTGATTTTTCATATGTGATGATTAAAGTTGTGTACACGAGGGATGATCTTCTGGCTCTGAGAGGAACGACTTACGGAGTTGAACACCCGATACCGGCCGAGCTGAGGAAGCCGTTTTGAGGCTGCAGAGCTGGAGCGCAGCTAAAGGCTATGAGGTGGAGATATAAGCCTTTCCTGCCGCCGGTAATAATGTGAAATGTAAATTCGCTGTCCAACAAGTGTGATGAACTGCTGGCATTGGTGAGGAGACAACGACTCTACAGAGAGTGTAGTCTGATGTGCTTCACAGAGACATGGCTGAATGACAACGTGCCGGGCAGCTGTGTGAATCTACCCGGTTTCTCTACTGTGCGAGCAGACAGAGACACAAAGGTGAGTGGCAAAAACAGGGGTGGGGGACTTATCCTGTATGTAAACAATAAACAGTGTCATCCTGGACATAATATCACAGTGAATGACAAGATCTGCTGTCAACATATTGAACTGTTGGCAGTCGGTCCTAGACCGTATTATGTGCCTCTGGAGTTTTCGCACATTGTCGTCATTATTGTTTGTATTCCACCGCGGGCAGCAACGGCAGTGGCGTGTGACATCATCCATGAAACTGTTGCTAAGATTCAGACCCAGCATCCTAGTGCATTCATTGCAATAATGGGGGATTTTAACAACACTCTCTTCTCCCATCTCTCTGGGTTTGTTCAGTATGTGGACTGTCCCACCAGGGAGAATAAAACACTGGATCTATTTTATGGAAATGCCAAGGATGCTTACAGTGCCTCTGCCCTACCACCTCTTGGCGGATCAGATCATAATCTGGTCTCTCTCCACCCCACATACAAATCCTGTGTATCAAAGTTGCCTGTTACCACCCACTAAGTCAGAAAGTGGTCCCTGGAGACCAGTGAGTTGTTTTGAATGTACAGACTGGACTGTACTATTGGAGCCACAGAACAACAACATGGGCATGGACAGTAGGGTGGATATTCTGACAGAATATATAAGGGCACTGTGATGCCAGTTAAGACTGTACGCTGCTTCCCCAATAATAAACCCTGGCTCAAAAGTAATATCAAATAGCTCTTCAACCAGAAAAGGCTGACGTTCAAGCAAGGGGACCAGGAGAGGCTCAGGGAGGTTCAGCATGAGCTGAAAGGGAGACTGAGACAGGCAAAGAAGAAGAGGCTTTATTGTCACTGTAATAAATACAGTGAAATTTCGTATGGTGCTCTCTTGTAGCAGCTACAATGTCCTTGTCATAAAATAAACTGGGGGGGGGGTCATGGTTCCTGAAGCAGTCTCTTCACAGCCATGGGGAAGAAGCTGTGTTTCAGTCTGTTGGTGCGGGCTCTCATGACTCTGAGTCTGCCAGAGGGAAGGCTGGTGAATAGAGAGTGTCCTGGGTGGGCAGGGTCATCCCGAATCTTTGTGGCCCGTCGGAGGAGACGGCTGGAATAGATCTCCTCTAGGCGTGGAAGTGGGGAGCCGATGATCCACTCAGCCGTCTTGATGACCCGCTGCAGTTGTTTCTTTTCAGATGCAGTGCAGCTGGCGTACCACACCGTACAGCCATAGGTGAGGACACTCTTTATTGTGCAGTGGTAGAAGCTTTTCAGCAGAGGTGGAGGGAGTTTATTCCTCCTCAGTGTTCTCAGAAAGAAGAGATGCTGCTGGGCCTTTTTGATGATGTGGGTGGTGTTCACAGTCCAGCCCAGGTCCTCCGAGATGTGCAGGCCGAGAAACTTAAAGCTGGTGACCCGTTCCACTTCCTGAGTGCAGTGTGGTCCTCGACTTCCGGAAGTCAATAATGACTTCTTTTGTCTTCTTGGTGTTGAGGTTGAGGTGGTTGTCACTGCACCAGGCCGCCAGTGCTTGGACCTCCTCCCTGTATGGTGTCTCATAACCGTTGTTGATGAGCCCCACAACGGTTGTATCATCCGCAAATTTGATGAGGGTGTTGGAGCCGTGAGTAGCGACACAGTCATAAGTGTACAGTGTGTACAAGACTGGACTCAGCACACAGCCCTGAGGAACACCAGTATTGAGGACGATGGTGGAGGATGTGGAGGTACCCATTCTGACATGCTGGGGTCTGTTAGTCAGGAAGTCCTTGATCCACAGACAGAGGGAGGTTCCAAGTTGTAGTGTCTGCAGTTTGTTGATGAGTCTGCTGGGGCTGATGGAGTTAAATGCCGAGCTGAAGTCAACAAACAGCATCCTGATATATGTGTTGGGGCTTTCAATGTGGCTGAGAGCGGTGTGGAGGGCGATGGAGATGGCGTCGTCTGTGGATCTGTTGGACCTGTAGGCGAACTGATGTTGATCAAAGCCAGGTGGGATGTGGGCCTTGACATGCTGTAACACCAGTCTCTCCATACATTTCATGATCACTGGTGTCAGGGCCACAGGCTGGTAATCATTCAACCCTGTGATGGCAGAGGATTTGGGCACAGGGATTATGGTGGCAGTTTTCAGGCAGGTGGGGACTGTGGCTTGCTGCAGTGAACGGTTGAAGATGTTAGTGAATACTGCAGCAAGCTGGTGAGCACATGATTTCAGCACTCTCCCTGGTACTCCATCCGGTCCTGGTGCTTTCTTGGTGTCGATGCCATGCAGGACTCGCAGTACCTGATGTTGTTGGATGGTGGGGGGCTGGTCGTGTTCTGATAATGTCAGCTGTGTGTCCTCTGCCTGTCTGTTGTCCTCTTCAAAGCGGGAGAAAAAGGTGTCAAGCTGGTCTGGGAGAGAAGTGTCGGTGGAGGGGAGGGTGTTGTGGCATTGTTTGTAGTCAGTTATATTCTGTATGCCTTTCCACATGGAGCGGGGATTGTTCTCCCTGAAGTTGGCCTCTATCTGCTTTCTGTACTTTGTTTTAGCAGCCTTGATGCCTCTGTTCAGGTCTGCTCTAGCCCTCCTGTAGGCTTCCCTGTCCCTTGACCTCAGTGCTGAATCCCTGGCCTGGAGTAGTGCTCTGATACTGGCGTTAAACCAGGGTTTTTGGTTGGGAAATGTTTTCACCTGTTTCCTTGATGTTACATTATCCATGCAGAAACTGATGTATGATAGTACAGAGGAGGTGTGGAGTTCAATGTCTGGGTCTTCAAAGAGCTCCCATATGGTGTCCTCAAAACAGTCCTGCAAGGATAGTGTGGCCTCCTCAGTCCAGCACTGCACTGACTTGTACTGTGGCTTAGACCTGCAGATGAGGGGCTTGTAAGCTGGTGTCAGGAACAGGGAAAGATGGTCTGAGTGTCCGAGGTGGGGGGAGTGGCGGGCTCTGTAGGCTCCAGAGATGTTGGTGTAGACCTGGTCTAGTGTTCTGCCCTTCCTTGTTTGAATGTCAACATTCTTGTAAAATCTGGGGAGCACAGCCTTTAAGTTGGTGTGATTAAAGTCTCCAGCCACAATGAAGAAGCCCTCTGGGTGTTTGTTTTGTTGCCTGGTGATGCTATCATGCAGCCTGCTCATAGCTACGTTAGCATTAGCTCGCGGGTGGATATACACGGCAGTTACAAACACTTGAGTTATTTCCCTGGGCAAATAAAAAGGTCTGCACTTCAACATTAGAAACTCCAGGTCTGGATAGCAGTGTCTCTCAATGACGGCAGTGTCCGTGCACCAACTGTTGTTAATATAGACGCATACACTTCCTCCCTTCCTCTTACCGGAGTCCGATGTGCGATCCGCCCGGAAGATCGTACGTCCTGCTAGCTCCACGGCTAGGTCCGGGATGTTTTCATGCAGCCAGGTCTCTGTTATCACCATGATACAGCTGTCTATCCGGTTGTTAACATCCCGTAGTTTCATCTCGTCCATCTTGTTAACCAGGGAGTGGACGTTGGCTAGAAAGACGCTTGGAACCGCTGGTTTGTGTGGAGCGGCAGTTAGCCTAGCTCTGATGCCGGCTCGTTTGCCTCGTTTCCGGCGTCTTTGGCAGCGCTGCCGTCACCTCCTTTCTGTCCGCTCTCGCCGGCGTATCCTCTCCAGGAACGAGTCGAACCCTTCTGGGGGGGTCCAGCCGGTCCAGTGTTGTTTTAGGCTTAAAAGTTCAGTTCGGGTGTAGGTCCTTCTCAGTGTGTAGCTGCTAACTGAAGAAGAGCACTGGGTCGCTGCGTCTACATGCGCCGCCATCTTAGTTTTGTTTTGTTTGTTTTTTTGGTGGACTACAAAAGAAAGGTGGAAAGTAAGCTGCAGCAAAACAACATCAGAGAGGTATGGAAGGGAATGAAGAGGATTATTTTAAGAACAGCCAGGTTATGGATGGTGATGTGGACAAAGCCAACAACTTCATCCTGTTCTTTAACAGGTTTGATGGAGGGCGCAGTGTTCACCCTACCCCCGCATCCATTCCCCCTTCCACAGAGTCACCTGCCGCTGCTGGTCCTGCTCCACTGTCACCTGGAAGTAGGCCTTCCCCCACTACTGCAGCTACAGCTACAACATCTACCACACACAGCCAACTATCACTGACCTTTACAGCAGACAAGGTGAGGGTGGAGCTCAGGAGAATGCATACAGGAAAAGCTGTGGGCCCAGATGGAGTGTGTCCAGGGCTCCTGAGAGACTGTGCAGCCCAGCTAGCGGAGCCCCTTCAGTGGAGTCTTCAAACAGGCAAAGTCCCAGTGCAGTGGAAAACATCTTGTCTTGTACCGGTGACCAAATAGGGTGCCCGGCCGAGTTAAATGACTACTGACGAGTGGCCTTAACATCACGCGTTATGAAGACCCTGGAGTGCCTGGTCCTCCATTTCCTGAAGTCAGAGGTCACTGATGCTGTGGATCCCCTCCAGCTTGCCTATCAGGAGCACATGGGAGTGGAGGACGCGGTTCTTTACATGCTGCATCGGGCGTACGCCTACCTGGAGGAGCCAGGGTGTTGTGTGAGGATCCTTTTCCTTGACTTCTCAAGTGCATTTAATACTATCCAGCCACCCATACTCAGAGACCAGTTGGAGGGGATGGGAGTAGATCGCTCCTGTTTGGACGGGCTGAAACTGAAACAAATTTCGTTGCTCTGTAACATGTGCAATGACAATAAAGATCATTCATTCATTCCTCACCTCCTGGATAACAGACTACCTAACAGAGCGGCCTCAGTATGTCAGGCTTGGAAGCTGTGTCTCTGGGATGGTCAGGGGCAGCACTGGTGCTCCATAGGGAACTGTTTTAGCACCGTTCCTGTTCACACTCTACACAGCGGACTTTAAATACAACTCTATGTCCTGTCACATACAAAAATACTCTGACAATACAGCTATTGTGGCTTGTATCAGCGATCAGGATCGGGAGTGCAGGGACCCTTGTAAATGCCTTCAGGGACTGTTGCAGTAAGTGCTGTCTCCACACAGCCCAAACCAAGGAGATGGTGGTGGATTTCAGAAGAAAGAGATCACCCCATCAACCAGTCTCCATACAGGGGGAGGACATTAAGGTGGTGCACACCTACAAATATCTGGGGGTCCTCCTGGATGATAAGCTGGACTGGTCCTCTAATACTGACGCCCTCTACAGGAAGGGGCAGAGCCGCCTGTTCTTCCTGCGGACACTGAGGTCCTTTGATATGTGTGGAGATGTTGACCATGTTCTATCACACAGTGGTGGCTGGTGCACTTCTCTGCGCTGCAGTGTGCTGGGGAAGCAGCTTGACAGACAAAAACACCAAGTGTTTGGACAAGCTTGTTAGAAAAGCTGGCTCAGTGTTCGGCAGGAGACTGGACCCACTAAGAACTGTGGTGGAGAGGAGCACATTGAACAAACTGAAAGCTATAATGGACAATAGCAAACACCCTCTCCACAGCCTCCTGGAGTGACAAAGGAGCAGCAGCAGCAGTCGGCTCAACTCACTGCGTTGCAGAACAGAGCAATTTAGGAGATCCTTCGTCCCCACAGCAATAAGACTGTTTAATCAGAATCAGAATCAGAATCAGAAATACTTTAATAATCCCTGGGGGGAAACTGTTGGCATTACAGATGCTCCTTACAAGAGTAGAAAGATATAACATATATTGCAATTAAGTGAAAATATAAGAAAATATAACAAGATTATTTACAAAAATATATATAGTAACCTCTCAAATATACACAGATGCAGTGGCAAAAATAGATAATAAACAGAATATATACATAAAAGGTAAGGGTATGTGCTTTGCTTTTGAACAATAATATGTACAGACTTGTTATTATACATATGTACTGTAATAGACTATAAACTGAGATACAGAATGGAAATAAGAAAAATAAAGGATTATGTACACTATTAGATATTGCAGTGAACTGTGGAATAAATATATAATAATATATATGTAATAATTTACTGGTTGAGTTGTTGACAGTCTCTGAAATAGTCTAAGGGCCAATCAGAGGGAGGAATTGTACAGTTTGATGGCCACAAGCAGGAATGATTTCCTGTGGCGCTCAGTGGTACATTTTGGTGGTATGAGTCTTCCACTGAAAGCATTGGCCTTGTTTGTTGAGTCTGTTGGCGTCCACCACCCTCAGCCTGCTGCCCCAGCAAACAACAGCATAGAGGATAGCACTGGCCACCACAGACTCATAGAAAATTCTGAGCATAGTCCGGCAGATGTTGAAGGACCTCAGTCGCCTCAGAAAATAGAGATGGCTCTGGCCCTTCCTGTAGAGAGCATCAGTGTTCTTAGCCCAGTCCAGTTTACTGTCAATGTGTACCCCCAGGTACTTATAGTCCTCTACAATGTCCACACTGACCCCCTGGGTGGAAACACGGGTCACCGGTGTCTTGGTCCTCCTCAGATCCACAACCAATTCCTTTGTCTTTGCCACGTTGAGCTGCAGATGCAAATGATTCTGCTCACATCATGTGACAAAGTTATGCACAGCAGCCCTGTGCTCATCATCATCACCCTTGCTGATACATTAAACTATGGCAGAGTCATAAGAAAACTTCTGAAGATGGCAGGTCTCAGTGCAATAGCTGAAGTCCGTGGTGTAGAGGGTGACGAGGAAGGGAGAGAGGACAGTCCCCTGCAGTGCCCTGGTATTGCGGACCAATCTGTCTGACAGTGTTGCAAGCGCACATACTGCGGTCTGCCAGTCAAGTAGTCTACAATCCAGGACACCAGGGAGGCATCCAACTGCATTGCTGTCCCCTTGTCACCCAGTAGAGCTGGACAGATGGTGTTGAACACATTGGAGAAGTCAAAAAACATGACCCTCACAGTGCTCGCTGGCATGTCCAGTTGGGCATAGGTTGAGCAGGTAAATGATGGCGTCCTCCACTCCAAGTCGGGGCTGGTAGGCGAACTGGAGGGGGTCCAAGAGTGGCTTGACCATGGGCCGGAGCTGCTCCAGGATGAGTCTCTCCAGGGTCTTCATGATGTGGGAGGTCAATGCCATGGGTCTGTAGTCCTTGGAGCCACTGGGATGCGGCGTCTTTGGCACAGGAATGAGGCAGGATGTCTTCCACAGCATGGGGACCCTCTGGAGACTAAGGGCCCGTCCACACGAAGCCATGTCAGGGTTCAGCCTTTAGTCCACACGAAGCTGGCGTTTTAGGGGGGTGAAACCGCATCTTTTGAAACCGGGTTCTAGTGTGGATAAATCTGAAGACGCAGGCTTAGCGTCTCCGTGTGTGCAGCCACTACACAACATTTGGCCGGCGATGATGTCATAGCCCCACCTCTCTAACCTCTGACTTTACCCTGGTAGGAAGCCGTCCCATCACAACAGCTATTTACGCTACAGTTTGTTTACAGTACTCTATTCTTCAACTGGGAAATAAAAGGTGGAACACACCACCTGTTATAGCTCAAACAGGATCATGTGATCATACCTCTGCCATCTCTGACAGCCATCTCAAAGCAACCGAGCACGCTAACAATTAGCCCGCCTTGCTCCGTTAAAATATATTTAACTTGACCATGTCCCGAGCTAGCTTAAGGTAAACATCTGCTCCTTCTAAAGATGATTTATGATTTCTGATGACTTACTGAGAGATACTAACACATAATTCAGTATTAACTGTAGCTCCATGTAAAGTGAATAAATGGGATGTTTCTGGGCTAATCCTCCGCTCGTCTGCATTGACAACGCAGTTTACATGTTTTTATAACTTGTGATTTATTTATGTGATAACTGTTCTGAGTTTAACATGAAGCTGAATTTAGCAGCAGACTTCAGTCATAGTAATATGAAGTTGGAGGAAAAGACATTCATGTGTTTATATGATATAAAGGAAGTAGGGTAATCAGTAACACACTCTCAGCCCTAATGACTAAACACATATTTCGCAGTGTGTTGCTGAGTTTATTTTCTAATGTAGCAAGTGAGGAGAGTGCTTACAAAGTATCTTGACCCTTGACTAAAGACTGGCCAACATGACTGACCAAAACACCAGCTGGTCTTAAAGCTTTGTGCATTCTCCAAATGTGACCTGTACAGTATACTGCTAGTTTGAAAGTGTGTGAATTGTGTGTCTAGTGAAAATAAACATGACAACGACAACAACATCTCAAGCAGTATTTTATTATTATTATTATAATTACTGGAAATGTGCAAACAAATCATAATGACTGTCGGTAGGACAGATAAGTGACCACTCGTCCCTGGCCACTCCGGCACCCGGTGTTCACTGCTTGTCAGTACTTTGTGCGGATATTTTTTTTTAATTTGGCGGTGATCTGAGATTTTAATATGCCAATAACATCGTGCGGGAAATCTTTCTCTGTCGGTTGTTTTGCATACTGTACCTGAAACGAGTCCATTATTCCGGCCTACTTCGACTGACAGACTCCCAATCAATGTGTTGTTGAAGTTTACTGGCTTTATAATCCAGCGTGACTCGAAACAGCATCTGGGGCTGACACCATCAGGGCCTGCAGCCTTGCTTGAGTGGAGTCTCCTCGGCTTCTCACATGGTCAGCAGTGAAGCACACTGTGGATGTGATGGGTGGAGGAGGGGTGTAGTCCTCACGATGGAGAGTATAGTCTGGCCACCGAGGGAGGAGGTGTGAGGAAGGCTCACACTGGAGGGTGGGGGGGTGTAAGAAGGAGGAGTGGGGGAGGATGGAGTGGGTGATGGTTGTCAAAGACAAACAGCAGAAGAGTCGGGGGGGATGGGGGGGGGGCAGCAGTGTCAAATCTGGTGAAAAACAGATTCAGTTCATTGGCCATGTGCACGCTGCCTTCAATTCCTCTGTTGTTGTTGGTCCTGAAACCAGTGATGGTCCTCATTCCTCTCTCATGTTGTTCTGCTGGAGTTTCCACTCCAGCTTTCTCCTGTACCTCTCCTTAGCCTCCCTGGTCTTCACCTTCAGTTCCCCCCATATAGTTCTCACCTCCTCCCTGTATCCAGCTCTGAAGGCCCTCTTCTTCGTGTTAAGGATGGCTTTGATGCCCTTTGTTTCCCACGGTTTGTCATTTGGATAACGATGGAAGGTCCTGGCTGGGACAGTGGAGTTCACACAGAAACTGATATAGTCCGTGATGCACTCTGTGAGCCCATCAATGTCCTCCCCATGCGGCTCACAGAGTGCCTGCCAGTCTGTCACCTCAAAACAGCCCTGCAGTGTCTCATAAGCCTCCTCCGACCATCTCCACACTGTCCTCATGGGCACAGGCTGGCTCCTAACTAGAGGTACATAGAAGGGTTGAGATGCACCGGGTTGAGGTGCACCAGGTTGTGGTCTGACCTACCCAGATGGGGGAGAGGAGAGTAACTGTATGCATCCTTGGCGTTTGCATACAGCAAGTCCAGGGTCCTCCCTTCTCTAGTAGGACAGCTCACATACTGAGTAAAGTTGGGTAATGTTGTTGCCATGGTGACGTGGTTGAAGTCACTCGAGAAAGGTATGAAAGCACTCGGGTGTTGAGTCTGCAGACGGGCTATGGCGGAGTGAATGACATGCCAAGTCCAACAGCAAACAGTTCAATATCCGGGCAACAGATTCCTTCCTTGATAGTAATGTGGGCAGGACTGCACCATCAGTTGTTGACTAGAATGGCAAGCCCCCCTCATTTGCGCTTACCACTCTCGGTGCAATCCCAGTCGGCTCGAACAGTCTGAAAGCCGCTGATGGAGACGTTGTCGTCAGGTATGTCCTGGTGCAGCCATGTCTCAGTAAAGCACATCAGACGACACTCCCAGTACTCCCTCTGACTCCTGGCGACTGCTGTTAGCTCATCAGTCTTATTTGCCAGCGACCTACATTGCCCATGATGAGAGAGGGGAGACCTGGCTTATATATCCTCTTCTCCATACGCCTCCATCGTCTCAACCTTGCTCTTTTCCTTTGCTGTTTCAATCGTCCCCTGCATCCTCTATGTGTTTTCCGCCATATTTCAGCGGAGATTGCTGATGTTCTGGCCGCCAAGCCAGCCAGCCTCAGTGGGGTCAGCTGATCTCTGGAGTAAACAATGCGGCCATGAAGTTGTTGCGGAATAGTGCCGGGTCCATATGAAAGTAGTAATTTCAGAGTGAAGAAACAGACCAGAACTCTCTTGATCAGCATGTTTGGAGAGGGCGCACCTTCAAAATGTCAGTCATAAAAACACAAAATACAGGTAGTAACGTAATAAAGCAAAAATGTTGGAAAACTAAGAAAACAAGCAGGAGTGACTGCAACAGGCTGCACGCACGGTCGGCGCATGCGCACTACTTAAGCTACTTAAAACCTCCTGAATATAGTAACACACACATTTAGACACAGTACATTAGCTACAACTGGCTAGACTGTGAAACAATTTTATTTGTATTAACTTAATCTCTATTTGTGCACTTATTTTAATGTATTTTATTTTGTTTTTTGTCTTTTATGAGCTGCTGGACAGCTGAATTAATAAGTATACGTTAGTTCTTTCTATTCTATTCTAATCTAAAGAAGTTAAAGACATTATCGAAGTTTGTACACAATCTTCTAAATGTCAATGTCAAGGTGTACCTTAGCTGGTGTTTGTAATCATGTGTAGTCGCCCCTTTTTATGTTTTCATGGTTCACTTCTTTTATATATTAACATACTTTCTGGCTTTTCTTTGTAGTAATCTTATTTTGTGTTATATGCTGCTTGTTTTAGTGCTGTACATTTTTATTCAGTATTTTCGTTCTTTGTTGTCTGTCTGTAACATATATTGCTGCCTGTCTCAGCGAGGACACTCTTAAAAAAGATATTTTTGATCTCCATAGGTTTTTCTAGATAAATAAAGGTTAAATGAAATAAAAATAAAAAGTAGACCAAACTTTAAAGCTTTAAAGTTTAAATATGACAAACAACTCATCAGCACAGCCTCAGAAACTAGCAGCAGACCAGTGGCAAATGACATTTTAGTGGTTCAGCTGATGTCCTGTAGGTAAACAGTGTCGCAAAACTAGGAGTGCCCAACATGATCAGCTCATGCAACCATTTAGATGAGCATAAAATCACATCTATGGTATGTGCGTCTGTGAAATTCAGAAATTGACAGCAGAGGAGCAGCAGAGCAGTGCACCCCAAAATGATGCCAAAGTGCTGTAGACTCAGCATTATATTACATGACCCTTTTGGTACAAACATTTACCCATTAGTGTGGCGGCAGCCCTCAGAGATTTATTTGACAAGCTGTATATCTACCCCCATTTGGCGCTGGGCAGATGTTAATTTTGGATCCTGCAGGTTAACCGATTAACAGTCAACCATTGACACCCCCATTTAAAAGCAAATGGTCAAATTCATGATGTCACTAGATGAAAAACTCAGAGGATCACCAAAGGCTTTGTCCTCTGGGGACCCCCAATGACTGTATAAGATTCTATTGCGATTGATAAAATACTTGATATACTTCATTCTGGACCAAAGTGGTGGACCAACTGATCAGCACTGCTATCATCTGGATCATGCTAACAAGGCTATAAACTTGTAGCCACCAGCTGGTTGGGCTCTCTAAATGAAAAAGGTGCTTCATTTTCTTTCCTATTTCCTGAACCTGAGATAAACCAAACAAAACAAAGTTTTAAATTACTCCACGAACATTTACAGTAGATGCTGCAAATTCACAATTTCTGATAAAGTCCTCCCTCCAAGCTTGAGGTTTTCCATTGAGGTCAACGACAGGGAGCTGGAAAAGAGAAAAGGATATCACATTTTGCCTACCAGCTTCAGTCTCCAGTCTATCTGAGAGGAAAGTGGAGCATCAAAAGGAAATATACACCAACACAAGGAAGGTTCCTCTCACTTTCTACACTCTCTACAACTGTAACTCTTTGTGTTGTGCTATATTGTAGTATGAACAACTATTTTGAAAGAGTAAATAGTATAAAGCACCTGCTTGGAGCTAACCACCAGATGTTTTCGGCAGGATCCTATTTCAGGCACTAAATAACTGTCATTGAGAAACAGTCCCAGATTTATTAACTTCATGGTCTTGTAGCTGGAGAAGAGAAATGGCCCAGTGTTCAGGTCAGGGTATAATGGGCTTTAACACACCTTCAGTACTAAAATTCAAAGCTCAGAAAGATATACTGAGGCACACATTTAAGAGGGAGGCCTTGTCTCCAATCAACCCACGTCCCTCTTAAGTGAAGTTCCAGACATTGATAGGGAATCTGACACTGAGGAGATATGCACAGAGTAAGCTGGCTATAATCTGTGCTCCAATTACGATCTTCTACAGGTTAAAATTTTACAGGAGCCTCTGACATCCTGCCATTGAGTAACCTTGCTACTGTGAATAAACCAATGAACAAACAATTGGTATTCCTGTCTGTCTCTGGTGGAATACATTTTGCTAAAATGCTCTTCCAGGAAAAAGAATGCTGCGGCTGCCAACTATACCGTTTAGCTGAGAAATGGCAAGATGCTTGTAATGCATGGGAAAGAAATGATGATCTCAGTGGTGATGATAAGTACTGCTAGCTTCCATGTATTATGATGACAGAAGTTGAAAATACCCAGCATGAGTTTGCTAATGTAAAAACTACAAGTGAAAGGGGTAAAATGTTTGTTTTCCAAGAATCCTGATCACTCAGGGGGTTAACCCCATGCACCTGGGGCAGGATTCCTCTAAGGCTTAACCCCAATACACCCCTTTCCTCTGTCACTTAAGGCTTATTTATACTCCTTTTATGTACAACAATAGATATGTCCATCCTAAACATTGTAAACATTACTGCCCTCATACCTCTGCGCATCCTTTATTTTGGCATAGATACAGCTCATAGATGGAACTAGATGGTGGAGTCAAAGGTTTCAGACAACAACAAACGAGGCAACGGTGGAGGTCATAGTATTGTGCCTTTTAGCAGACAGTTACACTTAAATAACTGAGCCTCCTACCTGCCTGTCAAACAGCATAAACCCATAAACCTTCTCCAGCCTGGACTAAGTGGAGTCCTTTGGGGATCAGCTGTGAAGTGCAGGAGCCAGTTGCTGCATGCTCCATTGCTGTTCGGCGGCTAATAAGCAGAGCTAACTGCTAACAGCCACCTTTGCAACTAACAAACTCCACAAATCCATTCAGCAGCTCCACCATCCACATTCAGACATGCACAGCTGATTATTTTCTGCTGAATTACAGCTCATAACTCACACCAACAGCTTGATGCTGCTCCAGTGTGCAGCACTGCGGCATCTGAGGATAAATGCAAGCACATCTGTTCTCGGCTTTCAATGTCCGATAGTCCACAGCTAACATTTTCATGACGCCTTCATCATAATCATCATAGTTTTCGTCAACAAAATGAACACTGATTTCAACCACTACCACTTGTAACTCTCTTCCAAAGAGCGAAACGGGCACTCGAAAATGAGGGGTAGGGGAAAATTAAGAAATGGGACTGGGCCTAACTTTTTAACTGTGGGTGTTGGTTACTTGATTGGGTAGGGCCAGAGGGCTTTATTGAGACTCTTATTAGTTGCAGTGGTAACAAATATTGCTTGTATATATTACACACAATAGTAGAATTATTTCAGGGACTCTAGTTTTTTGACAGTCCAATTCATTTTTCTACAAAAACACAAGGTTAGATGACTGAGTTTGAAGCATTTTGAAGGACATAAAACCCCGCTGCTTGAATCATCATTACAAAGGATGAGAAACTGAGTGAGAAAATATCCTGTGTCCATAGAGATGTATGGTAAGATGCTAATTACTACAGATGCATGTTTGTAAGAAACATCCAATCATTAAAGCTGGGGTTGGTAATGTTGGAAAGCTAGCAAGAGAGCTAGCAAGATTTGAAAATAGCACCTCCTCCTGCCTCCTCTAAATTCCATCCCCCTCCTCCCCCTCCCGTCAGTGTGTCCCTCGAAGCCACGCCCCCACACACTGGCACGCGCACAGTACGAAATGAGAATCGTCAGAGAGGAGAAGAGAACCGGCGAGCTAACCTGTGAGCCAGCTATTTCGGATTATTTTGGAAACAACCAAACAGACTTATGTCTCATTTATCTGTAATGTTATTACTATTATAATTATTATGTCTTTGTTTGTTTTATAGCATAGCAGTCTGTGTAGACCCAGGTCTGAATCTGCTGAATCTCCCTAAAGATCGGCCTGGATTCAGAAGCATCAGCTAAAATACATTGTAATAATTGTTACGTGTTTTTCCTGACAAACGTGTATTTTGTGTTTTTATTAATCACATAGCATATCTGCCTACCGGTAACTCTGTTTTGCACTGACAGTTATGCAGATTTGGCTATAAAAATTAGTTTGCCAGCTATGCTGTTAGGCTAACGATATCTCTGTTGTTTGCTTGTTAGAGTTTACACGATGAGAGCACTGGCTTAGACCCAAGCTACAGTCCAGACCCGAGCTACAGTCCGCAACCGAGCACGTCTTCAGCTCCAAGGGGACGCGGTCGTGCTAGAGCCAGGGGAGGCCGTGCTAGGGGGAGTGCAAGGGGCAGAGCCCGAGGAACTCGAGGTCAAGGACGTGGAGCAAGCCGGACTGCGACTGGAGAGCTTTTACAAGATGAGGATATTCGACGAGTGGAGAATCTGCAAGCTCAAAGAATTGCAGATGAGCAGGTAGGTTTTCTGAAATATCATTTTTTTCTGATCTCAACATTATCAAGAATTGTAAACAATGACCTGCCATTTACTGTGAACACAACATTTAGAGTTTGTCATTCATTTTTTACAGGCTAGAATTGAACGACTGAGCTTGGAAGAATCCCATCAGTTGCTTCAGATCTGCCTGACAAGGGACCCAAGCCTCATGTTTGATATCCTGCAGATGTCAGCATCAGGAGATGCTCCTCCACCAGGCCCCCCAGCTCCAGGTTTCCTTACTTGGTGTGTGCGCAGGAAGTGCCGTGAGATGCCCACAGATCTGGAAAAAAAGTGCTGTGGGCAACAACCTGCTTCCTGCATTTCCATGCTGCCTCACCTGGAACTCTACATTCTACAGGAAGGGGTCTTGCCATTGGCTCGCAGGATATGGAATGATGTCCGGGCTGAGGAAGATCTTCCAGACCCCAGGGAGAGCAACAAACAGTTCCGCCATGCAGCATACCGTCAATATGTTGTGTGGCAATATGGGGCACTGGGTGCTGGGCACAGAGTAGTAATCCCTAGTTGCTATGTCTGGAAAATAAGAGACCGCTAACCAGATCCCCATGGACAGTATAAAGGTTTTGTCCCCAGTAGAGTCTAACACAGCGTAAGATCTACACTGAAGCCCTGCCATTTATACTGTATTGTACTTTACCGATTTCTTTTTAAAATCTGCACTAAGGTTTACATTATATAAATAATTAAGTTGTTTATATTTTTACTTTTATTTATATTTGCTCTTTTGATATGTATATTTTGTCAGTTTGCATTAAGGTTTACATTATATAAATAACAAAGTTGTTTATATTTTTACTTTTATTTATATTGGCTCTTTTGATATCTATATTTTGTCAGTTTGCACTAAGGTTTACATTATGTAAATAACAAAGTTGTTTATATTTTTACTTTTATTTATATTTGCTTGTTTGATTTTTTATATTTTGTGATTTTTCATTAAAAATTTAAAAATGATGAATACCTTTCATTTCACTATTTCTGGAAAACAAGAAATACATTTTCTCACCACCACATTAAAAATATGTGATTACGGCAGAATAACTACAACACACTTTGTACAACCCTTTTATTGTTGCATAAATATGTACATTGTCAGTATGAGTCCACATATGGGAAAAGGTGCTTTCATGTAAAAGGTGTTTCAAGGGAAGGCAGACGGATCAGGCGATGATATGAGGAGGATCAGTCATCTTTGGTGTTTGTCAGCTGTGGTGATCTACTCCTTTGGTAGTGATTTGCCTTTAGGAAGAATATCACAGTTACACATCTGACAATAATCAATAATTTTTTTTTTGAGTCAATAAATGAATAAGAATACTTAGAGCTTTTCCCATTTTTTGGGTACATAACTATGATGGAACTTCTTCATGAAACTACAATATTGTAAGAAAACTCACCCAGGCCTCTGCTTAGTTGAGTCACAGCCAATATATGTACGTCTTTTTTAATCACAATAACAATGCAGACACTGACGACTACGATAGTGTAATATCTTACAAATGTAATGTACTATAATCTATTCAATACTAGCGTCACGGATCCGTTTTAAAACTCATAGAGAAGCTAATATTAGCATTAGGCTAATACAAGCTACCAAAGTGGCTACATTAGCAAAAGTTACATATTTCATGAAAATAACAAATCGCCCCCGAAGCTAAACAAATAATTACCTGTCCAACAGAAAGAGAGCGACCTCGGCATCACTTTTCAGCCCCTTCAGATCCCTCAGTTGTCTCCACCGCTGAAAAGCTACACCAATATTTACTCTTGTTTGCCCTCTGGCTTTATCCAAAGCTTTTTTATTTGCAGGCTTCTCATCCTCCGGCTTTCTCTTCCTTGGCTTTTTCTGTGGAGCAGCCGTTACAAGTAACCGTGGAATCGGTACTTTGGGCTGTATTTGCTCCGCCATTGCTCAAAAATGAACGTTCTTCTGTAACTCGGTAGATCCGCAGCAAGAAGTGTGCTGAGCTTTCCGGCAACAGGGCACACGAGGACGAGAGCACCGTGAACGCGCGCAGTGGGTAGGGGCGGGGGGGTGGGTGCAGAACTAGACCTGAAGGAATCTGATTGGATTTTGCCCTTCGGACCGAAGTGCGCTGATTGGTCAAAGTTTTCTCAGTCCTGCAGCTGCCACAGAGGTCTGATTTTTTCCGCTCCTTTTTCTAAAGACATAGTGTATTGATTCCTTTGACAATATAAGGACCATTTCACCCAGTATAACAGAACGTGCTTCTGAACAAGATTACCAACCCCAGCTTTAAGCATAAAGCTGCACTCATCAATATTTTATATTAACAATGTAAAATAGGTCACTAGTAGTGACTAAGCAACAGAAAATTAGCAGTTCCCTCAGCTCTACAGATTGTTTTAGCACCTTTCAGCTCATTGTTTTGGTTATACAGCCCACAACTTTACTGTTTTGGTTGAGTCTCATGGTTCTCATAAACCCGTTTTTTTTTGTTTGTTTGTTTGTTTGTTTATCTGTTTTGTTTTCAGAGATTATTTCTCTGGCTTCTTATGCCTTTATTAGGTGGGACAGACCAAGCATGAAAGGGGGAGAGAGGGGATGACATGCAACAAAGGGCTGCAGGCTGGAATCGAACCTGTGGCTGCTGCAGTACTGACAGTGCCTTTGTACATGAGGAACATTAAGGACACCACAACATGTTTTCTATCGTCACAGTGACTTTTGACCACTAAAATCTAACCAGCTCATTAAGTGGTGGTGGATTTCCGCAGGCGAACACTCTCCCCCCCGACACCGGTGAACATCCAAGGAACAGACATCGAGGTGGTGACGTCTTATAAGTACCTGGGTGTTCACCTGAACAATAAACTGGACTGGACTCATAACACCACCGCACTTTACAAGAAAGGCCAGAGCAGACTCTATCTGCTCAGGAGACTGAGGTCTTTTGGAGTGCAGGGGGCACTCCTGAAGACTTTTTATGACACTGTGGTGGCATCAGGCATTTTCTATGGAGTGGTCTGCTGGGGGAGCAGCATCTCGAAAGCTGACAAGAAGAGACTTAACGAACTGATCAAGAGGGCCAGCTCTGTCCTGGGATGCCCCCTTGACTCAGTGGAGGTGGTAGGAGAGGGTAGGATGATGGCTAGGCTGTCATCCATGATTGAGAATGACTCTCACCCCCTGCAGGACACTTTGAGAACACTGGAGAGCTCCTTTAGCAACAGACTGCTTCACCCAAAGTGTGTAAAGGAGCGCTACGGTAGGTCTTTCCTTCCTGCAGCTGTCTCTACAACCAGCAGTGCTCCCAGTAGACCACACACACACAACAAGACTTGCAAATAGACTGCACTATAATGCACATTCACTCATAGTGCAAATTTGGAAAGACTGTATATATTGTGTATATATTGTGCATTATTTCTATATTTTATACTCCATATGTTCCTCTTTTAAATTCTTAAAAAATTCATACTTTGTATGTATTGTCTATATTGCTTGTTGCTAGCACTAGAAATTTCCCCACTGTGGGACTAATAAAGGAATATCTTATCTTATCTTATCTTATCTTATCTTATCTTATCTTATCTTGTCTTATCTTAAGTCCAAGTGGGCCTTCATGTTAAATCTGAAAAGATCTCTGAAGGCATTCATGAGATATCAAATTCACAAGAATGGGACTGACTGCCAGACAGACGGACGGGCGGACAGACAATCCGAAAACATAATGCTTCCAACCTAGGCTATCGGCAGCACAAAGGCCTAAAAACATCTCAAATACATCAGAGACAATGTCTTTTCTCTTTGTTATTGTGGGCAATTTGTCATGATAGATGGACTTGTGTGTCCCAGCGTGCACTTGTAGCTGGAGCCACTTTCTCAGTATTTAGGTCTCACTCATCCTGATTTATCCCTTTAACTCAGTGCCAGCCATTTCTTTCCGGTTTGTCTATATTATGAATTCAATTCTCCCATGGACTGCCCTGAAATGGCCTAGTGTTGACACATTCATACAAACACACAGCCTGTGCATCTTCACAAGCTTTGGCCCCATTTCTTGGTGTTTGTGCTCTGTTGTATGCTTTCATTATCCCTTCTTTTATCTATTGTTGAACCCCCTGACTATAGCAATTCGTAACAATCCTGTTTATTAAGAGCACTTTATAGATAAATCTGACTAGGCTCCACTTGGCTCCTGCAGCTATTGTGCCACTGGCGTCTCAGCCAGAAGCATTAGAGGCATTAAGTTCTTATCTGCATAGATAATCATGCGATTTGAATTTAGATTAGTTGATAGTAAAGTGACTATTAGTTCCAATTTAGCAGGGAAGTGTTGTCGTGGCTGGGCTCCAACAGAGCCACTGTCCTGAGAGTGAGACAGTCTCACTGCACTGGCCTGCCATAGAAATATTAAATTTTAAGTGTATTTAACACATGTGGCTCACAGCACTAAAATGTTGCTTTCATTGTGGTGAACACTTATGTCATACAATTAGACTAGACAGGGTTAGTTAATGTGAGACTGTTTCCAGAGTAAACACGTTGCAGTGTTCACTGAATTAAGTGATATAAAAGGTGGTGCAACGTAGGTCTGGGTGTGACATGAATAAAACAGGGAATGTGTGGTGGTAGGAAAAGAGATGGCGTGTTTTACCGCTGGAGAGCAGCGCTGCTACACAGTGAGGCAGGAGGTACCTCTACTGGCTGACTGAGGGAAGTGCCTCAGCACAGAGAGCAAAGGTCTGTGCTCCTTAAAACCTTCAAACTGAGACAAGATAAACTGAACCAACTCCATTATTAAAGCATGCATCACTGTCAGTGTGTTTTCTTGTACTTCAATCCAAAACTTATCATAAGTACAAGGACAGAATGATATACATTACAGCATTAACATTATGTATAAATGAGCAAAGTACAAAAAATTAAAACTAAATTGATCAGGTATCTCTGGCTTCCTCCCACAATCCAAAGACATGCAAGTTAGGTTAATTGGTGACTCTAAATTGCCTGTAGGTGTGAATGTGAGTGTAAATGGTTATCTGTCTCTTTACGTCAGCTCTGCGATAGTCTGGCAAACTGTCAAGAGTGTACCTCGCCCAATGTCAGGATAGGCCCAGCCCCCCGCGACCCTCAAAAGGATAAGCGGTTACAGAAAATAAATGAATGATCAGTCACGTAACTCACTAAGGCTGTGCTCACACTGTCACCTTTTTAACACAATGTTGCCTTTTAGTTGTGTTCAAGAGCTCTAAGCATTAAGTCATAAAGGTAGACAGTCTGAGGACAGACAGGTAACTTATTGAATGGACAGTTGTGGCGACAGTCATCCTGCATCATCAGCTCTACATGGACCCACCAGGTCATGCTGCACTTTACTGAACCTGATGTGTTTATTCATGTTCTCTGATTAAGGCCCAGTATACAACGTGTAATTTTGGGCTATCCCAGACAAAAACGTGAAAAACATTAAAGACAGGTCGCGACATCTTTGGTCGTGGCTCTAAAATGGTGGTGCTACGTCGCACAGTGAAAGAGGTTAAAGGATGGCCATTATCACGGTCTTGTGATCAAAGACAGTCTGGGATAAAATTCTGACAGTGTCAGAAATTTGGGATGACCATCTCACTGTGTGACTGCTCTGACCACCTACATCCACCAACCTTCCAACAGCATTGCAACATGAAATGTCTCACAGGCAGTAAACCCAAACACATAGGAGGATTGGAGCTTGCCATGGAGGCAAAATGCACTAAAGGAATGTGTGGGATTCAAGCAAAGAGGAAAACCTTGTGGAGTTGTGGCAGCAGAAGCTTCGCCTGTATGATCTGTCCTTCAGCTGTTACAATGATCGTGTAAAGAAGGATGAAACATGGAAGGAAATAGCAGCAGAGCTGCAGCTGCCTGGTGAGCAACCCAGCAGCTAGCAAACACACACACACACACAGACACACCACAGTATATAATGCCCACAAAACTTGGTTGGTAATAATGTGACCCTCTATGTTGTACTTCACAGTTGAAGAAGTAATAACCCATGAAGCAGCCTAACACACTCAGTATGGGAAGCTGTAATTCAGTAGGTGTCATTGTACAGTCTGTATACATCAAACCTGATGTTGTACCCATGTTTATTAGATCCATGTCGCACAGTGTAGCTGCACTAAACTTACAAGACTGCTAAAATCTCAGTCTGTAGGAGGTTTAAGAGGATTGGGTCTCATTTGCATATGTTCCTCGATTTTTTTTTCTTAAATTGTTCTTAAGGAAGGTGCTAAGAAAAGTCTAAGTCAGAAATTTTTAGCACCTGTGTTCTAAAGGCCCTGACACACCAAGCCGATCGTTGGCCATCAGTCAATGTCAGGCCATTGGTGAGTGTCGGTGGCCCTTGTCTGTGCTAGATGAGCCCCATTCACTGATGGGCTCATCAGTGAATGAAATCACTCTGATTGGCAGTTTAGTTTAGCGCACAAGAAGTAAAACAGAAGTAAGGAAAGTAAACAAAAAACTAACGTCCAGAGGGAGTGAGGTTGAAACTCATTCCATAAAGTCAGATTTTTTTTCTTTATCCACTGAGCTCTACAGCAGAAATGTTTCCTGATGGTTTGTGTTTTTGTTCATTGGCGCACTTTCAACATTGGATTGTGTTGTTAATGTGCTAACTGGCTAACTAGCGTCAAGACGGTGTTCCGGTTTTCCTTTTTGAATGGCGATTACAGACAACCAGCATCTGCTGGTGTGGAGAGTTATTTCCACTCCACAGGTACAGAACAAATGTGCTGGTTGGCCATTGATTAAACTCTTTGCAGTGTGTTCATTTGCAACTTTTTGGCCGAAACACAGGCGACATGAGGTGACACAGCAGGGGGCTTTCGTCACAGCTAAGTTTGAAATTGGATTGGTGTGTCCAGGCCTTTGTAATGATGATGATGATGATGATATAATGATTTACAAAGATTCATTGGATGTTAAAAATAGGTATCAACCACCACAATTGTAAATCACAAACTTTGTGCACTGTAGTAGCACAACTGTCAGAACTGAGGACGGAGACAAGCACCATGGAGCTCTCCAAGTTATGTGTGCATGTGTGTTAAGAGAGAGGCAGAGAGAGAAGGTGACAGGCAAAAGTGGACTATTTTTTTTTATCAGTGTAAGATATTAATAACTTAACTCAGAACTCTGCTTTATTACATTTTGTACCGCCCACTTGACGTGCCAGTGATATTAGAAAATATCACTGGTGTGATCAATCACCAATTACTAGATGGTAAGGTTCCCATTACTGATGTGAATTATAGCATGAGTGCAATGCTTATTTTAAAAGACCATAATGCCTTTTGTAAAATAATGCAAATAATTAGTATAACAAGTTATAAAAAAATTACTGAAAATCCTATAATATTATACAGCTGCCCCTGGGGGTCTAATGGTTAGGATTCATCAAGCAATTGGACAAGCTTGATAAAAATGCTGGCTCAGTGCTTGGCAGGAGACTGGACCCACCAAGAACTGTGGTAGAGAGGGGCACACTGAACAAATTGAAAGCTATAATGGACAATAGCAGACACCCTCTCCACATCCTCCTGGAGCGACAGAGGATAAGCTGCAGCAGTCGGCTCATCTCACTGCATTGCAGAACAGAGCGTTTCAGGAGATCCTTCGTCCCCACGGCAATAAGACTGTTTAACCCCTCCTGAATCCAGTCACACACACACTCACACCCATCACATTAGCCACAACTGGACTGGACTGTGAAATGTTTTTGCAATTTTAATTTAATTTGACTGATTTATTTTAATTTAATTTAATTAATTTGATTTTTATTTTTTATTTACGCAGTTATTAGGGACCGGGCAGCCTAAGCTGCCAGGACCTTATTGTTATCCTGCATGTTCTTCTTTCTTCTTCTTTCTTCTTCTTCCAAGGAAATCCTACTTCCCATGTGCGAAAAATCACCAAACTTTGCACAAAGGTCCAGTCCCATGCCAGATTGCCTCAGCTGCAAAAACAGGCCAATAGTCCTGATGGTGGCGCTACAGCAAGCCTCTAAAGTTCAAAATTTTGAAAATTCACAATAAATCAACCGTATGTGCTACAGATTTGCACCAAAATGTAGCCCCAATACTGAAGAAACTTTTGTACATTTAAACCTATTGCAAATTATGAAGTCCATCACTCTGTTTTTTTTTTCAAAAACTGGAAAGCATATTAAATCTATCTCCTCCCACAATTTTTGCTCAATTGACACCAAACTTGCTACAGAGCATCTTCAGACTGTCCTAAACAAACAATCCACACAGATTTTTGATTTATCAAAAATTAAGCCTACAGTGCATCAAAATGTTTGACTGTAAACGGTATTATAAACATATACTTGCAAAGTCTTGCTAAATACATTTTCAATGTTCATTAAAAAAAAAATGACAACATTTTGGAGTCATGGTAGATGGTATTTTGGTGGTATTTTATCTCAAAAGCTGAATTTTTTACAGCATTTTGAATTTCGCTCTCATGCAAACAATTGGAGTCAATGCAAAAATGGCATTTTTAAACATCAGTTTTTCACTTATGGAGCCAATAAATCATTTTTAACAACAAATTACCAACATCTCCATGCTGTCTAGATGCAATTTCTGTATTTTTTTTTCTTTATAACTGAATTTTTGACAGCCGTTTGAAATCTGCCTTTACACGCAAACAGGTGCTGTCTTGCACACAGATGACTGGCTTAGTCAATTTGTGAAGCTACATGAGACATTTCCATTTGCCAATTAGCTCAGTGAGATAGAGGATGTTTCTTGGTGTTTAAGATTGTGAGTTCAAGCCTCAGCTCGAGCAACATTTCCAAATGAGAATCTACCCAAACTTTTCACAAAGGTCCAGTCCCATGCCAGATGTCCTCAACTGGAAACACAAGACAATAGCCCCAATGGTGGCACTACAGCAAGCCTCTAAATTTCAAAACTTTGAAAATTCATAACAAATCAACCACATGTGCTACAGCTTTGGAACTTTCACTTTGAAATTTGCTTTTTCCATGGCATGGATGGCTACTGTTTGGCAGCCTGATGCTTGGCTTAGTCAATTTGTGAAGCCACACATGAACTGTTGCTTGCCAATTAGCTCAGTGAGATAGAAGATGGACCTCAGTCTCAGAGATTGTGAGTTCAAGCCTCAGCTAAGGCAGAACTGACATTCTAATGTGAAAGTCCTATGTTCAGGCATCATGCTCATCATGCTATGTGGATTAGAGTTCACTAAGGTTAAAATAATTATGATCCCGGCAGTTTCGCGGAGAGACAAATACTCTTTATCAACACCTTTCCCTGTTATCCCTTGTCTCTTTTCCCTGTTTATTTGGCTTAGCTATCAGTCAATATGCAGTCTATCCAACAGCTACTTTTACATTTTAAAAAATGTTTTCATCTTTGTCACCATGGATAATATTTAGCTCTAAGCTAGATCAGGGCAGTTTGTTCATAATTGCTAGCAGTTAATTAGGGGTTCAAGCCCAAAGGGCTGAAACCCTATTGTTTTCCTACTGTTTTATACTTCTTCTTCTTCAGAAATGTTTTCGCAAATTCCCGTGAGATGGTACATCGTAGAGACATGACATTTTCACCAATGACTGGAAGTTGTGTGCAAATGGTGCTCATAATAGAAAAATCCCAATTGGCCACAGGGTGGCGCTATAACCAAGGTTAACGCGTTTTGGACTGTAACTCCCACACCATATGTCGCACATTCAAAAACCTCATATCCACAGATTTCCTGAATAGTGCTGAATCCTCTGGGCTAGGCCACGCCCATGTCCGCCTATTTTTTTTCGCAAAATCACGAAAACTGAAAAACCTTCTTTTTCTATCACCTCCTTGGGATTTTGCCCGATCAGCGTGAAACTTGGCACGTACAGTCTTCTCTTGGACCTGATCTAAAGTTATCAAAAGAATTTTGTTCGGTCAAAAAATGCACAAATGATTAACGAATACATTTTTCTAGCTAGCTATAAAAACGCGAACTGTTGCATATCTCGGTCAAAATAAATGCTAACAACACCAAATCAGAGACCCTTGGTTGGCATGTGACTGTGAGGGTGTGAGCCAAATTTGGCGAATGTTGGTCAGTAGGGGGCGCTGCAAATATGGGAAATTTATATCTCTTAAATGGCTGCACCGATTTTTACCAAATTTGGTGGGTATGATGCTGGGTCACTCCTGAGGCCATGTCTTGAAGTTCATCACGACTGGTCAAAGTGGGCGTGGCTTATTACAAGATAAAAAACAAACATTTATTTCAGCTCAAGTATTATGCTGAGGGCTATGAAATTCACAGGGTATATATAGAATAGGACACAGACCATCCATACCAAAAATTGTGTGTCTACTCCACTATATGACGCTATAACGAGTGAAAACGCATTTTGGCCTGTAACTTCCACATTTTAAATCACATCTTCATAAACTTTATATCCACGTGTTCCCTCAATAGAGTCTCATCTTCTGACATAGGCCACGCCCACTTCCACTGCATATTTCTCTTTGTAAGTCACTACACATCAAAAACCTACTTTTTCGAACTCCTCTTAGCGTTTAAGCACCATCTGCACGAAACTTTGCACATACAATCTCCAGACTTGCCTGATCAAAAGTTATCAAAAGAATTTTGCTACTCCAAAAAATGCGGTAGTTATAAATAATGCATTTTTTTCTGCTAGCTAAAAAGACATACCATTGCATAATTTTGCCAAAGTGAAAGCTATTGATGTCAAACTTGAATCACTTATTTCATAGGTCAACCAGGGGGTCTGTGCCAAATTTGGCGGAAATTGGCCAATAGGGGGCGTTATAAACAGAGAAACGTCAAGTGACATGAAAATTGATCAGATTCGCACAAAATTTGGTGAGCGTGATGTGCAGTCACTCCCGAGGCCAGCCGTGAAGCTTAGTGATGTTTGGTCGGGCCGAATTCCGTGGGATCCGCGAGACCTGGTTATTATTAGGGGTTCAAGCCCGAAGGGCTGAATCCCTATTGTTTTCCTACTGTTTTATTATTAGGGGTTCCAGCCCGAAGGGCTGAAACCCTATTGTTTTCCTACTGTTTTATTAGGGCCCGAGCACCAACGGTGCGAGGACCCTATTGAAATGCAAGGAATTATTATTAGGGCCCGAGCACTGAGGCGCGCACCGTGAAACGGTGCGCACCGAACACGGTGCGAGGCCCCAATTGTTTTCCTTAGAATTTTTTTTTTTTTTTTTTTTTTTTTTTCGCTTAATCGCATTTTTGGGGGCTTTAACATATTCAAAAACTCACCAAATTTGACGTGCACATTCGTCTAGGGGACATTTATGTGTACGCAAAATCTCAACGATGCCAGTTGCAAAATAGCGAAATGGCGCCCCCTAGAATGGTTCAATCGGCTCCCACCGCCAGCCCGTTTGACCAAATTTCTCGAAATTCGGGGGGGTCGTGTATCATCCCAAGACGCACGAAAATGCGCAGTTGGACTTTTTTCTAAAACCAACAGGAAGCCGGCTATTTTGATTTGAATATTACATTTTTTACCAATTTTGGCGATTTGCTAGTGTGCTCTCAGAGCTATCTCCTCCTAGACGGTTCATTGGATCGGCTTCAAATTTGCCGTGCTGCAACTAGACCACATGATGATCAAAAGTTATTAAAAGATCTTTCCCTCGTTAAACGGTTTGGCCGTCAGGTGGCGGCGAAGTTTGATGTCTCAAAAAAAAAACCCCAAAAACCCAGAATTGCTATTACTTGGGCGTGAAAGGTCCAATCGGCACAAAACTTGCTGGGTATGATCGTAGTCCCGCCCTGAACACGTCTACATCAAAAAATTCCCCTGTTCTCAAAGCGCCCCCTGCTGGCGACAGGAAAAGAGATTTTTTACACTTTGAGGTGCAGCTCTGAGCACGTTCAGCATATCCAACTCAAATTTGGTCAGAAAGGCCTCAACACGTTGTTAATGCTACATGATGAAGATTGTGACGTATCGTCAAACGGCGTTGCGCCCAGAGGGCGGCGAAGTCGATGCTTCGCCAAAACGTAGGAAAGTGGCCTTAACTTCAGTGTCCTTGGGCATATCTGCCTGAAACTTCACATGTGTGTTAAGAGTCCAGCCCTGACAATGTCATGTGAATTTCGTTGATGGGCGTGGTCAAATGGCTTGGCCACGCCCTTTAAACATCAGCCCCTGCGGCACATTTCACTGACATGCATGAAAATTGGTACACATATGTATCACATCCAGACGCACAAAAAAGTCTCTTGGACCCATTGGCCAAACCCAACAGGAAGTCGGCCATTTTGAATTTAATGGTCATTTTTGGCGTTTTCCACGTGTTGTATTTTAATGAACTCCACCTACAGGATGCATCAGAACAACTTCAAAATCATTGTGTGCCATCTAGACAAAGGTGTAATCAAAACTTAGAAGCAGATTTTTGCATCGTGAAACCGTTTGGCCGTCAGGTGGCGGCGAAGTTTGATGTCTCGCCATAAAACACGAAATTAGTATAACTTTGGCATACATTGTCCATTCTTCACCAAACTTCACGTTTGTTAACAGTCCAGACCTGAATGTATAGTATGAGGTTCATCAATAAGCGTGGCCGTATGGCTTGGCCACGCCCCTTAAAGTGCAGCGTCCCCCATAACAACTTTCACAGACGTACACGAAAATCAGTATGCACATGTATCATGTCCAGACGCACAAAAAAGCCTCTTGCACATGTAGGCCACACCCGACAGGAAGTCGGCCATTTTGAAATTTACAGTCATTTTTGGCGTTTTCCACGTGTTGTATTTTAATGATCTCCTCCTCCAGAAATGAATCAATTAACTCCAAAACTGGTGTGTACCATCTACACAAGTGTGTGATCAAAACATATTAAGAGAATTGCTCAGCATGGAACGGTGTGGCTGTGACACGGCGTCGACACTTGATGTCTCACCATGAAACACGATATTGCTATAACATGGGATCTAATGGTCGAATCTGCTCCAAACTTCACATGTATGATAATAGTCCTGGCATGAACACACCCAAATGACGCTCAGGAGTCAGAGTCATAGCGCCACCCAGTGGAGACGAGAAGTCGCAACGCATTGGTTCCTACACTGTCCGAAGGAGGCGAACATTCAGCGCCTTGTCTGCCGGTCGACCTCTGGCGAGACGGTGGCGGCCGCGCCAGGCTCCGAGTTGCGTGGGGTGCGAGGGCCCGTTCAACGCTGCTTGCAGCTTTAATTAGGGCCCGAGCACCTAGCGGTGCGAGGACCCTATTGAAATGCAAGGAATTATTATTATTATTAGGGCCCGAGCACGTACCGTGCGAGGACCCTATTGAAATTGAAGGAATTATTATTATTATTATTATTATTATTATTACGACAAAAGTAAATCGCTTATTTGGAGGTTTTAACATGCTCAAAAACTCCTGAAATTTGGCGGTCGCATCAGTCGCGGTGTAAATTTACGTATTTTAGGGTTCGCGGCAATGGACGGGTCAAAATGGCTAGGCCACGCCCATTAAAGAGCAATCTCCTTATAAACAGCGCCCTCCTCATCAATTTTCACGGATCTGCACGAAAATCGGTACACATGTAGATCATGCCGAGCCGCACAAAAAAGTCTCTTGGAGCCATAGGCCACGCCCAACAGGAAGTTGGCTATTTTGAATTTAGCGGCCATTTTTGGCGTTTTACCACGTGTCATATTTTGACGAACTCCTCCTACACGATTAATCAAAACGGCTTCAAAATCGCCGTGTACCAACTAGATAAGTTTGTGATCAAAAGTTATTCAATGATCCGCTACCCGTCGAACACGGAATCGGCTTTTTGGCGGCGAAGTTTGAAGTTTGAAGTTTGTCTCGCCATGAAAAACGAAATTGCTATAACTTTGGCATTAATCGTCCGATCTGCACCAAACTTCACATGATTCATAATATTCCCGCCCTGAACACGTCTACATGCAGAAATTTTGTAATTACCCTAGCGCCCCCTGCTGGCGACAGGAAAAGCGATGTTTTTAGACTTTGACGTGCAGCTCTGACCACGTTCACCATATGCAACTCAAATTTGGTCAGACAGACCTCAAGACGTTGGTAATGCTACATTATGAAGATTGTGACTAGGCGTCAAACGGTGTTCCGCCCAGAGGGCGGCGAAGTCGAAAATTCGCCAAAACGCATTGAAAATGGCTTTAATGACATTAACTTCTGTGTCCTTGGTCATATCTGCCTGAAACTTCACATGTGTGTTAACAGTCCAGGCTTGAACATGTGATATGAGTTTCGTTGGTGGGCGTGGCCAAATGACTTGACCACGCCCTTTAAACATCAGCCCCTGCCGCACGTGTCACCGACATGCACGAAAATTGGTACACGCATGTATCACACCGAGACGCACAAAAAAGTCTCTTGGACCCACTGGCCATACCCAACAGGAAGTCGGCCATTTTGAATTTTGATGCTATTTTTGGCGTTTTCCACATGTTGTATTTTAACGAACTCCTCCTACAGGATTAATCAGAATGACTTCAAAATCACTGTGTGTGATCTAGACAAGGTTGTGATCAAAAGTTATTAAAAGATTTTTCCACAGTTAAACGGTTTGGCCGTCAGGTGGCGGCGAAGTTTGATGTCTCGCCATGAAACACGAAATTGCTATAATTTTGGGACACATTGTCCAATCTTCACCAAACTTCACATGATTCATAATAGTCCCACACTGAACACGTCTACATGACAAAGTTCTGTGATAGTCATAACGCCCCCTAGTTATTAGTCTTCTTCTTCTTATCCGAAATCAACTGCCTTTTTGGGGGCCGTAACATACTCGAAAACTCATGAAACTTCACAGACTCGTCAGAAGTGGTGAAAATTTACATATGGTAGGGGTTTCATGACAACGTGAAAAAAAATGGCTCAGTAGCGCCCCCTACTCATTTTCAATGTATTTTGGGCTATAACTCCCAGATCATGTGTCGCACATTCAAAAACCTCATATCACCACATTCCCTGAATAGCGCTGAATCACCTGGAAGGGGCCACGCCCATTTCCGCCTAAAATTTTTTTTGCAAATGCGCAAAACCTGGAAAACGTACTTTTTCGAACTCCTCCTTAGGGTTTTGTCCGTTCAGCGTGAAACTTGGCAGGTACAGTCTTTGACTGGACCTGATCTAAAGTTATCACAGGAATTTTGATTGGTCAAAATATGCGCAAATTATTAACGAACAAATTTTTCTAGCTAGCTACAAAAAGGCGAACTGTGGTATATCTCGGTCAAAATACATGCTAACAACACCAAATCTCAGATCCTTGCTTGACCTGTGCCTGTGAGCATGTGAGCCAAATGTGGCTAATGTTGGCCACTAGGGGGCGCTGCAAATATGGAAAATTAATATCATGTAAATGGCTTCACCGAGTTTTACGAAATTTGGTGGGTATGATGCTGGGCCACTCCTGAGGCCATGTCTTGAGGTTCATCACGACTGGTCAAAGTGGGCGTGGCTTATTACAAGATAAACAACAAACATTTATTTCAGCTCAAGTATTATGCTGAGGGCTATGAAATTGATAGGCTATATATAGAACAGCATACAGACCACCCATAGAAACAATTGTGTGTCTACCACACTAGGTGGCGCTATAACAGCTGCAAACGCATTTTGGCCTGTAACTTCCACATTTTAAATCACATCTTCATAAACTTCATATCCACGTGTTCCCTAAATAGCGTCGCATCTTCTGACATAGGCCACGCCCACTCCCACTGCACATTTCTCTTTGTAAGTCACTATACATCAAAAACCTACTTTTTCGAACTCCTCCTAGCGTTTAAGGTCCATCTTCACGAAAGTTTGCACATACAATCTCCAGACTTGCCTGACCAGAAGTTATCAAAAGAATTTTGCTACTACAAAAACTGCGCTAGCTAAAAATAAACATTTTTTTTCTGCTAGCTAAAAAACACATACCATTGCATATTTTTGTCAAAGTAAAAGCTATCCATGTCAAACTCAATTCACTTCTTTCAGACATCATCCAGACACTCTGTGCTAAATTTGGCAGAAGTTGGCAAATAGGGGGCGCTATAATCAGAGAAAAATCAAGTGACATGAAAATACATATATTTGCACGAAATTTGGTGAGCATGATGTGGAGTCACTCCTGACGCCAGCTGTAAAGCTTAGTGATGTTTGGTCACCGTGGCGACGCCTTATTCGCCATAAAAGACGAAGTTGTTTTTGAGGGGTAAGGGATGCTTGTAAAGTCATGAAACTTGACACACACATGAAAGGATCCGATGTGGGTTGTCTGATGTGATTTTTTGGCTCTGATGTGCCAACATGGCTCAACAGCGCCCCCTACAAATTTTCTACGAAGCAGCCCCCGAAGCTGGTTTGACCTACATCTATGAAACTTGGTACGCACATGCATCACTGAAAGACGTATAAAAAAGCCTCTTGCAGCCATGTGCCAAAACCAACAGGAAGTCCGCCATTTTGAATTTGCTTGTAACTGGTTCGCAACTTCACCATACATGTTCCAATCTTCCCCAAACTTCACAGGATTGCTGACAGTCCTGCCCTGCACACATCTATACGCCAATACTTGGTTATTAGTATGGCGCCACCTACTGGCAAAATTACACGTGTTCTATGATTTGAGGGATATGACGTGTAAGTCCTGCGTGAGGGGTCTGCCTTCAACAGTGATGAACGGCGGCGTGAGCCGGCGTCCTGCCAGCGCCCTCGAGTTGCGTGAAGGTGCGAGGGCCCGTTCAATGCTGCTTGCAGCTTTAATTATTATTATTATTCTTCTTAACTAAAATGAATTGCCTTTTTGGGGACCTTAACATTCTCAAAAACTCATGAAACTTCATAGACTCATCAGAAGTGCGAAAACTGGGCAAATTTTGGGGTTTCATGATAATCTGCAAAGGAATGGCTCAGTAGCGCCCCCTAAAAATTTTCTACGGAACAGCCCCTGAAGGTAGTTTAACCTACGTGTCTGAAACTTGGTAGGCATATGTAACACACCAAGATGTACAAAAAAGCCTCTTGGGCCCATGCCCTAAACCCAACAGGAAGTCGGCCATTTTGAATTGAATGTGCAATTTTCATGCATTTTTGGCCATTTGCAGGGGTCGTAAATGGACGATCTCCTCCTAGAGATTTTGTCCGATCGACTTCAAACTTGGTCTGTCCCACCTACATAAATTGAAGACCAAAAGTTATCAAAAAAATTGACTGTTCGTCACACCGTGTGACCGTGCCGGGATCTCAAACTTCGCTAAAAACAGGAAGTAGTATTATAACGCAGGAAGTAGTTCATAACTCCAGCATACATTGTCCAATCTTCCCCAAACTTCACAGGATTGATGACAGTCCCGCTCCGAAGAGATTTACATGTCAATAATTTGTGATTAATATAGCGCCCCCTACTGGTAATAGAAAATGTCATGTTTTACACTTTGAAGCACATCTCCTCCAAAGTTGACCACATCAACGTCAAACTTGGGGAAATTATCCAAAAGGCGTTGATGCTGCTTTCTATTGAATACTGTGAGTTTTCGTCAAAGGGCGTGACCATGGCGTGGCGGGGAACTTTGATGTTTCGCCATGATGACAAAAGTTGCTGTAACTTGACTCTACGTGGACATATCTTTCCAAAACTTCACACATATGATAACAGTCCAGCCCTGAAAACATCTACAGAGGAAATTTGAATCAGCATCATAGCGCCACCTACTGGCGGCAGAAAGTTACTTTTTTCATTCTTTCATGTCCCTCTTCTACCAGGTTCACCCGACCCACCTCAATTTTGCGGATACATAGTCCCAAGACCTTGGTGATGATCAAACCAGAACCTTTTGAGGTTTCGTACAACGCTGTCACCGTGGCGCCACCTCATTCGCCATAAAACACGAGGTTCTTTTTGAGGGGCAAGGGTTACTTGAAAACTCACGAAACTTGGCACACCCATCACAAGGCCCAAATTGTGTTGTCTGCTATGCTTTTTGTGTTTTGATGTGCCAAGATGCCTCAACAGCGCCCCCTACAATTTTTCGATGAAGCAGTCCCCGAAGCTGGTTTCACCTACATGTATGAAACTTGGTCGGCATATGTAACACTCCAAGACGTACAAAAAAGCCTCTTGGAGTTATGCTCCAAACCCAACCGGAAGTCCGCCATTTTGAATTTACTTGTGCCACTTTTGTGCATTTTGGGCGATTTCCACTAGACGTAAATGAACGAACTTGTCCTAGAGTTTTTATCCAATCCACTTCAAACTCGGTCTGTCCCACCCCAAGACCGTGAAGACGAAAAGTTATCAAAGGTTTCAGGTTTTCGTCAAACGCTGTCTCCGTGGCCCCGCCTTCTTCGCCATAAATCACGAAATTCTAACTACTCCTACAGATTTTATCCCATCAACTTCTTACTTGGTGTGTCCCACCTCCAGACATTGATGAAGAAAAGTTATCAAAAACTGGACTTGTTGTCACACCATGTGACTGTGGCAGGGCCTCAAACTTTGGGGACTCGCCACAAAACAGGAAGTTGTGTATGACTCCATCATCCATGGTCCAATCTTCCCCAAACTTCACAGGATTGATGACAGTCCTGCTCTGAAGAGATCTCCATGTGAATAATTTGTGATAAATATAGCGCCCCCTACTGGTAAGAGAAAATTTCATGTTTTATATTTTGACGTATAACTCCCAAGACTTGGCCAGATCCACCTCAATCTTGGTCAGTCTATCCGTCACATGTAGAAGATGTTTTATTGTGAATACCATAAGTTTGCATCAAAGGGCGTGGCCATGACGTAGCGGCAAACTTTGATGTTTCGCCATGATAACAAAAGTTGTGTAGCTTGACTCTACGTGGACATATCTCTCCAAAACTTCACACATATGATAAAAGTCCAGCCCTGAAAACATCTACAGAGACATTTTTAATCAGTCTCATAGCGCCACCTAGTGGCATCTGTAAGTTACTGCTTTCATTCTTTCATGTCTCTCTTCTACCAAGTTAACCACAACAACCTCAATTTTGCGTAGACATAGTCCCAAGACTTTGATGATGATCACAACAGAAGCTTTTGAGGTTTCAGCAAACACTGTCAATGTGGCAACGCCTTATTCGCCATAAAACACGAAGTTGTTTTTGAGGGGTAAGGGATGCTTGTAATGTCATGAAACTTGGTACACATACAAGAAGTTCCGATGTGTGTTGTGTGATGTGATTTATCTGCTTTGATGTGCCAACATGGCTCAACGGCGCCCCCTACAATTTTTCAAAAAAGCAGCCCCCGACGCTGGTTTGACCTACATCTATGAAACTTGGTACATACATGCATCACTGAAACACGTACAAAAAAGGCTCTTGCAACCATGTGCCAAACCCAACAGGAAGTCCGCCATTTTGAATTTGCTTGTAAGTGGTTCACAAAATCACCATACATGTTCCAATCTTCCCCATACTTCACAGGATTGATGACAGTCCTGCCCTGAACACATCTATACGCCAATACTTGGTTATTAGTACGGCGCCGCCTACTGGCAAAATAACATGTCCTCGTATGATTTGAGGGATATGACGTGTAACTCCAACGTGAGGGGTCTGCCTTCGACAGGAATGAACGGCCGCATCGGCCGGCGTCCTGCCAGCACCCTCGAGTTGCGTGAAGGTGCGAGGGCCCGTTCATCGCTGCTCGCAGCTTTAATTAGGGCCCGAGCACGTACCGTGCGAGGACCCTATTGAAATTGAAGGAATTATTATTATTATTATTACGACAAAAGTAAATCGCTTATTTGGAGGTTTTAACATGCTCAAAAACTCCTGAAATTTGGCGGTCGCATCAGTCGCGGTGTAAATTTACGTATTTTAGGGTTCGCAGCAATGGACAGGTCAAAATGGCTAGGCCACGCCCATTAAAGAGCAATCTCCTTATAAACAGCGCCCTCCTCATCAATTTTCACGGATCTGCACGAAAATCGGTACACATGTAGATCATGCCGAGCCGCACAAAAAAGTCTCTTGGAGCCATAGGCCACGCCCAACAGGAAGTTGGCTATTTTGAATTTAGCGGCCATTTTTGGCGTTTTACCACGTGTCATATTTTGACGAACTCCTCCTACACGATTAATCAAAACGGCTTCAAAATCGCCGTGTACCAACTAGATAAGTTTGTGATCAAAAGTTATTCAAAGATCCGCTACCCGTCGAACACGGAATCGGCTTTTTGGCGGCGAAGTTTGAAGTTTGACGTTTGTCTCGCCATGAAAAACGAAATTGCTATAACTTTGGCATTAATCGTCCAATCTGCACCAAACTTCACATGATTCATAATATTCCCGCCGTGAACACGTCTACATGCAGAAATTTTGTAATTACCCTAGCGCCCCCTGCTGGCGACAGGAAAAGCGATGTTTTTAGACTTTGACGTGCAGCTCTGACCACGTTCACCATATGCAACTCAAATTTGGTCAGACAGACCTCAAGACGTTGGTAATGCTACAGTATGAAGATTGTGACTAGGCGTCAAACGGTGTTCCGCCCAGAGGGCGGCGAAGTCGAAAATTCGCCAAAACGCATTGAAAATGGCTTTAATGACATTAACTTCTGTGTCCTTGGTCATATCTGCCTGAAACTTCACGTGTGTTAAAAGTCCAGGCTTGAACATGTGATATGAGTTTCGTTGATGGGCGTGGCCAAATGACTTGACCACGCCCTTTAAACATCAGCCCCTGCCGCACGTGTCACCGACATGCACGAAAATTGGTACACGCATGTATCACACCGAGACGCACAAAAAAGTCTCTTGGACCCACTGGCCATACCCAACAGGAAGTCGGCCATTTTGAATTTTGATGCTATTTTTGGCGTTTTCCACATGTTGTATTTTAACGAACTCCTCCTACAGGATTAATCAGAATGACTTCAAAATCACTGTGTGTGATCTAGACAAGGTTGTGATCAAAAGTTATTAAAAGATTTTTCCACAGTTAAACGGTTTGGCCGTCAGGTGGCGGCGAAGTTTGATGTCTCGCCATGAAACACGAAATTAGTATAACTTTGGCATACATTGTCCATTCTTCACCAAACTTCACATGTTTGTTAACAGTCCAGACCTGAATGTATAGTATGAGTTTCATCAATAAGCGTGGCCGTATGGCTTGACCACGCCCCTTAAAGTGCAGCGTCCCCCATAACAACTTTCACCGACGTGCACGAAAATCAGTATGCACATGTATCGTGTCCAGACGCACAAAAAAGCCTCTTGCACATATAGGCCACACCCGACAGGAAGTCGGCCATTTTGAAATTTACAGTCATTTTTGTCCTTTTCCACGTGTTGTATTTTAATGATCTCCTCCTCCAGAAATGAATCAATTAACTCCAAAACTGGTGTGTACCATCTACACAAGTGTGTGATCAAAACATATTAAGAGAATTGCTCAGTATGGAACGGTGTGGCTGTGACATGGCGTCGACACTTGATGTCTCACCATGAAACACGATATTGCTATAACATGGGATCTAATGGTCGAATCTGCTCCAAACTTCACATGTATGATAATAGTCCTGGCATGAACACACCCACATGACGCTCAGGAGTCAGAGTCATAGCGCCACCCAGTGGAGACGGGAAGTCGCAACGCATTGGTTCCTACACTGTCCGAAGGAGGCGAACATTCAGCGCCTCGTCTGCCGGTCGACCTCTGGCGACACGGTGGCGGCCGCGCCAGGCCCCGAGTTGCGTGGGGTGCGAGGGCCCGTTCAACGCTGCTTGCAGCTTTAATTCTTCTTCTTCTTCTTCTTCTTCTTCTTCTTCTTCAGAAATGTTTTCGCAAATTCCCGTGAGATGGTACATCATAGAGACTTGAAATTTTCACCAATAACTGGAAGTTGTGTGCAAATGGTGCTCATAATATAGAAATACCAATTGGCCAGATGGTGGCGCTATAACCAAGGTCAATGCGTTTTGGGCTATAACTCCCACACCATATGTCGCACATTCAAAAACGTTATATCCACAGATTCCCTGGATAGTCCTGAATCACCTGGGCTAGGCCACGCCCATTTCCGCCTAGAAATTTTTTTCACAAAATCGCAAAAACTTGAAAACCTTCTTTTTCTATCTCCTCCTTGGGGTTCCATCCGATTATCGTGAAACTTGGCACGTACAGTCTTCAGTTGGACCTGATCTAAAGTTACTCACAGAATTTTGTTTGGTCAAAAGATGCGCAAATTATTAATGAATACATTTTTCTAGCTAGCTATAAAAACGCGAACTGTTGCATATCTCGGTCAAAATAAATGCTAACAACACCAAATCCGAGATCCTTGATTGGCATGTGACTGTGAGGGTGTGAGCCAAATTTGGCGAATGTTGGCCACTAGGGGGCGCTGCAAATATGGGAAATTTGTATCTCTTAAATGGCTGCACCGATTTTTACCAAATTTGGTGGGTATGATGCTGGGTCACTCCTGAGGCCATATCTTGAAGTTCATCACGACTGGTCAAAGTGGGCGTGGCTTATTACAAGATAAAAAACAAACATTTATTTTAGCTGAAGTATTATGTTGAGAGCTATGAAATTCACAGGGTATATATAGGATAGGACACAGACCATCCATACCAAAAATTGTGTGTCTACTCCACTATATAACGCTATAACGAGTGAAAACGCATTTTGGCCTGTAACTTCCACATTTTAAATCACATTTTCATAAACTTTATATCCACGTGTTCCCTAAATAGAGTCTCATCTTTTGACATAGGCCACGCCCACTTCCACTGCATATTTCTCTTTGTAAGTCACTACACATCAAAAACCTACTTTTTATATCTCCTCCTAGCGTTTGAGCTCCATCTGCACGAAACTTTGCACATACAATCTCCAGATGTGCCTGATCAAAAGTTACCAAAAGAATTTTGCTACTCCAAAAAATGTGGTAGATATAAAGGAACAATTTTTTTTCTGCTAGCTAAAAAACACATACCGTTGCATATTTTTGTCAAAGTAAAAGCTATCGACGTCAAACTCAAGTCACTTGTTTTAGATGTCAACCAGAGGATCTGTGCCAAATTTGGTGGAAATTGGCCAATAGGGGGCGCTATAAACAGAGAAACATCAAGTGAAATGAAATTTCACAAAATCCGGCCATAAATCAATGAGGGTTTTTTCAAACATCAACAAACTCAGTGTATCAAAGGTCTTGATCTTACCCACCTTTCAAAATTTAAATGGCTATGCTGGCTTGAACCCCGGCATGGCCGCTTGCGGCTATATTTATTATTGTTATTATTCAGAAATCTTTTTGCAAATTCCAGGGAGATGGTACATCATAGAGACATGAAATTTTCACCAATGACTGGAAGTTGTGTGCAAATGGTGCTCATAATATAAAAATGCCAATTGGCCAGATGGTGGCGCTATAGTTAAGGTCAAGGAAAATTTGAATTTGACAGGCAACCACCCTCACACTCTATGTCAGATTGACTTGAAACTCGACACACATGGTCAGGTGAGGGACTTCTACAAAACCCTGAAAAAAACCTCAAGGTCCGCCCACTAGATTTGTCCGCCACATTGGATTTTTTGCAAAACACGTTTTTGACCTCTCCTCCTGATGTGTAGGTCTGACTTGTACCAAACATACTGTGGACCAGCATGGGATGAAGCTTTTGAAAATTTATCAAAGACTTTTAGATATGTCATTGCATTTTGATGATATTGATCAATGAACTTGAGAGAGGGCGTGACTCAGCACATCAATGGAATTTACTCCTTAACCGTTGAGTCAATTGTCACAAAACTTGTTGGAAATGTCAACATCACGATCTGAATCATACCCTGAACTTGAGATTAAAATCAACCCATAGGGGGCGCTACACAAGCAAAAACTTGATATCTCATAATCAGCTAGAGATATTTGTACAAAACCTTCTTTGCGTCATCTAGAGTCAGGTCTCAGTCAATAAACCAAATTTGACAATGATTGCTTAAAGGGGGCGTGGCCTATTAGGTAAAATCTAAATTTCAAGGCATTTCACATTCCATACTTCATAAAATCATAAAAAATCAGTAGGGCGCCCTACACAGTTGAAAGCTTTTCAGCACATTCACTGAATTGTGACAAAACTTTGCCGCATGCAACCTGTTGTCAATTCAGAAGTCCGTCACTCTATATTTTTATAAATATGACAAATTAATTAACATCAATATCTCCAAAAGTTTTCATGTAAATGCAAGCATAGTTGACACACTTTTTGGATACTAGAGGTCACATGTTCCAAATGGTGTTCATATCGGTATAACGGTTAGCTCACAGTGATATTCATTATCTTATTGTAATTTGTATTGTATGCACAACATTTTCTATTTCATCTCATTTGTAACCAAATGTCACCAAAATATTTGACAATATACTAGAAATCAGTAGAATGAATGAATTTTTTTCAGAATTTTATCACCAACGCTTTCACTGTTATTGAGATCTCAGTCTGTTCTAAAAAGAATGACTAATGAACTTTAAAGGGGGCGTGGCTCAGCAATGACTCCACAACGTTTGGACCAATGGTCACAAACCTTGCAAGCAATGTCTTAAGGCACATACCAGGCACATATCTTGAAAGTTTCATTCAAATTGACCACTAGGGGGCACCAAAATTTTAAAAATGGGCATTCAGTAATACAAATCAGAGTAGAAATCAGAAAGGGATTGTCCAATCATTACAAAAGTTGCAGGGTATGTTAAATAATAATTATGAAACACGTCTATTGTTCTAAAATCAGTCAATAGGGGGCGCCACAACTTCCAATGGCCTTTCACAAAATCCGTCCATAACTCAATGAGGGGTTTTTTTTTTTAAACATCAACAAACTCAGTGTATCAAAGGTCTTGATCTTACCCAGCTTTCATAATTTAAATGTCCATGCTGGCTTGAACCCCGGAATTGCCGCTTGCGGCTATATTGTTATTCCTACTTTCTTGTTTTGCCTAAAATTGCCCGGCCCCGACCATTGCTGCGCAGCAGCTATAATTTTAACTTATTTCACTTATTTGCATTATTGTTGATGAGGGGAAGTGTGGTTGCTGTTTTTTAATAGCTTCTGGACAGTTGAATTTTCCTTCGGGGATGAATAAAGTTTTTCTGTTCTTTTCTATTGTATTCTCATTGCCGCGGGCAGGCTTGATTATCAGTCAGGGAACTTCCTTTGAGCAGCAATGCCTCAATGTGTGGGGACTTGGCCTGGCTTGAGAACAGGAGGGTTGCTAGTTTAAGTTTTTGGATGGACTACCTATCTGCTGACATTGCATGTGCGTGTTGTGTGTAATAACAGCAATACATGAAAGTCAGATTTCAACTGCCTTGTAAGGACTGACCAATAAATTATATAAACTGTAGAACTGAGGAAAACGCAATAACATATTTTTTACAGACATGTCAACACAAAATGTAAGAACGCTCTTAGGTAGGTGCAGATTCTGTTCTTATTTAAGACTCTTCAGCCAATGGAAATGCTCATCTGGTACATAAGTCAAAAAAGCTTCTGGCTCCCTGGTTCACTTACAGGGTATGTGGCCCACTGAATATGTGCATCAGTGTTTCTCCCACTGGCCCCACTCATGGGTTACTGCTCCACCCAAAGACTTTAACATTGTGATGACATCACAGATTTAAAAAAAAAAAAAAAACTTCTCTCAGAAGGTTTTAGAAATATAAAACATCCATGGATCAAAAATTCATGATAACCGATGACTGATTTCAGTAATTGACCTTAATTGTTTTACCAGTTTTACAGATGTCTGGTTTACAATGGTGGACGATGGGAAAAATGCTCTGTAGGCACGCTTAATGTCTCACCCACAGTACGATCTAATTGGTTACATGTTAAGAATAATTGCTTATCAACACTGAAGGCCTTGCCATAGATGGCAAAGACAGAGACTGAAGAATTTCTCAAAGTCAGGAGTCGAATTCCTCCTGCAAATCAGACCCAAATTGGCCAAGGTGCTCCACGCATGCTCCACAGTTTCCACCCCGAGGTTTGACTTGGAAGTTAAATAGCATTAAATGCGTAACAGAAGAAGAAGAGACGAAAAATAAAAAGTAAAGGCTGCAGCACGTTCAAAATGTACAGAGCTGTAAAGCTGTCCACCATGGTACCAGTTTGACGCTAGCTAACTGTAGTTAACTTGTTTGTTGATTTTTTTGGTCTGTCACATAATAGGTCAACCACAAAAAGGTCCGATACTAACAAGCTGAAAAGGGGCTTATCACCACCTACCCTAGTGGAGACAGACATACTTTAGTCAATACATGGATTTCCCTCCCATGCTTGTATACTGGGACAAGGACAGTAGTTTAATTAAATGGCCTAGTCAAGCTATAACCGTAGCTCCACTTAACTGTACATGTAAACTAACAGTGTCAATGAGGACGAGGGACCAGTTGCATCACCGGGCTTGCCTGCTGCAGCCAAATCTGTGAACGAGAAACAAACCCTCACTGCTGCACCTGCATCTGGCAGACTGTTGGTAACTTTGGTTGATGCTGGATGGTATCAACTAGGGCTGTCGCGGTTAAGGAATTGCCCGGTGGTGAGTCAAAGTGGCTCAATAGTGCGATATGCGGTATTATTGCATCACCCCCCTTTCATTTTTTATCTAGCTATTTAGCAAATTTGTTTGTTAATTACTAAATTACTGAACTCATTGCAATGATTCCTCTGAAACTTGGCGCCTACATATTACAAAGTTATAAAAAAGACATGGCAATTTTATAACACTTTCTAGTTTATTGAATGTCAATCAAAGGGCGGTAATGGTAGCAGTACAGATGCATTAGAGACAGGCTACACATTGTTTCTCCTTCTACTGATTGAGCTTTAAATAACTTAAATTGCAGCTGTCAAACAAAAATGAATTCAGCAGACTTTTAGGGCTAAATCTTAAAGTGCAAATAACCACTATCCGATGGTTTTAAAACATCTTCAGTGAGGAGTTTCAGGATGGGTTTAATGGATGAGACCGTGACATAGGTCTCGCCAGACAGCAAATCCGTAAATTCAGCCGCTGGCTTTAATGCCACGTTCACCGACTCCATCATCCAGAACTCTTTTTATAGCCAGGGTTTGCTCTGAAACTCGGTCCACCATTTTCTGTTTGGAGCCCCATATTGTAGGACAGTCCTGCATGGGCAGAGTGATTGCTGTTTAATTATTGAACTGAAATTAGGCTGGCTACACCTATTTTTCGTTTCAGTGTATTTTTTTCTAAATGAAAAATACTTTTTAACAATCTCAGAAAGCCAGCAACTGGTCGTATGGGCTATTTTAGGCTGCATCGATGTTTCATAGAATAAATGAATTTTGGGCAACATTTTAAAAGATTATTCATATTCACAGTATTCATATTTTTAGTAAACTTATTGGGCCTATCTAATGATTTAAAATAGGCCTACATATAAATAATCCCAGCAAGACAAAGGAAAATTAGAATATAAAAAAAAGAATAGCCTATTGGCTGCAAGGGTGTATTAACTGTCATTAAGTGTTTATTTTGAGAAATCATAAGAAATCTGGAGGCTCAATGACAATTGTGTTATTAAGTGGGCTATTAATATAACTTCTGAAAGGTAGTTTACCATTATGAGCCTGTGCTGCGGGATTTGGAGCTCTGCTTGCGCTCTCGCCAGATCTCTCCTCTTCAGCCAGCTCTGGGAGAACGCACCCACTAAGGTGTGGCACAGACCCATTGCTTGGGCTGTGCGATCCTTAACGCTTGCCATTGTGTTTGTCACTGCCATGTGTAAATTATGTCCGAAGCAGTTTAGCCATGTCCAGCTCAATTTTACCACTGCTGCGGTGATGTTTGCCCCGTTGTCCGTCGTTATGCACGCCAGCTTCTTCTCGTCCAGGGACCACTCATCACATGCACTGCGGAGAGCCTCTGCGATGTTGTCGGATATGTGATTCTGAGGCATAAACGCTGTTTCGAAGCAACGTGATTTTAGAGTCCAGGCTATGGTCAGGTAATGCACAATCAGACTCATGTTTTTTTTATTTTTTATTTTTTTTTATTTAGTTTATGAAGGACAGTGTGCACTTACATTACTTATTCGTAAAAATAAAAGACGTGCACCAGATTTAGCAGAGAAGCTAATTTCCATCTGTAGTCCTCAAATACAAAAACAATCAACACAATAAGGCAAACAGACATAAAGTGCACCAAGACCAACCAAGACAAACATAACATAATATACAGACAACAGTAGCAAGTTCACAAAATACAATACAAGAGTAAAATGCTAAAACCTACAACCAGAGCAAAGTGATTGTAGGACAGCATAAAGTGCAAAATTCATGTACATATAAATACCCATTACCTACTCATAATATGAAATGAACAATTATTATTATTGATAATTGTGCAGGCATCTAAGGTTCACAAAACAAGAGTATTATCTCAGCGACTATAAAAATACACCATCAGTTAAAACTACAGTAAGGAAATATATGGAGTCCTTAGAAAAAATTACAAATGTGAATACCAACGATGGTAAGGTATGCGATACAAAAAAGTTACAGAGATAGTTCTATACAGCAGTAATGGTACTACAAGACATCCGATTACAGGAATAAAATGAAGTTTACTCCGGGTGACTGCACATTAGATATTCCCCATGTTTGCCCAGTTAGAAATCATAGACAGTGTCACCAGGTTCAAGTTAATGCTGACAAGACAGGGTGGATAGGAGCCATTGTTTTGTAGCTGCAAGACAAAAAGCGATTAAAACCAAAGATGTTTTTTAAGTTGGTGGGAAGTCCTTAGAGAAATAACAATTGTGAATACCAGCAATGGTAATTTAGGCGATACAGATAAGGTACAGAGACAGTTCTATACAGCAATAATGGTACTACAGGACATCCGATTACAGAAATAAAATAAAGTGAACCCCAGATGACTGCACATTAGATATACCCTATGTTTGCCCAGTTAGAAATCATAGACAGTGTCACCAGGTTCAAGTTAATGCTGACAAGACAGGGTGGATAGGAGCCATTTTTTTGCTTCAAGTCAAAAGCGATTATAACCAGGGGTGGTTTTTAGGTGGGTAGGAAGCCTATTCCACTCTTTAGTAGCCTTGTAAGAAAAGGCTGTTTGTGCAAACGCAGAACACTGCTGTGGGATATTACAGTCTCCTCTAGATGTAGACCTGAGAGCTCTTGTTCTAAGCTCAAAGCAGGGCTGCACATAGGATTTCAAAGGAGGAGGGGCAGCATCGTTAATTATTTTGTGAACCAAACGCAGATCAGAAAAGATGATTAGATTTAACACTGTCAAGATTTGCCCTTTTGATGAACCCGACTGGACGCATGCGCAAGATGGCGGCCGCTCTGTATCCTCAGTGAAAATCATCTGGGCTGTTTTCTTCGTTTTAACCACCGGTTTTATAACAAATCTTAATTGAATATTATTGTGTTACGTTTGCTAATCAAAGCCGCCGAGATCGCACCAGTTAGTGACCTACTGATCACGATCTCCGAATCGGACTGCCCTGGCCGCCTATGAGGACGCCTGTCACCGGACCTTAAAGCCACCGAGAGGACTACCCCGAACCTGCCGGAATCTCAGTCAACTCAGAGGGCCCTGTTTTCTGGGCCCGTGCCGGTATGTTTCATTTCTCTGCCTGCTAAGCCGACTCTGTTGCCTCTGCGTAAGCCAAGATATCGCTGTGGACTCCCATTGCGGAGTCCTCACGTGTGAGTCTCGCCCTGGGCCTCCGGCAACAGTATTGTCCAGTCAAGCTACAACATACATTGTATACAAGCAACACCTTGCTGTCGTAGCTGTTTTTGTATCTCCCCAGTCTCATCTGACCTCATCACAAGCCATGCCTTCACTCACCTCACCATCTGAATGTGATAGCTGCCTTCACCTGACACAGAAAATCTCCGAGCTGGAAGGGAGGACCTCCATCTTTTACCAGATCAAAGATGAAGAACAGTTCCTGGACTCCCTTGTCACCGTGGGTCCCGCTGTCACCACCACAACCACCGGAGAACTGGATTCGACCGTCCCGTGTCTGGATGTCCACTCTGCCCGGCCTGTGAACCACCGGGCCCTGCTGGGAGCTAAGCCCAAGGCTCCGGTTAGCTCCACTCCCAGTGACCTGGAGCCCTGGATCGCTGCCCGTAAGAGTAGGCATGGTGGAACGCTCCCCGCTGATCCCCATCAGCCACAGACCCTCCAGCTGACCAACAAATACTCCATCCTGGACGAGCAAGATTTTCCTCCACTTGCCGATCGACGCATTACGTCACCGGAGTCTGATGACCCCTTCTAGCCGCCCCCACTATCCATCCCCGTGTCCAGGCGGTCCGTTTCTCCAGTTGACCACCGCTCTTTACGTCATGCCCCCTCTTCACGACCTGGCTGTGTACAGTTCACCCCTCGCCCGGTAACCTGCTCTCCAGCTAGGCGCTGCTCTGCTGGGAAAGACGCCGCCCAGCTGCTGCAACAATCCCCGGCTACATCCATCCATCCCTGGCCGGTGGACGTGGTGCACACAGTGGACACTGAGCCGAGTAGAGCCGAGCCTACACCGCTTCGACCGCTTATTCTCCTTACCACACTGATCGTTGGTGACTCCATAATTAGGAATGTGCGCTTACACAATGCAATAACTCACTGTTTCCCTGGTGCCACAGTCCATGATTTTCAAAAAAAGCTCCAGGATTTACTGCCCTCACTCCCGTCGTCCATTAAAAGAGTTATAGTCCATGTGGGAACCAATGACACGGCTTTTCAGCAGTCCGAACTGACAAAATCTGACTTTGAACTTCTTTTTGACTTCCTGAAACAATATGGAAAGTTGGTGTTCATCTCAGGTCCCATTCCCACATTAGGTCGCGGCTCTGGTCGTTTCTCAAGAATCCTTAGTCTGCAAACCTGGTTGCTGTCCGCATGTAGGGCACACAATGTGGAATTCATTGACAACTTCAACCTGTTCTGGAACTGCCACTCTCTGTTTAGAAGTGACGGCATCCACCCAAACACACTGGGCTCACGAATGCTAACTGCTAACACACAGCACGCTGTCCAGTCATCTCCACGTGATTGACTGTTTACCCACCACACCCCCTCCTCCGAGCCTCCCTCTCCAGTTTCATCTCGGGCTACTGTTTCCAGCGCTAGCCCCCCCCTGCTGGCTTCCGTTGGTACCTCCTTCACCTTTTCATCTCCCCATTCAGCCTGTTGTCACAGTTAGGCCGTCCCGTCCACGCTGCACTTCAAAAGGTGTTAATAAGCTGAATCTTCTTTACATACAATGCACCACTGTCCCATCACCTGTTGTTATGTGTAAGTTGGCCCTCTTGAATGTAAGGTCTCTGACAAATAAGACATTCATCCTAAATGAATTTATCGCCTCCAACTTTTTAGATTTCATGTTTCTCACTGAAACTTGGTTAATGTCCGGCGAAAATAGCCAGCTCTCAGAGGTATGACTCCTTCAGCTCACCAAGGCTTAGTGGCCGGGGAGGAGGTATTGCAGTTATTTACAGAAATTGTCACCAGTGCACACCCATCTCGTCTCCTGTTTATACAAGTTTTGAGGTTTTTATGTTCATAACAGGAGGTACAGTTCCCGTCTTATGTGTCACTGTGTATCGCCCAGCCAAGCACAATGCCACCTTCCAGACTGAGTTCCCTGAGTTTTTATCATCGGTTGTTTTAAATTTTGACAGGATTTTAATCATTGGGGATTTTAATTTTCATGTGGACACTCACACCAATGCCAGCGCTGCTGAATTTCTCAGTACAATGGACTCCTTTAATTTCATTCAGCATGTTTCCGGCCCAACTCACATCCGTGGCCACACTTTGGACCTAGTATTTACACTTGGCCTGGACATTGCCTCACTGAATGTGGATGATTTGGGTGTCTCTGACCACAACTGCATCATGTTCTCAACCCTGTTCCACACTGTCCCCAGCCATAAACTACCTGTCCGTTACTCTCGTTGTATAAATACATCCACTGCCAGTAATTTTGCAGACGCTTACACTGCTTCATCTCTTTTTAAAACCGTAATTGGCCATCCCCTTCACCTGAACACAGAACAACTTATCACAGCATTCAACTCTATCTGTGGAGACATTTTGGAATCCGTTGCCCCTCTGACACTCAAAAAACCTCGCATTAAAAGTCAGCCATGGCTGAATAGTCAGACCCGTGCTCTCAGGCAACTCTGTCGACAGGCAGAACGTAAATGGAAAAAGGACAGACTTCAAGTTTCATTTGAAATTTTGAAAGGCACCCTCGCAAACTATCAGCAATCTGTTAAAGCTGCAAGAGCAAATTATTTTGCCACCATCATTTCCAGTAACTCTCACAGTCCCAAAGCTTTGTTTCACACAATAAATTTGGTCCTCAACCCCATTGTTGCTACCTGTCCTGTTCCATCAACAGCCTTTTGTGAGGAATTCTTAAACTTTTTCTCGTCAAAAATCAATCACATTCGATTGAATATTTCATCCCCTGTCAGTGATCCCTCTATAGTGTCTACCAGTTCTGCCCTCCTTACTGACTTTCAGCCTGTGCCTCCTTCCAACATTTATGACATCATCTCACACACTAAATCCACGACCTGCCCCCTGGACATTGTTCCCACACTCCACTTAAAAGACGTGTTGGAGACTGTAGGTCCCACAATCTCCCTTATTATGAAAAGCAGTCTCACAAGTGGAACTGTACCATCCTGTTTTAAACATGCCATTGTCCAGCCACTCATTAAAAAGCCAAACCTTGACAAATCTGTCCTTAACAATTTTCGTCCCATTTCCAAGCTCCCATTCCTGTCCAAAGTACTGGAGAAAACTGTCTACTTACAGCTTGTGTCCCATCTAGCCAACAACAACATCATGGAGACATTTCAGTCTGGTTTTAGGGCTCGACACAGCACAGAGTCTGCCCTACTCAAAGTGTCAAATGACCTACTGCTGCCTTTAGATAAAGGCAATTACGCCATTCTAATACTATTAGACCTCAGTGTTGCCTTTGACACTGTCGATCACAGTATATCATTGAACCGTCTTCAACAACTGGCAGGCATCCAGGGAACGGCTCTCAAGTGGTTTGCCTCCTATTTATCAGACAGGTCCTTTTCTGTTAAGATTGGTGGCCTCTCCTCCTCATCTGCCCATATCACTTGTGGTGTACCTCAAGGTTCCATCTTAGGGCCAATCTTATTTGCACTATACATGCTCCCATTAGGTTCCATCTTCCGCCAGCACAAAGTCTCCTTTCACTGTTATGCCAACGACACACAAATCTATCTTCCGTTAAACCCAGGGGATTCCAGCTCCATCGCATCCCTCCAGAACTGCCTCCAGGATGTGAAATCCTGGATGGCTACAAACTATCTTCAACTGAACGATAAGAAAACAGAGGTTATTGTTATTGGCCCCCCCAACAATACAAGCAGCATCGTCAGCCATTTAGGACCACTCACATCGTACGTTCATACCCATGCTAGAAATCTTGGTGTCATTTTTGATTCTGCACTCAAATTTGATAAACAAATCAACACTGTGGTGAAGGGCTGTTATTTTCAGTTACAGAACATTGCAAAACTCAAGTCCATCATCTCACACAATGACATGAAGACTTGTTATCACTGCATTAATCTCCTCAAGGCTAGACTATTGTAACTCCTTGTACCTGGGTGTCTGCCAGTCATTGTTGACTCGTTTGCAGCTGGTGCAGAATGCTGCCACGAGACTCCTGACCGGTGCCAAAAAGAGAGATAGCATAACACCAGTGCTAGCGTCCCTGCACTGGCTACCCATCAAATACAGAATTGATTTTAAGGTTCTTTTATTTGTTTTTAAAGCAATACATGGGCTGGCACCCCAATATATTGCTGATCTCCTCTGCCCCTACTCTAGTTCCCGACCTCTCAGATCCTCTGAACATTGTCTTTTAACTGTTCCACGTTCGAGGCTGGTTGGTAAGGGAGATCGTGCCTTTACAGTCGCTGCTCCAAAGCTAATAGCCTTCCACTTAGAATGAAATGCTCCCCCACCATTGACTCTTTTAAGACCAATCTTAAAACGTACTTGTTTTCAAAGGCCTTTGGTTGTTTGTAGTGGTTTTAGTATTTTAGTATTTTATCATATTTTCATGTTTTTAATTGTTTTCACAGCTTTTTAATTTTGTTTTATATTTGTGCACATTTTATATTGCTATATATTTGTGTGTCTCTCTTTTACTCTGTACAGCACTTTGGTCAACTGCAGTTGTTTTTAAATGTGCTATATAAATAAACTTGATTTGATTTTGATTTGATTTTCGAAGCTTAGCATTTTGTGTTTAGTGAGAATATTGCAGTGGTGATACTGTTGTGATTTCTTGTCTAGGATTTTGAGAGTCTGACTGTATGATGATTTGTTTGTTATTTTTTGGGCTGTTTGACTTGCCTGGGACCAGCATGGCATGCAATACCTCATATAAGACAATATCATAGCATTCATGTAAGTTTTGGCTGCTTCATTTGTTAGTGAGTTTCTTATATGGCAAAAGTTTGAGTTATTTAGCCTCATTACCTGAGCTGTTTTTTTGAAATGCTTCTTGAAGGTTAGATTAGGATCCAGAATGACTCCCACATATTTAAATTCCTCAATATTTTTAAAATTTTTGTCCATTTATGTGTACACTGGGCCATAATGTATGTTAGTACTGTTTAGTGAAGTACATGGACACCATTTTATCTTTACATTTATGTTTAAGGTGAGGCATGATTGGCCGAGCCATTTTGCAACTTTAGTCATTACATCAGATAGTTTAGCTGCTACTGCATCTGCATTTTTCCCATGTGCGAGTAAGACTGTATCATCCATGTACATTATTATCTCAACGTCATCAGATACCTGAGGGAGATCATTTATGTACGTACAAAATAAAAGTGGACCAAGTATTGATCCTTGAGGCACTCCTATATTGCAGTTTTGAAAGGTGAATGTTTTATCCTTAAATCTAAAACATTGGGAGCGGGTAGACAGATATGATGTAAGCCATTTAAGTGCATTCACAGAAAGTTTGAAATTGGCAAGTTTTGAGAGTAGAATGGAATGGTTAACGGTGTCGAATGCCTTATGCAAATCCAAAAAGACAGCCCCAATGACACCCCCTTTATCGAGCCCAGCCTTGATGACCTCCAGGAAATAACAACAAGCCGTTTCTGTGGAGTGGTGTGATCGGAAACCAAACTGCATAGGGTGTAATAACATCTCACTCTCAATGTGGAATTTCAGTTGTTCTGCTATTACTTTTTCAAACACTTTGGAGATGACAGGAAGTATGCTAACAGGTCTGTAGTTGGTTACCTCCTGACGGTCACCAGACCGAGTGATGATGGCTGACTTCAGGGCAGATGGAAACATACATTTGGCCAGCCACAAGTTTATGACGTAAGTTAAAGGCACTACTAGTTGATCACAATGTTTTTGAAGAAAAATCTGATCAAGCCCCATGAATCGCTAGACCTAGAGTCAGAAAGAGACATGGGTTTTTTTGCTTTTTTGGTTTCAACACAGGATTCATTAACACTTGAAAAAGACAACATAGAGCCCTTAAAAAACAGGGATGTGGAGACCTCACGGGGTGAAACAGCTGGAAAATGTTTGGCTAATTCAACAGCTGAACTAATAAAATAATTATTAAAAACATTCACAATTTCCTGCCTGTCCGAGATGGTGATGTGCGAGGCAACAGGGAGTTCCAGAGCAGACGTGTTAATGGCCACTTTAAGTTCAAAACTGTCATTTTTTTCTCGCACTCTACCAGATAATTAGGGGGCCAAGCCTGCGGGGCCTGGGGAAGTCGATATGTATCACATCCAGACGCACAAAAAAGTCTCTTGGACCCATTGGCCAAACCCAACAGGAAGTCGGCCATTTTGAATTTAATGGTCATTTTTGGCGTTTTCCACGTGTTGTATTTTAATGAACTCCACCTACAGGATGCATCAGAACAACTTCAAAATCATTGTGTGCCATCTAGACAAAGGTGTAATCAAAACTTAGAAGCAGATTTTTGCATCGTGAAACCGTTTGGCCGTCAGGTGGCGGCGAAGTTTGATGTCTCGCCATAAAACACGAAATTAGTATAACTTTGGCATACATTGTCCATTCTTCACCAAACTTCACATGTTTGTTAACAGTCCAGACCTGAATGTATAGTATGAGGTTCATCAATAAGCGTGGCCGTATGGCTTGGCCACGCCCCTTAAAGTGCAGCGTCCCCCATAACAACTTTCACAGACGTACACGAAAATCAGTATGCACATGTATCGTGTCCAGACGCACAAAAAAGCCTATTGCACATGTAGGCCACACCCGACAGGAAGTCGGCCATTTTGAAATTTACAGTCATTTTTGGCGTTTTCCACGTGTTGTATTTTAATGATCTCCTCCTCCAGAAATGAATCAATTAACTCCAAAACTGGTGTGTACCATCTACACAAGTGTGTGATCAAAACACATTAAGAGAATTGCTCAGCATGGAACGGTGTGGCTGTGACATGGCGTCGACACTTGATGTCTCACCATGAAACACGATATTGCTATAACATGGGATCTAATGGTCGAATCTGCTCCAAACTTCACATATATGATAATAGTCCTGGCATGAACACACCCACATGACGCTCAGGAGTCAGAGTCATAGCGCCACCCAGTGGAGACGGGAAGTCGCAACGCATTGGTTCCTACACTGTCCGAAGGAGGCGAACATTCAGCGCCTCGTCTGCCGGTCGACCTCTGGCGACACGGTGGCAGCCGCGCCAGGCCCCGAGTTGCGTGGGGTGCGAGGACCCGTTCAACGCTGCTTGCAGCTTTAATTAGGGGTTCAAGCCCGAAGGGCTGAAACCCTATTGTTTTCCTACTGTTTTATTATTATTATTATTATTATTATTATTATTATTATTATTATTATTCTTCTTCTTCTTCTTCTTCTTCAGAAATGTTTTCGCAAATTCCCGTGAGATGTTACATCGTAGAGACATGAAATTTTCACCAATAACTGGAAGTTGTGTGCAAATGGTGCTCATAATATAGAAATACCATTTGGCCAGATGGTGGCGCTATAACCAAGGTAAATGCGTTTTGGGCTATAACTCCCACACCATATGTCGCACATTCAAAAACATCATATCCACAGATTCCCTGAATAGTGCTGAATCACCTGGGCTAGGCCACGCCCATTTCCGCCTAGAAAATTTTTTCACAAAATCGCGAAAAATGAAAAACCTTCTTTTTCTATCTCCTCCTTGGGTTTTTGTCCAATCAGCGTGAAACTTGGCACGTACAGTCTTCACCTGGACCCTATCTAAAGTTATCAAAAGAATTTTGTTCAGTCAAAAAATGCGCAAATGATAAACGAATACATTTTTCTAGCTAGCTATAAAAACGCGAACTGTTGCATATCTCGGTCAAAATAAATGCTAACAACACCAAATCGGAGATCATTGGTTGGCATGTGACTGTGAGGGTATGAGCCAAATTTGGCGAATGTTGGCCACTAGAGGTCGCTGCAAATATGGGAAATTTGTATCTCTTAAATGGCTGCACCGATTTTTACCAAATTTGGTGGGTATGATGCTGGGTCACTCCTGAGGCCATACCTTGAAGTTCATCGCGACTGGTCAAAGTGGGCGTGGCTTATTACAAGATAAAAAACAAACATTTATTTTAGCTCAAGTATTATGTTGAGAGCTATGAAATTCACAGGGTATATATAGGATAGGACACAGACCATCCATACCAAAAATTGTGTGTCTACTCCACTAGGTGGCGCTATAACAGGTAAAAACGCATTTTGGCCTGTAACTTCCACATTTTAAATCACATTTTCATAAACTTTATATCCACGTATTCCCTTAATAGAGTCTCATCTTCTGACATAGGCCACGCCCACTTCCACTGCATATTTCTCTTTGTAAGTCACTACACATCAAAAACCTACTTTTTCTATCTCCTCCTAGCGTTTAAGCTCCATCTGCACGAAACTTTGCACATACAATCTCCAGATGTGCCTGATGAAAAGTTATCAAAAGAATTTTGCTAATCCAAAAGATATGGTAGATATAAAGGAACAATTTTTTTCTGCTAGCTAAAAAACACATGCCGCTGCATATTTTTGTCAACGTAAAAGCTATCGACGTCAAACTCAAGTCACTTGTTTTAGACGTCAACCAGAGGATCTGTGCCAAATTTGGCAGAAATTGGCCAATAGGGGGCGCTATAAACAGAGAAACATCAAGTGAAGTGAAATTTCACAAAATCCGGCCATAAATCAATGAGGGTTTTTTCAAACATCAACAAACTCAATGTATCAAAGGTCTTGATCTTACCCACCTTTCAAAATTTAAATGGCTATGCTGGCTTGAACCCCGGAATTGCCGCTTGCGGCTATATTTCTTCTTCTTCTTCTTCTTCTTCTTCTTCTTCTTCTTCAGAAATGTTTTCGCAAATTCCCGTGAGATGTTACATCGTAGAGACATGACATTTTCACCAATAACTGGAAGTTGTGTGCAAATGGTGCTCATAATATAGAAATACCAATTGGCCAGATGGTGGCGCTATAACCAAGGTCAATGCGTTTTGGGCTATAACTCCCACACCATATGTCGCACATTCAAAAACATCATATCCACAGATTCCCTGAATACTGCTGAATCACCTGGGCTAGGCCACGCCCATTTCCGCCTAGAAAATTTTTTCACAAAATCGCGAAAACTGAAAAACCTTCTTTTTCTATCTCCTCCTTGGGTTTTTGTCCAATCAGCGTGAAACTTGGCACGGAAAGTCTTCTCTTGGACCTGATCTAAAGTTATCAAAAGAATTTTGTTCAGTCAAAAAATGCGCAAATGATTAACGAATACATTTTTCTAGCTAGCTATAAAAAGGCAAAGTGTTGCATATCTCGGTCAAAATATATGCAAACAACACCAAATCGGAGACCCTTCATTGGCATGTGACTGTGAGGTTATGAGCCAAATTTGGCTAATGTTGGCCACTAGGGGGCGCTGCAAATATGGGAAATTTATATCTCTTAAATGGCTGCACCGATTTTTACCAAATTTGGTGGGTATGATGCTGGGTCACTCCTGAGGCCATGTCTTGAAGTTCATCATGACTGGTCAAAGTGGGCGTGGCTTATTACAAGATAAAAAACAAACATTTATTTCAGCTCGAGTATTACGCTGAGGGCTGTGAAATTCACAGGGTATATATAGAATAGGACACAGACCACCCACAGCAAAAATTGTGTGTCTACTCCACTAGGTGGCGCTATAACGGGTGAAAACGCATTTTAGCCTGTAACTTCCACATTTTAAATCACATTTTCATAAACTTTATATCCACGTGTTCCCACAATAGAGTCGCATCGTCTGACATAGGCCACGCCCACTTCCACTGCATATTTCTCTTTGTAGGTCACTACACATCAAAAACCTACTTTTTCTATCTCCTCCTAGCGTTTAAGCTCCATCTGCGCGAAACTTTGCACATACAATCTCCAGACTTGCCTGATGAAAAGTTATCAAAAGAATTCAGCTACTCCAAAAAATGTGGTAGATATAAATAAACAATTTTTTCTGCTAGCTAAAAAACACATACCGTTGCATATTTTTGTCAAAGTAAAAGCTATCAATGTCAAACTCAAGTCACTTGTTTCAGACGTCATCCACAGGCTCTGTGCCAAAATTGGCGCTAATTGGCCAATAGGGGGCGCTATAAACAGAGAAACGTCAAGTGACATGAAAGTTATTCAGATTCGCACAAAATTTGGTGAGCGTGGTGTGGAGTCACTCCTGATGCCAGCCGTCAAGCTTAGTGATGTTTGGTCGGGCCGACTTCCATGGAATCCGCGAGACCTGGTTATTATTGTTATTATTATTATTCAGAAATGTTTTCGCAAATTCCAGGGAGATGGTACATCATAGTGACATAACATTTTCACCAATGACTGGAAGTTGTGTGCAAATGGTGCTCATAATATAAAAATGCCAATTGGCCAGATGGTAGCGCTATAGTTAAGGTCAAGGAAAATTTGAATTTGAAATGCAACCACCCTCACACTGTATGTCAGATTGACTTGAAACTCGACACACATGGTCAGGCGAAGGACTTCTACGAAATCCTGGAAAAAACCTCAAGGTCTGCCCATTAGATTTGTCCGCCATATTGGATTTTTTGCAAAACACGTTTTTGACATCTCCTCCTAAGGTGTAGGTCTGACTTGTAAAAAACATACTGTGGACCATCATGGGATGAAGGTTTTGAAAAGTTATCAAAGACTTTTTGATATGTCATTGCATTTTGATGATATTGATCAATGAACTTGAGAGAGGGCATGGCTCAGCACATAAATGGAATTTACTCCTTAACCGTTGAGCCAATTGTCACAAAACTTGTTGGAAATGTCAAAATCACGATCTGAATCATACCCTGAACGCTTGATTAAAATCAACCCATAGGGGGCGCTACACGAGCAAAAAGTTAATATCTCATAATCAGCTAGAGATATTTGTACAAAACCTGCTTTGCGTCATCTAGAGTCATGTCTCAGTCAAGACAGGAAATTTGACAATGATTGCTTAAAGGGGGCGTGGCCTATTAGGTAAAATCTAAATTTCAAGGCATTTCACATTCCATACTTCATAAAATCATAAAAAATCAGCAGTGTGCCCTACACAGCTGAAAGCTTTTCAGCACATTCACTGAATTGTGAGAAAACTTTGCCGCATGCAACCTGTTGTCAATTCAGAAATCCCTCACTCTGTATTTTTAAAAATATGACAAATTAATGAACATCAGTATCTCCAAAAGTCTTCATGTAAATGGAAGCATAGTTGACACACTTACTTTTTGGATATTAGATGTCACATGTTCCAAATGGTGTTCACATCGGTATAACGGTTAGCTCACAGTGATATCCATTATCTTATTGTAATTTGTACTGTATGCACAACATTTTCTATGTCATCTAATTTTCAACCAAATGTCACCAAAATATTTGACAATATACTTGAAATAGGCAGAATGATGTGCAATTTTTGTCAGAATTTTATCACCAACGCTTTCACTGTTATTGAGATCTCAGTCTGTTCTAAAAAGAATGACTAATGAACTTTAAAGGGGGTGTGGCTCAGCAAATGACTCCACAACGTTTGGACCAATGGTCACAAACCTTGCAAGCAATGTCTTAAGAGGTACCAGGCACATATCCTGAAAGGTTCATATAAATTGACCACTAGGGGGCATCAAAATTTAAAAAATGGGCATGCAGTGGCACAAATCAGCCTTCAAATCAGAAACTGATTGTTCAGTCATTACAAAAGTTGCAGGGTATGTTGAATAATAATTATGAAACATGTGTATTGTTCTAAAATCAGTCAGTAGGGGGCCCCGCAACTTCCAAACAAGTGCAACGGCCTTTTACAAAATCCGGCCATAAATCAATGAGGGTTTTTTCAAACATCAAAAAACTAAGTGTATCAAAGGTCTTGATTTTACCCAGCTGTCACAATTTAAATATCCATGCTGGCTTGAACCCCGGAATTGCCACTTGCGGCTATATTAGTTATTATTAGGGCCCGAGCACGTCCGTGCGAGGACCCTATTGAAATTGCAGGAATTATTATTATTACGACAAAAGTAAATCGCTTATTTGGAGGCCTGAACATATTCCAAAACATGCCAATTTTGGCATGCGCATCAGTCGTGGTGTAAATTTAGGTATTTTAGGGTTCGTGGAGGTGGGCGGGTCAAAATGGCTAGGCCACGCCCCTTAAAGAGCACCCTACTCGGCAGGTTTCACGGATCTGCACGAAAATCGGTACGCATGTAGATCATGCTGAGACGCACAAAAAAGGTCACGGGGACACATAGGCTAAACCCAACAGGAAGTGAGATATTTGGCGTTGAACGGCCATTTTTGGCATTTTCCACGTGTTGTATTTTAACGAACTCCTCCTACAGGAATAATCAGAACGGCTTCAAAATTGCTGTGCACCAACTAGACTAGTTTATGATCAAAAGTTATTAACGGATTACGTAAACTCCAAACAACCTGACCTGGGCGTGGCGGCGAAGTTTGATGTCTCGCCGTGAAAAACGAGATTGCTATAACTTTGGCATTAATAGTCCGAACGGTACCAAACTCCCCAGGATTCATAATAGTCCCGCCCTGAAGACGTCTACATGCAGAAATATTGAAATTTGCATAGCGCCCCCTGCTGGTGACAGAAAAAGCGATGTTTTAGACTTTGAGGTCCAGCTCTGAGCACGTTCAGCAAATCCAGCTCAAATTTGGTCAGAAAGGCCTCAACATGTTGGTAATGCTCCATGATGAAGAATTTTGACTGTCGTCAAACGGCGTTCCATCCGGAGGGCGGCGAAGTCGACCCTTCGCCAAAATGCATAAAAATGGCCTTAACTTTGGTGTTTTTGATGATATCCACCTGAAACTTCATATGTGTGTCAACAGTCCAGCCCTGAATATGTGACATGAATTTCGTCAATGGGCGTGGCCATATGGCTTGGCCACGCCCATTCATATGAATTACTTCCATAGGACGTCTCACCGATATGCACAAAAATTGGTACACATCTCCATCACCCCCAGACAAACAAAAAAGTCTCTTGGACCTCTAGGCTAAATTCAACAGGAAGTCGGCCATTTTGAATGTCATGGTCATTTTTGGTGTCGCGCACGCATCGTATTTTAACGAACTCCTCCTACAGAATTCATCAGAACGGCTTCAAAATTACCGATTACCATCTAGAACACTTCCTGATCAAAAGTTATTAAAAGGTCTCGCAGAATCTAAAGGGCACGCCAGTTGTGGGAGGTTGAATTTTGACGTCTCGCCATGAAACAGGAAGTGGCAATAACTTCACTGTACTTGGTCAGATCTGTGTGAAACTTCACAGGTATATTGATAGTCCAACCCAGAACATGTGATATGAATTTCGTTGATGGGCGTGGCCAAATGGATTGGCCACACCCTTTAAACATCAGCCCCTACGGCACGTTTCACCGACATGCATGAAAATTGGTACACATATGTATCACATCCAGACGCACAAAAAAGCCTCTTGGACCCATTGGCTACACCCAACAGGAAGTCAGCCATTTTGAATTTGACGCCAGATTGGGCGATTCGCACTCCTCATACTTTTTCTATCTCCTCCTACATGATTCATCGGATCGGCTTCAAATTTGGCGTGCATCAACTAGACCACTTGATGATCAAAAGTTATCATACGATTTTCCCTATGTTAAACGGTTTGGCTGTCAGGTGGCGGCGAAGTTTGACGTCTCGCCAAAAAAAACCCAAAAAACAAAAGTGCTATTACTTGGGCATGATAAGTCCGATCGGCACAAAACTTGCTGGGTATGATCATAGTCCGGCCTTCATCACGCCAACATCAAAAAATTCCCCCGTTCTCAAAGCGCCCCCTGCTGGCGACAGGAAAAGCGATGTTTTAGACTTTGAGGTGCTACTCTCAGCACGTTCACTATATCCAACTCAAATTTGGTCAGAAAGGCCTCAACACGTTGGTAATGCTACATGATGAAGATTTGTTACGTATCGCCGAACGGCGTTCCGCCCAGAGGGCGGCGAGGTCAACGGTTCGCCAAAACGCAGTTAAGTGGCCTTAACTTCAGTGTCCTTGGTCATATCTGCCTGAAACTTTACATGTGTGTTAACAGTCCAGCCCTGAACATGTGATATGAATTTCGTTGATGGGCGTGGCCAAATGGCTTGGCCACACCCTTTAAACATCAGCCCCTGCGGCACGTTTCACTGACATGCATGAAAATTGGTACACCTATGTATCACATCCAGACGCACAAAAAAGTCTCTTGGACCCATTGGCCAAACCCAACAGGAAGTCGGCCATTTTGAATTTAATGGTCATTTTTGGCGTTTTCCACGTGTTGTATTTTAATGAACTCCACCTACAGGATGCATCAGAACAACTTCAAAATCATTGTGTGCCATCTAGACAAAGGTGTAATCAAAACTTAGAAGCAGATTTTTGCATCGTGAAACCGTTTGGCCGTCAGGTGGCGGCGAAGTTTGATGTCTCGCCATAAAACACGAAATTAGTATAACTTTGGCATACATTGTCCATTCTTCACCAAACTTCACATGTTTGTTAACAGTCCAGACCTGAATGTATAGTATGAGGTTCATCAATAAGCGTGGCCGTATGGCTTGGCCACGCCCCTTAAAGTGCAGCGTCCCCCATAACAACTTTTACCGACGTGCACGAAAATCAGTATGCACATGTATCGTGTCCAGACGCACAAAAAAGCCTCTTGCACATATAGGCCACACCCGACAGGAAGTCGGCCATTTTGAAATTTACAGTCATTTTTGGCGTTTTCCATGTGTTGTATTTTAATGATCTCCTCCTCCAGAAATGAATCAATTAACTCCAAAACTGGTGTGTACCATCTACACAAGTCTGTGATCAAAACATATTAAGAGAACTGCTCAGCATGGAACGGTGTGGCTGTGACATGGCGTCAACACTTGATGTCTCACCATGAAACACGATATTGCTATAACATGGGATCTAATGGTCGAATCTGCTCCAAACTTCACGTGTATGATAATAGTCCTGGCATGAACACACCCACATGATGCTCAGGAGTCAGAGTCATAGCGCCACCCAGTGGTGACGGGAAGTCGCAACGCATTGGTTCCTACACTGTCCGAAGGAGGCGAACATTCAGCGCCTTGTCTGCCGGTCGACCTCTGGCGAGACGGTGGCAGCCGCGCCAGGCCCCGAGTTGCGTGGGGTGCTAGGGCCCACTCAACGCTGCTTGCAGCTTTAATTATTTTTATTTTTCCGGAGATAAAAGTCTTACTGCAGGCTAAACCGTGCAAGGGAGGGTGGTGCACTTTGGAGGGTTGGTCCAGAACCCTGCACGTACCTCAGTCGCAAAAAATGTCATATATCAGCCAGCAGGGGGCACTATAACCAAGGTCAATGCGTTTTGGGCTATAACTCCCACACCCTATGTCGCACATTCAAAAACCTCATATCCACAGATTCCCTGAATAGCGCTGAATCACCTGGGCTGGGCCACGCCCATTTCTGCCTATAATTTTTTTTTTCGCAAAATCATTAAAACTGGAAAACCTACTTTTTCTAACTCCTCCTTGGGGCTTTGTCCGATCAGCGTGAAACTTGGCACGTACAGTCTTCAGTGGATAATCACTTAAAGTTATCAAAATAATTTTGTTCGGTCTAGAGATGCCCAAATTATTAACGAATAAACTTTGTTAGCTAACTATAAAAAGGCAAACTGTTGCATATCTCGGTCTAAATAAAAGCTAACAACACCAAATCTGAGATCCGGGATTGAGGTGTGACTGTGAGGGTGTGAGCCAAATTTGGCTAATTTTGGCCACTAGGGGGCGCTGCAAATATGAGACATTGATATCTCTTAAATGGCTGCACCGATTTTTACGAAATTTGGTCGGTATGATGCAGGCTCACTCCTGAGGCAATATCTTGAAGTTAAGGATGACTGGTCAAAGTGGGCGTGGCTTATTACAAGCTAAACAACAAACATTTATGTCAGCTCAAGTATTATACTGAGGGCTGTGAAATTCACAGGGTATATATAGAATAGCACACAGACCACCCATAGCAAAAATTGTGTTTCTACTCCACTAGGTGGCGCTATAACGGATGTAAACGCATTTTGGCCTGTAACTTCCACATTTTAAATCACATCTTCATAAACTTTATATCCACGTGTTCCCTACATACAGGCGCATCTTCTGACATAGGCCACGCCCACTCCCACCGCATATTTCTCTTTGTAAGTCACTACACATCAAAAACCTACTTTTTCAAACTCCTCTTAGCGTTTAAGCACCATCTCCACGAAACTTTGCACATACAATCTCCAGACTTGCCTTATCAAAAGAATTTTGCTACTCAAAAAAATACGGTAGTTACAAATACATTTTTTTTTCTGCTAGCTAAAAAACACATACCGTTGCATAATTTTGTCAATGTAAAAGCTATCAATGTCAAACTCGAATCACTTGTTTCAGACGTCAACCAGAGGGTCTGTGCCAAATTTGGTGGAAATTGGCCGATAGGGGGCGCTATAAACAGAGAAAAATCAAGTGACACGAAAATCGATCAGATTCGCCCGAAATTTGGCGAACTTGTTGTGGCGTCACTCCCGAGGCCAGCTGTAGAGCTTAGTGATGTTTGCTCAAAGCGGGCGTGACTTGTCACAACACATACATTCAGCCTTTCGCACTTCCAGTGCTGATCCCATTACAATTAGGATACTGCGGGTTAGATGTCGGAGTGTGTCCCGATGTTCGCCCCGAACCCGTCGGTCTTCGGGGTCAACTTCCCGGAGGCTTGGCCCCCTATCATAACTGCTTGCAGTTCTAGTTTATCATTGTAATTCCATATTATTTTACTGCTTCCTTTAGCTTGTTTTATCAAATCCAAAAAGAAGTCAGCTTTGGATTTTCTTAACTGCCTTATTACATTGTTTCTGAGACGTGTGAATTGGAGTCGGTCAGTTTGTAAGCCTGATTTCAAAGATTTTTTTAAAGCTGCGCCCCTGTTTTTAAAAGCTGCCATAGGTCATCATTAAACCAGGGCAGAGACAGCCTACTTTTGCGCTTACGAGGTGCTGTTATAATGAATTTAGACAGGAGCTCAGTGATTTTTGCCTTAAACTCTTCACATGCCTGCTCACAGTTGACCTCTGTAGTAACTCTTTCCCAGTTTATTAAGTTTATTTTGTTATCAAGATGGATTAAGTCTTTCTTAGGTATAATGATGTTACTGAGTTCTCGTTTGTTCTATTTTGCGACTTATACCTTCCTTATTTAACAAGCGGGGTACTAATGTCAGGTCGTGGTCAGATAAACCTGTGATTAAGTTCTAAGATTTAGAAATACGGTCAGCTTTATTAGAAAAAACTTAAATCCAGCAGAGTTTTGGAGGCATTTGTAATTCTAGTAGGAGTTTTTATTACCTGTGTTAAATTAAATTTATTTACTATATTTTTAATTTTTTACACTGGGTTTTGTCTAACCAGTTGAGATTAAAATCTCCCATCAAAATGGTTTCTCTGTTGGTGCATGCTCTAAGAATCTCAGACAGGTTATCAAAAAATGCATCATTTTCTTTAGGGGGACGATATAATACAATAACATTGAAGCACATCTGTGGGGCGAGTGTAATGGTTACTCCAACACATTCCAGGGCATTATTGGAAAACTCAATTTGTTTGCATTTAAAAGTATTCTTAACGTACAACAGTACCCCCCCTCCCTTACCCTGTGTACGATCCCTCCGAAATGATTATAACCTGCAACATGGATAATGCCTGCGGACGTAGTTGGAGTCAACCAAGTTTCTAAGAGCCCCAGATCATCTAGATTGGAGTCAACAAGGAGTTTTACAAGTTGTTCGGATTTAGACACCATACTTCTGATGTTTATGTGGCCGCCAAAAACACCCTTGGGTTTAACCTTGGGGTCCCAGTGGACCTTGGCATAGTTCACAGTTTGAAAGCACTTGGTTTGTTGTTGCTTCACTGTTACCAGATTATTATTAGGTGAGGAGCTTTTAAGCCTTTTCTTTGGGACAGTCTTATCAAGCCGTGGATAAATGTGAGGAGTTGAGGTAGCTGCTGTCGCTGCTGTAGTCACTAGGCTACTGCCGGTTAGCGGTTCGATGGAGGAGACATCCAGCTGCTCAGCTGCGGGCTGTGGGCACCCAACCACTGGAGAGGTCACTGCTGTCACCGCTGTAGCCGCTAGGCTACCGCCGGTTAGCGGCTCGATGGAGGAGACATCCAGCTGCTCAGCTGCAGGCTGTGGGCACCCAACCACTGGAAAGGTCGCTGCTGTCGTCGCTGTAGCCACTAGGCTACCACCGGTTAGCGGCTCGATGGAGGAGACGTCCAACTGCTCAGCTGCGGGCTGTGGGCGCCCAACCACTGGAGAGGTCGCTACCACCGTTGCTGTTGCCGCTAGGCTACTGCCGGTTAGCAGCTCAATGGAGGAGACATCCAGCTGCTCAGCTGCGGATGGAGGCTCGATGGAGGAGGTGGCGGATGGAGGCTGTGTTAGACGCCGCTCAGGCCTGAGCGATGGCAATCACGTTGGCGACCCGGACAGCAGTAGTAATGGATCTCCCCGCAGTGGCGAGGACCAGGCCAGCCACAGCGACAACGGTGGCAGGTGCCCAGGGAATGACGGTGGAGTCCAGCTGAGTTGTTGTGGTGGCGTTAGATGATGTAGAAGCTGCTGTGGCAACCCAATTACCGGCGCAGGGAGTCAGGCTAACATGGCTTGATGCCGCGGTTGTGACAACATTAGCCATGGTTGGGCTAGCCGAGTCGGTTGGGCCAGGTGTTGTGTCTCCAGGCTAGATATATCCGTAGGTGTCGGACCAGGGTTTATTTCTACATCTCCAGCCAGAAGGAGAATAACTGTGAGATGCACAAGCCCCATGAGACGGCCGAGTGCCTTTGCAGGTTGGTGTTTACCTGGCTGCATTCTTGTTTGGTGAGCGTTCATGAAGCTGATGGACAACAGTTACTGGCTGGCCTTGGCCGGAGAGCAGGCCTGATCATAACTTTTAGACATAAAGTGCAGACGTAACGGGCACAGAGGTAAAAGTAGACTCACAAAAACTATAACAAGCAGGGAAGATGGTACAAAGTTTGTTGCTTTATGTAGCAAGAGCGTTGGAGCGCTATACCTGCCCACCTGCGATCACATCCGCCATGTTTGAGGGTATCATTTGAGTGAGATGGTGAAAATATTCTGCGCAATCACTGCCAGGTTAGGAAACATTTTAGCACGCTCCTTCCACCACCATAAAACCTCTAAAGGATCCTCTTTGGGTGTCCTGATCTCGATGGCTGCCACCTCATCCTCTGGCTGCAAAGTTTTTCATATTTACACTTGACCACATGTCAGTGGTGGCAGAGAAATAGTCCACATTTTTGAGCTCACTCTGAACAGATGCTCTGACTGTATTAGGGGTTCAACGGTAGAAGTAGCCCACAGTTCAGTCTGTACCTCGGTTTTTGGGCCACGGTTTCGGTTTCGGTAAGTGTTTTGTGCGTAAAGAGAACACTTTTTTCCCCCAAATTATCTCTTTATTTTGCTTGTCAGCAAAAACTACATTTCGCAGTAAACAAATTCCAGTATCACTGCTGCATTGAATAACACTTTTCCAAATGCAAACATACTGTAATTCATTTAAGTTAACAGCCTCTTAGCCTTGACAACTCGTACAGTATACACTACAGTTGTTTTTTCGCTAGTGTTACCTTCTCGAGTCCTCGACTGTTTTACGCTGGAGATGCATGCTCATATTGCTCGTGTTTCCTTTTACGTATGGGACATGTTTCAAACAATGTTTGCAGACAGTGACATTTCTGTTAACTGTTTTCACTTCCTCGTCTTTGTATTCAACAGCGAAACCGAAATGATCGCACACCGGAGATTTGTATGAAGCTGGTGCTTCTTCAAACTTCAGTCTCTCAACTCCTCCGCTTTCGCTTGCCATGGCTCTCTCTGTTTGTTTTTTCCGCTTCTTTTCTGTGTGGGGTGAGCGTCAATTTCACCGGCTCCAGTTACAACAATGTGAGGGGGTGAGTGGGCGGAGCCACAACAGTGATTGGACATTAACTCGCGGGGAGGGCTTTTGTGCAGCAGGCTGACTCGGCCGTTCTCTACACATCCATGGACACACAGACAGTGGCCTGTAAAGCATCAATGCAAAATTAATTGCAAAACCGAAAACCGACCGTTCATAAGGGCATTTTGATCCGTGCAAGCCGGACCGAACGGTTCAATATTTTACCGAGAACCGTTGCATCCCTAGACTGTATTGTATACTTTTATTTGAGAAGTAGGTTTTCCCTGGCAACTCATATTGCTTGTCAAATTTCTGAAGCAGCTACTTGAATGCCGGTTTCTCCACCGTGGTAAACGGCACCATCTCCTCGACCAAGTACCGCGCCTGTTAGGCGGTTATGTCTGTCACTTTCAATGCTGTACTTGGCACCTCGAGCAAAGGCTTGGCCCACTCCAAGCTGTCGGCTGGCACCGACGTGAGCTGCTGCACGACTCGGTGTGGGAAGGGGCAGCCTCGCCTCCATAGCTGGATGGTGGCTTGCTAGGTGAGACCTTAAAGTGTTTCCTCGTTTTACTTGGATCTTTTTGCTGCAGATTTTACAAACTGCCTCATCTAAATTAGCTGGTTCCCCCTTTTCATTCGGCTGAAACCCGAAATGCTCCCAAAGGGGCGAAGTAACATTTGGTTTCGGTACAAGCGGTACAACTGCCATTGTCTCCAACTCAATGTGAGGTGTGGTGAGGTCAGGTAACATGCAGTGGTGACAGTGACCCACCAGGCACCACAGTGGGCTTCTTTGTATCGCGGTAATTCATTTTTGCGGTTACCACGACAGCCCTAGTGTTAACTGTGAGTTTTTCAAAGTGTTGCAATCAAAATGCTTTTAATGATTAATAAAATATGAAATGGTAATACTAACTGTAGGAAATTTTATTGCAGTGCATTGTGAAACCAGTGAATTTCTTACCTGAAGAGCTAATCTCCAGAGCTATGGCTCACCAAGAAACATCTTTCTGGCCAGTGTCATTATAATGGCGGAAATGTAAATGTAGGTGTGAATGGTTGTCTGTCTCTATGTGGCAGCCCTGTGATAGTGTGGCAACCTGTCTAGGGTGTTTCCTGCCTCTCACCCAGTGTCAGCCAATAGCTGTAACCACTCTGTAGCCTCGCCTCGATTCATTTCCAAATGAAGCAAAAGTTGCAAGTAACTGTTGAAATTATGGAGTTTTTTACAACTGTGCCCATGAACTAAACATCCCAAACCATGACGCCATCTACCAAAAGACAGACACATTCCTCAAAACTACAAGCACTGCTCAATTGTTTCTGCTTCTACAAAACCTGATACAAAAGTGGCTGAATAAATTCAGCAAACACATGCTCTCCATATGCTGATGTGCTGATGTGCTGATGTGCTGACGTACTGCGGTAAGCGTGTTGTGTCATTTCCGGTGTTTCTGTGTTAGCGTCTCTCTGCTGCTGTAGCGAAATTTCACCAGCTACTTTTCTTCTTATTCTCCTCACTTCAGCTGTTAAACATCCACTTCACATCTTATCCCACACTAGTTCTGTTAATCACTCACTCTGTTTCTTCAAACGACTTCCTTGTTAATCTTTGCTTGCTTACAAACTTTTAGCCTTGTTAGCTACCTTAGCTTAACACTTAGTGATGGCTTCTTCTCCTGCTCTCTCTTGCTCGGTGTGCCACATGTTTAGCTATTCCTCTGCCTCCTTTAGCGATAGTGGTACATGTAACAAATGTAGTTTATTTTCTGCATTGGAGGCGAGGCTTAGTGAGTTAGAAGCTCGGCTCCGCACCATGGAGAGTCATTCTATAGCTGCGGTAGTTAGCCAGCCCCTGTAGCCAGCGCGGAGCCACATAGCATAGCCTCTGCTAGCGGACCCCCGGTAAGCCCCGTGCAGCCGGGAGGCTGGGTGACTGTCCGAGAGAAGCGCAGTACCAAGCCGAAGCCCACGGTTCACCACCAGCCTGTTCACGTTTCCAACCGTTTTTCCCCACTCAGCGACACATCCGCTGAGGAGAAAACTCTGGTAATTGGCAGTTCTATTCTGAGAGACGTGAAGTTAGCAACACCAGCGACCATAGTCAAATGTATCCCTGGGGCCAGAGCGGGCGACGCTGAATCAAATTTAAAACTGCTGGCTAAGGCTAAATATAGATTTAGTAAGATTGTTATTCACGTCGGTGTTAATGACACCCGGTTACGCAAATCGGAGGTCACTAAAATTAATGTTGCCTCGGTGTGTCAATACACTAAAACTATGTCGGACTCCGTAGTTTTCTCTGGACCCCTGCCAAATCTGACCACTGATGATATGTTTAGCCGCATGTCATCATTCAGTCGCTGGCTGTCTAGGTGGTGTCCAGCAAATGATGTGGGCTTCGTTAATAATTGGAAAACCTTTTGGGGAAAACCTGGTCTGATTAGGAGAGATGGCATTCATCCCACTTTGGATGGAGCCACTCTCATATCTTGAAACCTGGACAAGTTTATTAGTGATCTAAAACCATGACAACACAGAGTTGAGACCAGGAATCAGAGTCGCAGTCTTAAACGCTTCTCTGAGCTTCTAGCACAGTCACCCACCCATAGTGTTATACAAACGGTGTTTGTCCCCCGACCACCTAAATTATTTAAATCTAAACTCAAACAAAGAGGAGTACAGAGTTGTGATAAAAAATTAAAACCTCTTCCATGACAGAAAGACAAAACAGGAGAATTAAATGTGGACTGTTAAATGTCAGATCGTTATCTTCCAAAGCAGTGTTAGTAAACAAATTAATATCAGACAATCATATTGATTTACTCAGCCTCACCAAAACCTGGCTGTGTCAAGATGAATATGTTACTCTAAATGAATCCACTCCTCCCAGTCATAATAACACCCACGTTCCTCGAGGCAGCAGCCGAGGAGGGGGGGTTGCAGCCATTTTTAACTCTAGTCTATTAATCAGCGCTAAACCTAAACTAGATTATGAATCCTTTGAAAGCCTTATCCTTAGTCTTTTACATCCGACCTGGAAAACCTTACAGCCTCTTCTATTTGTTATAGTCTACCGTGCTCCTGGCCCGTATTCGGAATTTTTATCTGAATTCTCAGAGCTTTTATCCAGTTTAGTCCTGAAATCAGATAAAGTTATTATTGTAGGCGATTTCAATATTCACGTGGACGTTGATAACGACTCCCTCGCTACTGCGTTTATCACATTATTAGACTCCATTGGCTTCAGTAAAAGTGTACATAAGCCCACTCACCATTTTAACCACACCCTCAATCTAGTTCTGGCGTATGGAATTGAGATTGATAACTTAATGGTCTTTCTAGAGAATCCCTCTCTATCAGATCATAACTTAATAACTTTTGATTTCTTTCTACTCGATTACGCGCCACTCAGTAACAGTTACTATACTAGGTGTTTATCTGATAGTGTGGCAGCAAAATTTAAGGAAACGCTTCCATCGGCATTAAATTTAATACCATGTCCCTCTATAACTGAGGTTTCCCATACCGACTTTAAAGTCTCCGAAATTGATTATCTCGTCGATAGCGCTGCAGGCTCGCTGCGAACGACACTCGACTCTGTAGCACCTCTTAAAAAGAAGTTTGCAAAGCAAAGAAAGTTTGCTCCCTGGTACAACTCCCAAACCAGAAAATTAAAACAAGTATTGCGAAAATTTGAAAGGAACTGGCGATTAACCAAACTGGGAGATTCTTGTTTAGTCTGGTTAGACAGTCTCAAAACATATAGGAGGGCCCTCAGAAATGTCAGAGCAAACTATTACTCATCATTAATAGAAGAAAATAAGAACAACTGTAGCCAGGCTGACAGAGTCACAGCTCTATTGAGCCTTGTATTCCTTTAGTCCTTAGCAGTAATGATTTTATGAGCTTTTTTAATGACAAAATTCTAAATATTAGAGGCAAAATTCATGACCTCCTGCCCTCTAACAATACTAATCTGCCTTCAAGCACAGCTATAAGACTTGATACATATTTAGATAGCTTCTCCCTGATTTCTCTTCAACAATTGACTTCAATGATGTCTTCATCCAAGTCATCAACGTGACTCTCTTGAACCCCATCCCAACTAGGCTACTTCAGCAAGTCTTACCTTTAGTTAACACTTACATACTAGACATGATCAATATATCTTTATTAACAGGCTATGTACCACAGTCTTTTCAGGTAGCTGTAATTAAACCTCTGTTAAAAAAGCCCACCCTGGATCCAGAGGTGTTAGCCAACTATCGACCAATATCTAACCTTCCATTTCTTTCAAAGATCCTTGAGAAAGTAGTTGCAGACCAGCTGTGTGACTTCCTCCATGATAATAATTTATTTGAGGAATTTCAGTCAGGATTTAGGGTGCATCATAGCACCAAGACAGCACTAGTTAAAATTACAAATGATCTTCTGATTGCTTCAGACCAAGGACTCATCTCTGTACTTGTTTTACTAGATCTTAGTGCCACATTTGACACAATTGACCATCAAATTCTGCTACAGAGACTGGAACATTCAATTGGCCTTAAAGGTTCTGCATTAAGCTATTTTAAATCTTACTTATCCGATCGTTTTCAGTTTCATCACGTTCATAATGAATCATCTTCACATACCAAAGTTTGTTTTTGAGTACCTCAAGGTTCAGTGCTCGGACCAATTCTATTCACTCTATATATGCTTCCCTTAGCATCATTAGAAATCACTCTATAAATTTCCATTGCTATGCGGATGATACACAGTTGTATTTATTGATAAAGCCAGAAGAAACAGACCAATTAACTAAACTTCAGAAATGCCTTAAAGATATAAAATGGATGAGATCCAATTTCCTAATGTTAAATTCAGACAAAACCGAGGTTATTGTTCTGGGCCCCAAACAACTCAGAAACTCTTTATCTGATGATATAGTTTCTCTGGATGGCATTGCTCTGGCCTCTAGCACCACCGTAAGAAACCTCGGCATAATATTTGATCAAGATTTGTCTTTTAATTCCCATTTAAAACAAACCTATCTGACTGCGTTTTTTCATCTGCATAATATTGCGAAAATTAGGCCTATCCTGTCACTAAATGATGCTGAAAAATTGGTCCACGCGTTTGTTACCTCTAGGCTGGATTACTGTAATTCCCTATTATCAGGTAGCTCTAATAAGTGCCTAAAAACTCTCCAGCTAATCCACAACGCGGCGGCACGTGTACTGACAGGAACTAAGAAATGAGATCACATTTCTCCTGTTTTAGCTTCTCTGCACTGGCTTCCTGTAAAATCCAGAATCGAATTTAAAATCCTTCTCCTGACTTACAAAGCTCTAAATGATCAGGCTCCATCATATCTTAGAGAGCTCATAGTGTCCTATTATCCCACCAGAACACTGCGCTCTGAGAATGCAGGGTTACTCGTGGTCCCTAAAGTCTCAAAAAGTACAACAGGAGCCAGAGCCTTCAGCTATCCGGCTCCTCTTTTGTGGAATCACCTTCTTGTTTTGGTCCGGGAGGCAGACACCGTCTCCACTTTTAAGACTAGACTTAAGACTTTCTTTTTTGATAAAGCTTATAGTTAGGGCTGGCCCAGGCTTGTCTTGGACCAGCCCCTAGTTAGGCTGACATAGACCTAGTCTGTCAGGGGACCTCCTATAATACACCGAGCCCCTTCTCCCCTTCTCTCCTTTGCTAACATTCATGTCCTGTTACTGCATCTCGCTGACTCGCCTCTACTGCATATCACTAACTCAGCTTGTTCTCCGGAGCCTTTGTGCTTCACTTTCTCGCAGGTTAACTTGTGTCGCAGCTGTGCCTGGATGATGTGTCGTGATTGTGCTGCTGCCATGGTCCTGCCTGATGCCTCCCACTGCTGCTGTTACTATTAGTCATACTTGTACTATTATATACTATATATGCACATGCCTGGTTCCCACTGTGAAGCATGGAGGAGGAGGTGTGATGGTGTGGGGGTGTTTTGCTGGTGAAACTGTTGGGGATTTATTCAAAATTGAAGGCACACTGAACCAGCATGGCTACCACAGCATCCTGCAGCAACATGCCATCCCATCCGGTTTGCGTTTAGTTGGACGATCATTTATTTTTCAACAGGACAATGACCCCAAACACACCTCCCGGCTGTGTAAGGGCTATTTGACCAAGAAGGAGAGTGATGGAGTGCTGCGGCAGATGAGCTGGCCTCCACAGTCACCGGACCTGAACCCAATCGAGATGGTTTGGGGTGAGCTGGACCGCAGAGTGAAGGCAAAGGGGCCAACAAGTGCTAAACACCTCTGGGAACTCCTTCAGGACTGTTGGAAAACCATTTCAGGTGACTACCTCTTGAAGCTCATCGAGAGAATGCCAAGAGTGTGCAGAGCGTGTGTATATATGTATATATATATAGAAACATATATCATCATATTATTGATATAATATCTGTCTCTCTTTATGTCTCATTGTGTCATATGGATTACTGTTAATCTATTATCTTGATCTGTTCTGTACAACATCTATTGCTCGTCTGTCCATCCTGGAAGAGGGATCCCTCCTCAGTTGCTCTTCCTGAGGTTTCTACCATTTTTTTTCCCCATTAAAGGGTATTTTTTGGGGAGTTTTTCCTTATCCGCTGTGAGGATCCAAAGGACAGAGGGATGTTGTATGCTGTAAAGCCCTTTGAGGCCAATTGTGATTTGTGATATTGGGCTTTATAAATAAAATTGATTGATTGAAATTGAAGTCATCACAACCTAAACTCAAATAGCAAATCTTCCTCCAGGTGCCAACACTTTGCCTAAAACTGTTAACACACCAATCACAACTGCACAGGTTCATTAACAGGGCTTAGAGGCATGTCCATGTGCTCCGGAACAATGGATCCTAACAATGCCGGATTTGCAGGAAAAAAACTAAGAGGAGGACAGCAACAAAGGCAAGTAATCTCAGATTACAGTATTTTTGTACCCCCTTCATCCTGTGCTCAGACATGGCAGGACTATGAAAGGAATTGGACAGCCAGCCACCCAACCTACCAACCTAAGCCGTCACACAACTGCTGAACTTGCTTTTAAGTGCAGGCCTCAGGTAGTGTTCCAATAATTTGACAACATCAGCAATTCCACCCAGGGTTGGATGAGGCATGGGCATTTTTCCCACACTGTCTGGCATTAGCAAACATAAATTGTAATGATGACTGGACATTATGGCCTGACTTAGACCTGAGAACACTGATGCTGATTAATCTCTACATTTGCTCCATTTGGAATTAAAGCTTCTGGAAATTGGGTATTTTATAGTGCACAGACACCTCCTCTGTAAGAGGTACACAGTGTATTACTGTTTTGAATTTCTCTCAGCGGGCTGTTCCTTAAGAAGTTATCTGGTTACTAAGTTCCAAATTATTTCTCTGAAAAACTATTCTTAACACTTTGGTAGCAGGGTTTTGAATTTTTCCCTTCATGTAGTCTGTGTTTTGATTTTGATAGTTTGTGTGTGTTGTCTTCAGGGCTTGGTATTGTTTAAAAACAAAAAATCAAGACACTAATACCATTTAAGTGATACAAACACCAATAGAGTACTCCTTGTGATACCTTTGTTTTGTTTTGTTTTTCCATCTTTTTTGCCACTTCATTCGACACCCATCATGTGAATGGAAGCATTCGGTTGCATAAAATGCCACCACAACTCATCTGGTGTCATCTCAGCAGGCTGAACTGCCCACTCCTTTAAAATACCCCGCACTGCACTTCACCACACCACAGACTGTTTAGGTTTAAGCTGCTGTGGTCGTGGGCCGATCAAATGCTACATTAAATCAAAGAATGATTGCTGTGATTGCCTGTTAGCAAAACCATACAAATAAATGTTGTTTTTTCTGGGCTAAAAAATGTTCAGATGTATTGTTTGGCTGAAGAAGTTTCAAAACTAGTTGGTACTGGGTTATTTGAGTCGATACCTTAAAAGGTATCAAGTACCAAGTACCACCAGCAGCAGGTGACACAGTGTCAGAAATAAACTTTTTGAGTCAATGGCTTACAGAACTGATAGGTGAAAAAAAATCCACCAGCCAAGTGTATTTTTTAACAGCCAAAGTAATACATTACCTTTTTGTGTCACATGTATATTTGTTAAAGTACATTTCATTGACATAATAAGGTATTGTTGAGGCCGGAGCAAAATCTGAAGAAAAATTATTTTAATATACCTGTGGATCCCAACCTATTTCCTTAAGGGACCACTTTGCTATCATTGAGAAACTGACAACCCCTTCCTAAATGATGTTTTTTAGTGATATATAATATTATATTCAATGCGTAACATTTAAGGTAACAACTGAATGCAGTAACTGCAGCAAGTTTGTGTAAAATGAGCAATTTGGATGAATTTTGAGCAGATTATTTCCTGTAAATATTACATTAGAGATTAGTTTTCCTGATATTTTTAGTAACTATTGATAATTCTGTATACAGTGGTGGAAAAAAGTTTTCGGACACCCCATGCATTTGTGAAATATTGCATTAAGAATCACTCTTAGGTCATCAAGTGCAATTTCTTTTAGTACAGTCAGCCAAATTACCAAACAAATCCTAAAAAAGCCATTAAAACTTAAAATTGATTGGTTCCATAAAAGTACATAAGAAATTTTGAGTATTGGGTCATTTTGGTACCAGTGATCCACTAATGAAGGTCGTGCTTTTTATTAAAAGACACAATTTTTGTTGCCGTGCTTCAAGTCTATATAAAGCCAGCACATTTGAAAGTTCTTCAGAGACAAAAATGGCTAAAACAAGGAACCTATCGCAGGAAACGCGCCTGAAGATACAGATTCTCAGCCAGGAAGGGTACAGCTGCCACCAGATAGCCAGGAAGTGCAGATGCAGTCCTTCAGCAGATGGATACACTCTGTAGAAATACAGATGAACCAACAGCTTGGAAGACAAACCAAGATCTGGACGTCCAAGGGTTTCTTCAGCAAGAAATGACTGCATCCTGATCCGCATGTGCAGGGAAAACTGCCGAATGACATCAGAGGAGCTTCAGCAGCAGTGGTCAAACCAAACTGGTGTCCAGTGTTCCACCTGCACTGTACGTGGCCAACTTTCAGATCATGGCTTAAGGTCCGACAAGGCTGTCAAGAAGCCCCTGATCAATGAGAGACAGAGGTTAGCCCGGCGTCGCTGGGCCCAAGTACACAAGAACTGGACAGCCAGGAATTTGAAGAAGATTCTGTGGTCAGATGAGTCCAGTTTCCAGCTTTATCTTCCTCCTGCTAATGTGAGGGTACGCAGAAGGCCAGGCGAAGCATTATCTCCAGCATGTACACTACCCACTGTCACACATGGTTTGGGGATGCATGAGTGCTGCTGGTGTTGGTCATCTCACTGTCTGTGATGGCACATTGAACTCTGCCAAGTATTGTGCCATTCTCAAAACCCACATGCTCCCTTCTGCATGTGCACTGTTCCGTCAAGGTCAAAACTGGATGTTTCAACAAGATAATGCCCCTTGCCACACATCCAGGGCCAACAGAACTTGGCTGCAGGAGCACAGTATCCAGGTCTTAGAGTGGCCAGCTCAATCCCCGGACATGAGCCCCATTGAAAATCTGTGGTGGATTATCAAAAGGTCTGTTTCAAAGCGTAAACCAAAAAATTTAGAAGAATTAAAAGCAGTAATTCAAGAAGAATGGGACAAGATTACCCCTCAACAGTGTGAAAGGCTCATGGGGAACATGCCAGCCAGGATTAGAGCTCTACTGCTAATGGCAGGACTGCTAAATATTCATTTGATGATGTGATGGTTTATTTATTTTTTATTCAGTTTTGAACACATTCTCTGTTATTTGTTGACTCTGACACCGACAATGTTGAGAACAGACATATTGAAAAAGTCAAGAATTTAGTTTTGTTAGTTTTTCTTGTAAATAATAAACACAAAAAAATATCATTTGTATTTGTTTGTGTCTGTCTAATGCAGCCACACCTTTTGAAAGACAAAAAAGATTTTTCCACAAAGATTTCATGATAATATTTGAGATTGTGTAAAATTTTCAGGGTGTCCGAAAACTTTTTTCCACCACTGTATCTTAGGTTGTTTTTTTTTTTTGTTTTTGTGGTTTTTTTTTTAATTTTGCCATCCATACATACTTAACAGGCTTCTTTTTAGACAAACACAGGGTCTCTCTTGGCCAGTCATATTAGTTCTTCTGTAGTTGTTTTAACTGTGTATTTTTCTAATGCAGGACAAAGCTGTCTCCCAGAGAGGGAAGGCATTGTGAGCATAGCTTTCATTTGGTCTGCCCCGTGCCTCATACTGTGAGATTTATTTAGATTTATATCTTAAATAATAATCCAAACTCTTTCTTTACAGAAATGCACTTACACATCAACTGTATTTTTTAAAATAAATTAAGAAAGCCTAATGAACTTATTTCAGACTGCAGAGCCTCCGTGTTATTATTTTATTACCTAGGAGCACTCGAGACAATCAGATCACAGCACTGTTTAGGCGAGTAAAAACATGTAGTGTGCCTGCATGTTTGTATGTCAAACTCTGACACTGACAGGAGAGAAGCAGGAGAGAAGCAGCAGAGCAGTGCAACCAAAACGCAGCACAGACTCAGTATAGTAGTCAATTACATGACTAGTGTGATAAAAACATTTACCCACTGGTGTGGGTAGGCTGGGTAGCTTTCCGAGATTTACTCGCCAAACGGAAAATGTACCCGCATTTGGCAAAGTGAAAATCCACTCCTGTGTCACCCTCTAATACCCAGGCCTAGTTTTCTGAGGGTAAAGTTTAAATTGGACCCAGAGTCAGATGTTTGTACCACTGTGTGTGAGTTTTCAAAATTGTGGAGGATTTAAGAAAATTGTAAGTTGTTCCAGGACCTGTGTCTGAGAAATTAAGAAAAACTGTATAATGCTACATATTCTTCTAAATGTCTGCCTCCACACAGCAGTGAAGTTTCTCTTAAGTTTACATCCATGTCTTTGAAAACATAAATGCTTCACACCCATTGTCCCCCCGACAGCACAAAAGATCTATACAATCAGCACCTTCTGTTCCTGAGATATAACGTTGAATAATGGCCAGAAAAGTGTTTCTGCAGTGAATTTTACCCTTTCGATATAAAATGTCATCACTTCATTATGTTATCCCATTAGACATGTGGGTGGTGTTTTGTCATAATTCGCAGAAGAACTCTCCAGTTATGGGCAAAAACAAATTTTGTAAGGTCACACTGACCTTGACCTTTGACCAAAATATTCTAATCAGTTTATTCTTCAGTCCAAGTGGACATCAGTGTCAAATCTAAAGAAATTCCCTAAAGGTGTTCTTGAGATATTGTGTTCACAAGAATGAGACAGATGCAAGGTCACCGTGACCTGACCTTTGAACACCAAAATCTAATCAGTTTGTCACTGAGTCCAAGTGGACATTTGTGTCTAATTTTAAGTAATACCCTTGAGCCGTTCTTTAGGTTTTGTGTTCACAAGGATGGGACGTAGGTACATACAGAGAGACAACCCGACAGCCCCGTCTCGTTTTGTGCCATGAAGAACACAGTCAGTGCTTCTCAAAGTCAAGGATGCCTCCTTGGTAGAATGGATCCTTCCAAGACTCCTTTCTAGCATTTGTAGAAAATATATTGGAATAGGCTAGCGAGTACCCCGGTGTGCGTCATTTAAAAGGCCCCGTCTTCAATTCTGGCAAATTGTGCACAAAGAATTGGGGGACTTCATGCCCGCTTGAAAATTTTATGAAGGCAGGACTCGATTGTCGCTAGAATTTGAAGGATCCTTGACACTGCAACAGTCCTTTGGGGGGATTCAGTGGCGTAGCCTCCTCGAAATGTAGCTATTAAAGGATCCTTCCTTGACTTTGAGAAGCATCAAGTGTACAATCCTAAATATGCAATATTTCACCTACTGATAGCACTCATTCAGAGCACTAGGGGAAGGACTCATCAGTGACATCGCCTACTGACATGATGGTTGTAATAAAAACCTGCTGACTGTTGGCTCTTCATGGGACATGGTTAACCACTACAGGTGTAGTTATATAGTCTGTCTATGACTATAGCAGTCCTCTAAAATAAGCAGCTGTACACCTACCCAGGCACTTGTAGAGGCCCTGGCTTATCCAGGCCAGGATCGCCAAGGTTATGAGGTCACCAAAACTGGCGGCAATGGGTGTGGCTACATTGTCTGGGTTGATGCCGGTCTTTTTCGAACCCACAATTACACCAACCATGATGATACCTGAAAGTGACACAAAAAGGGTGGAGCACTTGACTAATGACATCATATTACTCATGACTTTCAGACACCATTATTATTTAACCAGTCCATCAGAAAAAGGAGCATGTTTTTGTAATCCTAACCATTTTTTTAATGTAATATTAGTTACAAAGACCAATTGTCTGGGAGAACGACAGCAGTGACCCAGCTTGTCCACAACAAATTTATTTTGAACTGTTGTACCCAGCTGTCACAGTGTGTGTGTGTGTTTACCCTGCAGCAGGGAGGCTATGAAGGCCGTGGCCACGCTACTGGAGCAAAGAAGCACTGCGTGACTCATCTGGAACTTCCCCTCTGGGATCCAACCAAGAACCACAGCTGCTACGGCAGCCAGGAAACCCACCACAGTGGCCTGAACCTTAAGGAGACACAGAGTGGGATTAACTATTGTGCTCCTTACACAATTCACAATTTCCCCTCAGGGATCAATAAAGTGTTTCTGATTCTGATTCTGATTTATTAAGCAGAGAAAACAATCAGCACTGTGTGTGTGAAAACAGGCAAGCAGAGGGTTACTTAAAGCAGGTAATATTCCACATATACATTATGGTTAAATACTGTACTTAACATTACCTTTAGGTAGAGTTTTCCAATCCATTACAGAACATGGCCTGCTGATGTGTGTGATATTGTGTAATATAATCGTACAAACAGCTTGTGAAAACACTATGGCGCTGCATGTGTTGTGGTGTGTAATCAGTGTGTGGTAGATTCAAGGGCGATTGCTCTGAGACAACAAGGGAGGCTGAACTTCCCCTAAAATTTCATAGAAGAAATGGCCAAATATGCACTACTGTATTTACAAAATAAGAATTTACATTGCATTAAACATGCACTAGGATGCATTTAACATCATGATTGTGATGTTCAAATGTCAGCTGTTTATCACCAGTTTTCAAACCTGACCTCCCTGTCATACATTCTCGTGTCAGCATGGTGGACATGGAGCCTTCAAGCATTCCTATGAGACAGCGCTGAGCAGGTTTTTTTCATGCAGCAAAGCGAGACAGTCATTGGATAAATGCAACAAAATCGTCACTTCCAGGGAGGCTCAGCTTTCCATGGGACCTAATGGAGCGGTAGGCGGGAGAGGACGCTGGGTGTATGCATGATGATTGGAGCAATTGTCTAAAAGGCTGAATCCCTTTGTGATTGACAGCGCTTTTGAAATACACACCGGCATTGTCGCATTTCAAGCTCAGTCCCATGCGGATATTTGCGAGTGGAGTCTTGACAGAGCGCCGTTCAGATGTTTAAACCCATTTGAAAATCTTTGAGGTGTGGTTCTGTGGCATGAGTGTGGTTTAAAAACGGCTTCAATTAAATGTTCCTTTTATAAGTTACTGCCTCGCCACAATACAACAGATTTGATGATGTAAACTTAAAGTGAGCTTCCCCTGTTTGAAAGACCAGCAGCTGCCACTGGGTAGATTAGCATTAGCAGAGAACGTACATGGCCTTATATTAAAGGCACAGATGAATAAAACAGTCTAAGTCAGCACCCACCTGGGTCCAACCAATTACCACTAGTGGTAGTGATGATTTCTAACAAGAATATTACAAACCATATACAGTAACATCCATAGCGTTATATTAATATGATTTTGTGCCTATATTAAACTGAATTAAATTTGATTATTATTTTCATAAACCAATATGGAACACAAATCAGTAAAGGCGCCTCTATCAACTGCATTCAGTTTTAACATCGTGCACATTTGTATAGAAGTTTATCAAAACATAACAATTTTGGATTAATTCAAAAAATCGTTATCATTGTTACATGCACACTAATATTCCCCTTTTGCAATTCCCAAGGTGCTCCGAATATGACAATATTCTAAGCATATTCCCTCTGAATTTTCAAATTTAGCGTTTTCCAACATGTGGTGTGTACCAGTATTCTTCAGGTTTTAATAGCATCATATAGACATGTATACAGTAGTGGTGGGGGAAAAAAAATTGATACAGCATAGTATTGCAATATTTTTGAGTGGCAATATAATATCATCACACAGTGCCAAGAATTGATTTTTTTATAATATAAATTACTAATATTACAAATACAAATTAAACTTTATGTAGCCTACTTGAATAATATAATCAGTTGCTTTTTCAGTCCACTACATACATTTTGCTGCTGCAAAAAAAAAACGACTGAAGTGAAATGAACAGACTGAAATCTTTAGTTTTCATTTGGGGACATTATTTGCAGTTGACAACAGCTATTAAATCACAATATATTTTATCGCAATACTTAGCATATCGCAACACGTTTAAAATCACAACAATATTGTATTGTGACTTAAGTATCCTGATAATATCCATTCATGGATCCTCTGGTGAATCCCAGCCCTAGTATACAGCACATTCAGAATATGCATGGCGACTGGGTTTTTCACTGCAGTTTCTGACACACGGCCTCTTGTCTATTTACAGTCAGCACTGTGCATTGTCATGGATATGCTATACACAAACCAACTATTCAGCAGTTACCAAAGTTGTGGGGTAGAGATGCATGCCCAAGGGAAAAGCTAACATTTCTGGTCAAAAGAAGAAACACACCTACCTTTAAACGTTACGAAAGACTTGGATATTAAGGCGTTTTTGGTTATGTGCAAATATTATAACACCAATCTCTTTTCAAGAAGGTGGCTGAAGGAAAGAAAGAGGGAGGCTGAGTTCACACAGTCCAACAAGTCTGCCACTGGTAGAAAACTTTTATAAAAAATCCTATTGAATCCTTTGATGCAAAAAAGCAAAATGACAAGCAGCTTGCCACTCGACTTGGACTTCAGCACCAATGACTCATGACCTCACTTGAACTTGAGCCTTTTGACTTGAAAATACTTGATACCTTCCCCTAGGTCCAAAGATTAAAAAGTATGACATTTGAAAAGTGGGACACGTATCAATTAACTCCCCCTTATTTCCTGAATCAACCAACATTACTCCAATTAATTTCCAACAAGTCACCACATAATTCCCGAAATGATTCATGAGGTACAAAAGATAATTTCATTTGTGTTAAATAGGGATGCGCGCGATTAGTCGTCTAAACGATTAAACGTCCGCCCCCTTACTAGTCGGCACCAGAAATATTAGTCGTTTAAACCAATTTGTGTTTTATTCATGTACAAGGCCGCTTAACTGTCATACAGCCGCCCGACACTAGTCGGGGCTACAGAGCCGTCAGACAGGAGTCCCCCTCTCCGCGGCAATGCTCGAGTAGACTGGAGCTTTTTGTTGGTTAATGTGCCAGATTTACATTTAAATTGAATGGCGCACAGCGCTTCACACCTCAGCAGAAATTAATTTATTTTAGATGTTTGTTTAATTTTACGCTCATATTGAACTGCGCATAGAGCTTAATAATTCAGCAGCAATTTATCTTTTTTAGATGTTACATTATTTGTTAACTTTAAGTGAGTTTTTGTTGGATGTGCAGGGTTTATATTCATACTGCACGGCGCAAAATGCTGCTCGTTTCGGTTGAAATTTAATTATAATTTAGATGTTTTATTAACTTGAAAGTGAATTAAAGCTATTATTTTTGTCGGATAATCTGCAAGGTTCAATGTGTCAGAGGCAATTTATTTGTTTTGGATGTTATTTTAGTGGTTAACGTTTGACTGAGTTGCCATCATGTTCACATTCATTCATACTGCACGGTGCAAAGTGTCTTGTACTTCAGTGGCATTTAAAATCCGACATGGTTCTTGAACATTGTGATTAAAGGCTTAAAGAGCTCTTATTACACACAATAATTTTTGGGACAATGTTTCAAATTCTGTTTCGATGTTTCAATAAATTGTGCTAAATTTTCACTGTTTTCTGAGTGTTTTCCTTTTTTTTAGACTAGTCGACTAGTCTTAATTAAAATTTTCGTTTAGTCAACAGGGAAATTAGTCGCCAGGAACATCCCTAGTGTTAAAAATTATGCAGTGTTCCACAAAAAGAACGAATACCAAAACTAAAATGTGCAGGTTAGAAGTTACAGATAGACATGCAACAACTTCCAACTTTGTCTGACATTTAAAGGTGCACAAAGTGCGGTAAGTTACTTAGTTGTTAAGTAGGTAAGTTGCTAAGTAAGCTTAACAACAAAGAAACTTTTTTAAAAACTTGTTTTAACAAACAAATAAAAATTTTAAAAGACCATTATGATTTTTGCAAATGTAATATTATGACTCTGTTGTTGAAATAGAATAAATTTTGATGGAGAACACATTATGACTTGTTTAGGACTCCAAGTTTAAGACTTGGGACTTGACAGTGTTGACATAAGATTTGGTCCCACCTCTCAGGCGTGTGAATGGGAGTATGCATGGCTGCATGTCAATGGGAATATTAGAATATTCATTTTTTTAAGCCATGTAAACAGCTTAGTAGGAATATTGTCTGGCAATGCTGGCTGTGTATGCATGTAGGTAGTTTTTAGGCTCAACTGATTGTGATTACCTGCTTCAGAGCAAGGTTGCCTATGATTAGATTCCACTTCTCTATGGGAGAATCCATCTTGCCCACATTCACCTGTGTTAGAAAACAGAACAGAATAGAGAGACAGATAAGTAGTGCTCAAAGTTTTCTGTGACTACCTATATATATGTCACAGCCCCTTCATGACCTCAAAAGGTCTGTAGCCCTAATATACATAGTCCCCCAACTAATGCACTGCACCACACCAGACCAAAAAAGGGTCCCGCTGGTGGGTGATGTTTGGCCGTTTTTTCACAGGAAACAATATGGCAGCCAGCTAGTAACAAACAATCCTGTATTACAGTTAAATAGTGAGTTATAACCTGTTTCTGTAAACATTTGAGGTTAGAAATAGCAAAGGCAGTAACAGAATCTGTGTTCATATTTGATCAGCACTGCTTTTACCATTTAGTTGTGGTAGTTGTAGGTTTTTTTCCTCTTGAGCAAAAGCAAATACCACAGCCCTTTTTCTCTGGTTTCTCTGGCCCACCAGTTTCAAAAGAATTTGGTTCTTTGTACTGCATAGACAGCAGTTTTATGAAATACTTATGTCAAAACATATTTCAAATAACATTAAAAAAAATTCTGTATGCAATATGTAGCATTGTCACTCATTCAATAACTGTAACAGCTGAAGTAAAATGGGGAAGCCCTTCCACATGTCTTCCAGCTACCTAACTCCCCACACTGTGAATCACTGTTCAAAGCTGAGCCTAAGGAGAACATGAACACAAAAACAAACAGTTCTTTGGGACACCACTAAGGAGTATAAGCTCACACTGAGCTCTGCTGTCCGTGTTGACACAGCACTGTGAATGTGGAGCCTGTATGCAGAGAGCTGGAGGCCAACAGGAATAGCCAAAAAAAACTAACAGCGAGAGAATTCTGCTGTCACTTCTTTAACTGTTTCTCCTTTGAAGAGTTTAAATGGTGGAGACAAACACAGAGACATGGAGAAATATCAGACAGGCTCTGCTGAATAACTGCTTCATGCACTTGTGGGCAGGATTGTAATTACACAGGTTTATGACACCAGTTTATAGAATATCACATGCTGAAAAATGCCTACGCTTGAGGTTCACTATCAGGTGAGTCCATTTCCTCTCGTCACTGCTACTCCCTTTTTACACTGTTTGCTCTAGGAGGTGTGAAGTGGAGCAATTCAGTTGCCATCTGACCATTGAGCTATCCTGGTTGCAGCAGCCCATCCCACCTCACTCTGCTATATCAGCACATTCCTCCACTAATTCCTAATCCACAAAGCTCTTCCACCAAAATCCATTCAAGATGTTCCAAAATAATTCTTACATGAAACTTTCAAAAGTAATTATAACTTGAACACAGTGTCAGTGAAAGCAGAGACGGCTGCACTGACATAAAAGGTCAGTATTCCACTGGAGGCTAAGGCCTGTTCTGTTTTCTTCTCCGGTTCACCTGACAGAGGACAGGGGTAATTACACACGAGAACATCACAGAGGTGACCAATTATGATGCAGAAAGAGGATTAGTCTGTGGAGATGAGACACAACCACAAACAATGATGTAACGCCACACACACAAACACACCATAATACATGTCACACACATCTGGTGGTGCAGCTAAAGGGACACGTTGTGGGGCTGTCTGGAAACTTTTCTTATGTTGTAACACAGTTAAAAACTGTCGACCAGGCTGTGGCAGAAAAAACAACAGGCAGACAGAGTCAATGCAGCATGACGCTGGACTCCAGCCATCTAATTACAACAAGTACAGGCTGTGTCAGAAAATTAAACATGTCATCTACAGAAAGAGTACAGACAACCATGCTTCAAGAAGCTGTTTGTGCGTGAAGCTCATTCAATTCAGCTAGAGCCAGCTAAAACTGCATCATGAGAATGTATGGGATGTCAGTTCTTCAGTTATACAAGCTCACTGTGTACTTCATCACCATATATGCATTTATTTATTACAATGAGCATTTACTGCCCAAACCTTTTAGTTTCAAGAGCTAATTCCAACTGAGCATAAAAAATTAGTTTCCTCACACTTCATACTGTATACAAAAACACTTAATAGGATGTCTTTCTGACTGTGTTCAAAGAGAGCCAGAAGGTGTGTGTGTGTGTGTGTGTGTGTGTGTGTGTGGTGTGTGTGTGTGTGTGTGTGTGTGTGTGTGTGTGTGTCTGTGTGTGTGTGTGTGTGTGTGTGTGTGTGTGTGTGTGTGTGTGTGTGTGTGTGTGTGTGTGTGTGTGCATTTGTCTCACTGCTGTGGATAGCCTTGAAGCCAGAGTCATCTCCAGGTTTCCCTTGAGGCCAAGCAGAGCAGGTACCAGGATGAAGATCTCTGTGATGTACTGGAATGCCTCCCAGTGCTGTGGATGACACAAGGAGATAACTAGGCGCTTGGGGTATTATCAAGGGATTATGGTATACATGATATTTAGAAATCCCCAAGGTATAATTTTACAGATGCTTTGTATTGATGCTGAATTGAGGCAGTGTATTGAAATGCACAGCATAGTGGTCAGTCTCTACTGGCGAAACAGGCAGCTGAGCTGAGAAAGATGGTGACTGCGAATGGATAATACTACGGGACCAGACAAAAAGAACTAGAATTACCACCTCACGGTTATATGCCTCCTTGAACCAGTCAAGTCGCACTTACAGTTCACATGTTCTCACAGACATAGATTCTTTACACATATCAGTTCAATATCTGACCAGTTTTCTCCCCTTCTGCTCCTGAACTGACATTAAAAAATGGTGAAAAAAATGTTTTTAGTGAACATTATGATGTTACAGTGAAGCTGAGCTTTGACCTTTTGGATATAAATTATCATCACTCCATAATTTTATCCTATTAGATATTTGTAGTAAATTTGTCATAATTAAAGTATGAATTCTTGAGTAATGGCCAAATAGAAGTTTTGTGAGGTCACAGTGACCTTTGACCACCAAATTCTAATCAGCTCACCATTGCACCCAAGTGGACATTTGTGTCAAATTTGAGAAAATTCCTTAAAGGCCTTCTTGAGATACTATGTCCTTGAGATTAAGACAGATGTGAGGTCACAGTGACCTTGACCTTTGACCTTCAAAATCTAACCAGTTCATCGTTTAGGCAAAGTGGATGTTTGTGTAAAATTTGAAGAAATTCTCTGAAGGTGTTCTTGAGATGCTTCTCGAGAAGCAAGGGAGATGGTCACAGTGACCTTGACCTTTGACGACCGACTTGTAAGAAGCTCATTCTTAAGTCCAAGTGAACATTTGTGCCAAACTTGAAGAAATTCCCTTCTTAAGACACCACTATCACAAAAACAAGACAGACAGACCACCAAAATCCAACCAGTTCATCGTCAAGTCAAAGTACATTTGACGAATAGATTTGTGTAAAATTTGAAGAAATTCCCATAAGGCATTCTTGAGAGATTGTGATCACAAGAATGGTATGAATGGACAGATGGACAGATGAATGAACAGACAGGCGGTCAACCTGAAAACAGAATGCCTCTGGCCACAGCTATCGCTGGAGAGTATTGCCACATTTAAGTTTATCTTGAAATGACTTCTTCAGACTAAAAAAGCAGTTTATTAGCCAAATGATTTTATTCAACACATCATCTCCATTCCAGCCCACTGATGTGTCATTATCAGTCACAATAACAAGTACCATCTAGTCCTCGAGCAAGAAGGGTGCTTTTTTTTTTTATATCTATTCATTATTCAATGAGACATAAGGATTTCAACGCAGCAAAACTAGTCTAAGTGGAATAACTACATATTAGAAACACAGCACTGAAGACTAGACAATGAAATCATTGTGTCCTACCAAAAAAAACAACAACTCTGCAGCCCTTCTAAATCCAAACTAAATAAGAACTATAGTTTAAAAATGAGTATTTTGATTAGCATTAAGAGAACTCTTAGCAGCTCTGAAACATAAATGGCTCTTCACTGGGGCTGCTGTGAAATTAAGACATATTGAACTTTTCTGTCAACTCTGTAAGATATAAGGTCAATTAAATCATACCTTTGACATCCATAATGTTGCTATTCCACAAAAATTCAGTCACTGAGAGGTTGGCCAATATTGAAGGGTCAAAAATCCTAAAAAGTAAGGCTTTGCCCCAGTTCTTAAGAATGAGTAAACACAAATATCATCATATTATATGTACTCCAATGAAATGTAGTATGAAGGTATGAAAAAAAGACACCGCCCAAGCCTAGCGGTAATACATAACATGCCTTCTCATTAGTACACTTTCACTCTGCCTTATTTGACATTCAATTCGAATGCTGTGCTATCATTTAGATAAGGAAAGAATGTGTCAGTTGCATGTGCACCTATGAGCCTGCAGACTAAATCCAACAGAGTCAATACAGTAGTTTGTCTCTTTTGTCAATCATCCTGGAAAAAATTCAATCAAGGTTTAAATAGGGCTGGGCGATAAATTGATTTTATCGATTAATTAGAATTTGTAGTTTAGGTCGATTTGTTTTAATGAAAATCGAGTTTCTCTTTAACATCCGCCAACGACGCTCCCCACTGGGCTCCCGTACTTCAGAGTGGGCTCCCCCCTACCCCCCGCGCACTTAATACACAAACAACATGGCAGCGAGCGGGTGTCTTCAGTTATTTGGAATTGGTTCGGTTTTGTGGCATCAGACACAGAACAAACAGCACCCCGCTGCAAAGTGTGTTTGAAGGCTGTCGCAACCAAAGGTAGCAGTACTACGAATTTACTGCAGCACCTCAAACAGAGGCATGCTGCCGAGTGGGAGAGGTGTTGCTCCCTACGAAATGAACAAGACCGCGGCAGCCCCAGCACCGCCGTCTTGGAAACATTTACAGACTGTATCCCGTATGATAAGAAAGGGGCCCTATGGAAAGCGATCACGGATGCAGTCACGATGTATATTGCCAGAGATATGGTGCCCAGTCAAAACAGGGTCACAGACATTTTATGTTTTGCATTGTGTCACTGTCAGTTTGAAACTAGAAACGCTTACTGAAAAGTTACATTTTCACAGTTGTTTACAATGGAAGGCTACTATTTGATGCTGTTGATTATGCAGTGAATGCAGATGTTTAATTTTGTTTACATGATTCAGGGAATCAAAATAGTGACCAAATAGTTTTTCTATACCACAGGCACCTTTTTATTATGCAAAACATGTTATGGTAACTGAAAGTTATGTTTGCATTTTACTTTATCAACCTAAACAGGGGAAATATACTGAATAGAAAAACTTGTGTTTAAAAAACTAGTGTAAATGTCAAAAAAGAGTCACTTAATTTTATGTTTTACTCATTTTTTAAGTTAGTTTGAGGGTGCATTGTGTCACAGTCAGTTTGGTACTAGAGAAAGCTTGAAAAGTTACATTTTTACTGCTTACAATGGCAGGCAGGGCCTGCCATCTCTTCTTTTTGGCTTGTTTTTGCACTTGAACAATTTCTTTGTCATCTGCAAATTGATTTTAAGTAGGAGGAAAAAAAAAATCGATTTAAATCGTGAGATCCTCCGCTATAACGTAGAGAATACGAGGCCGGCTGGTAACGCCCCTAGGTTTTAGGGTTTGTAGAAACTAGTTGCAATGGTCTGCCTATCCACCAGGAGGAGCAGTTAGTGTGGAAGCTGAAGCGGTTTACTGCGCCTCTTGTCACTGTAATCTTGGGAGAGAGCTTCCCACACAGAGCATATTTAATGATCATCAGGCTACCATATCACAGGTCATAAATAATATGCTTCAGCACTTTGTTATTCAAAAGAACTGCACAAAAATTAAAGTGATATGGCTGGGAACCAAGCAATAGTACAGCGAGAACAAAACTGCGTTTGAATCATTAGTCTTAGCGGCTGAGTTTATCTGCAGTGGTAATGATAATAATGTCATATAATAATATATATATATATATATATATATATATTTCTGTGCTAGTTCTGTTAGATTGCTGTTAGACCACCCCACTCCATGTACAGAATGTGTGAAAGATGAGGATTTTTTTTAACCTCAGCGAAAATGTTGTTTTTCAAAGACTACATGTCAACAAATATGGACTGAAATGGAATCTTTCATTAGATAAAAACAGCTTGTGAATATTGGAAATGATTACGTAGATCTTTTCTTTTTTAATTATTATTTTGACATTCGGACTGTACAGCGCTCTGCTGATAAAGTTTCCCGTAACTTAATAACTCAAAAGGAGCGCGTGAAATAAAGTGGTCTTGTGGTCTTATCTCTGGAGGTGAGGTAGCCTCCACACATCATTAGCATTACGATGTACCTTTTCGTTTTTTCTAAATGAGTAAGTGTGCCATCTGAATAGGATTCCCAGCCCCCACTTTTGTTGCAAACATTCAACAACACATCGTCACTGTCGATGTCTTAACTACCTCACAATAGTGACATTTTATAGTTCTTCATATATACTGATATGTATATTGATACAGGTTGTGCAATTCTGTGTTGTCATTTTCTCATGTTTTTCTTTTTTATTTATAGCCTTTTGTAAACAACGTGAACAGAGATACTCACGTTTAAGACCCTATGAACGTAAATATTCAGATCACTATTTTTGATCCTGCTCAAGTACAAAGTATAAAACATGCATCCTCTCATTTCTCCGCTTCATTTGAAGACCGTGGCTTGTAAGGGTGTGCCCGAGGGATTTCCTTCCTGATGACGGGGATATATGCATGTGAGTGTGCATGTGTGCACGCGCATGTGTCTCCAGCGTAGGCCTGGGCGATAAACCGAAAATTTACCGTTACCGAAATTTACTACGATAACCGACGTCATTTTGCCCATGTCGGTAAATTCGGTATTTTAATAAAAAAGAAAATAAAGTCTTTTTTGTCTGTTTTGATTGTGTGTGCTGGTAGGCTATGTTCATTCCCTTTTAAGACGAGGTACAGCGTGTGTAGTCACGTGACTCCACCCATCCAGTCTGAACAAGAAGAGAAACAGACGATGGGGAAATGGGTGATGGTTTAAATGAAGAAGCGGCTGACACGGCCGTAGACGAAACGTTCGTCGAAGTTGATCCTGTTGTGCTTGTTCCGAAAAGAAATTCGACATCTGTCGTTTGGAAATATTTTGGGTTCCACAAAGATGACGTTGAGCAAAAGAACACGAGATGCAAAGTGTGTCTGAAAACTGTCGTAACCACCCACAGCCAGTGGTGTAGTTGAGGGTATACGCTGGTATACGGAGTATACCCACTTATTTTTCAGTCAGTATTGCGTATACCCACTTCTAAACCCCAACCGATGCGCACCATTCAGTAATATCTACGTTACCCTAGTAACGTTACCCTAGTAACGTTAGCCTGACGCTAGCTAGATGCCGTGACAGTAGCCGTAGCAGCCGAACCGCAGCTTCTCCCCCGCAGCCAAAGCGGAGCTGCAGTCGCTCTGCATCCAGGAGAACCGCTCCGTACACCGACCATGACCGGACAGAGCCGCCAGCCGTGACCGGACAGCCGGCTCGGGCGTTCATGGCCGCTGAAAGGACCGAGCTGGATTCCACTTGATGCCGGACGGCTGCAGCTCCGCTAATGTTCGATGAAACTGATTATCTCAATGTCTATGAAGCTTGTTTGTTATTGTAAAGGTCTTAATTATAAAGTTAGACAAGTTACTTAGCCTTAACTAACCTACATGATCTAGTTTAATTTTATAGTAGCTCGGCTGGTAGTTGATTTTTAAGTAAGTTAAAACACAAGAATGGGACAAATAGTTTGAGATTCAGCCTAAAACAATATTGAGGTCTAGGTTTATCTGATTGGTTTTGATGTTTGGAAGAGAATGATTTGTGTTTTATTTAAGGTTAAATATGAACAAGAATGCATTGTCAACTTCAGATTTAAAGTATTTTATTTAAATAAATGTTCAAAAAATAACCGAAACACCATGTTTGCCTCATGATAAATACATTTTACATTCATCCATTCTGCTTGTGTGACCAGTAGTAACTACAAACTGCTCCTAATTAAGTCATGATAATTTTCTAATAGTGAGCAAGTAGAAATGACAGATTTTTGGGTAAATAGAGTAGTCTTACATGTCACTGGTTCTAAAACCGTCCTTTTTTCTGTACTACTTAATCGTGCATTTATCGTTATCGAGGTAATAATGCCCAATTTATCGTGATATTGATTTGAGGTCATATCGCCCAGCCCTACTCCAGCGTGCACACTGCATTGCCGTATGACTGTATGAGTCTCTTCTTATTCTGAGAGATTTACCCAATACTCTGACATGAGGAGATCTGATGCAGGGTGTGATTAAAAAAAATGTCTAAAAGAAAATGTGTTTGTTATAAATTCTTAATATTAATTATGAATTTGTCACAGGCAGCTTTCACAAAGTTGATAAAGTTTCCCGTAACATACTAAATCAAGGGGAGAACACGTGAAATAAAGTGGTGCTGTTTATCTCTGAAGGTGAGGTAGCCTCCACACATCATTTACATTACCATGAACCTTTAAATGTGAATGTGCGATCTGAACAGCTTTCCAAGCCCCCCCCATTGTCACACACATCATCACACTGAGTGAGTCTCTTACTGAGCAACTTTTTCAAAATGATTTAAGTAATTACTTTCAGGCACCAAGTTATTTTCAAAACATTTCTCATTATTCTGAGTGACTAAGTATTTTCAGATACGGGAGATCAGGGCCAATTGTAACAAAATTTTTGGTTTTCCTTAATAACTAATGTGTTTATCCTGTCACTAAAAGATGCTGAAAAATTGGTCCATGCGTTTGTTACCTCGAGGCTGGATTACTGTAATTCCCTATTATCAGGTAGCTCTAATAAGTGCCTGAAAACTCTCCAGCTAATCCACAACGCGGCGGCACGTGTACTGACAGGAACTAAGAAACGAGATCATATTTCTCCTGTTTTAGCTTCTCTGCACTGGCTCCCTATAAAATCCAGAATTGAATTTAAAATCCTTCTCTTAACTTACAAAGCTCTAAATGATCAGGCTCCATCATATCTCAGAGAGCTCATAGTGCCCTATTATCCCACCAGAACACTGCGCTCTGAGAATGCAGGGTTACTCGTGGTCCCTAAAGTATCCAAAAGTAGAACAGGAGCCAGAGCCTTCAGCTATCAGGCTCCTCTTTTGTGGAATCAGCTTCCTGTTTCGGTCCGGGAGGCAGACACCGTCTCCACTTTTAAGACTAGACTTAAGACTTTCCTTTTTGATATAGCTTATAGTTAGGGCTGGCTCAGGCTTGTCTTGGACCAGCCCCTAGTTAGGCTGACATAGGCCTAGTCTGCCGGGGGACCTTCTATAATACACCGAGCCCCTTCTCTCCTTTCTCTCTCTCTCTCTCCCTTGCTAGTATTCATGTCCTGTTAATGCATCTCTCTAACCCAGGCCTACTGCATGTCACTAACTCGGCTTGTTCTCCGGAGCCTTTGTGCTCCACTGTCTCTCAGGTTAACTTGTGTCGCAGCTGTGCCTGGATGATGTGTCGTGGTTGTGCTGCTGCCGTGGTCCTGCCTGATGCCTCCCACTGCTGCTGTTACTATTAGTCATACCTGGACTATTATACACATATCATTATTGTCACATACATATATAATCATATTATTAATATAATATCTGTCTCTCTTTATGTCTCATTGTGTCATATGGATTACTGTTAATTCATTATATTGATCTGTTCTGTACAACATCTATTGCTCGTCTGTCCGTCCTGGAAGAGGGATCCCTCCTTCAGTCGCTCTTCCTGAGGTTTCTACCATTTTTTTCTCCCCGTTAAAGGGGTTTTTTTGGGGAGTTTTTCCTTAGCCGCTGTGAGGGTCCAAAGGACAGAGGGATGTTGTATGCTGTAAAGCCCTCTGAGGCAAATTGTGATTTGTGATATTGGGCTTTATAAATAAAATTGATTGATTGATTGATTTATAACAGCGATGCTACAGCAGATAAAGGTAGTCATTTTAATAACTTAAATGCTGCTGAGTGGCTTATTGTAACCCATAACAATATAACCTAGCAACAAATATATATTAGTGTACAAAAGTACTGTAACTTATAGGCTAAACTAAATCTTTAAAATAAAAATAGTGCAATAAAAGTGTAATATTTGCATCTGAGAGAGTGGAGTAGATTAGTAATGTAGCATAGAAAGGAAATAATCTTTAGTTTTTGTGTTTCTGTGAGGAAAGCGCGATCTAATGGTGGCACCTTGTAATTCAATAAATGGGCGTGTTACAGTGGAATCCACGCACACCCCCAGAAAGGTGGTAGGGAATGGTATTTGGCTGGAAACTGGCAGGCTTCTGACTGGCTTTCAGAGGGCCTGGGAAATTTGAAGTCGCTGCATCTGTAGTATCACAATATTTTTGTGTGGCAATATCATATCGTTACATAGATGCCAAGTATCAATGTTTTATGATAGAAACTACCAATATTACAATTACAAATTAAACTTTTGGTAGCCTAATAGAATAATATAATCAATTGCTTTTTTAGTCTGCTAGAAACATTCTGCTGCAATACAAATGACTGAAGTGAGATGAGCTGAATACTAAGAACTGTATCTTATCAGATAAAACTGATGTTAACAAAGTTTTCCTTCAGGGACATAATATACAGTTGAAAAAAGTAATAAATTGCAATATTTCGATATATATTTTATAGCAATACTCAGCAGCATATTGCAACAAATTTAAAATCGCAATGATGTTGTACTGAGATAATATCATAACATGGCCTCTGGTGATTCCCACCCCTAATTACAGTATCACAGTATTACATTACTATTATTAATATCAGTTAAATGAGCCTTGCAGAAATGAAAACAGAAGGTTATTTTGGTTGAAGTAACACTTTATTATAACTATAACTTAACTTTCTTTTTAAATGGAAGTATGTATAAAAGTGTGAAAAGCAGTGGAGGAGGAAAGGAGATGTGCAGCTAAGGTTCATGTTGCCCCTCCCCAATGGTATAGATAAGCAAATGTACACTGTATGATAACCTCCAATCTTCATCCTGGTATACCACTGCTACACTACATCTGCCGAACTGTTTTAAACCTCAGTGTCCTCCAATAAAAGAAACACTGTTGAGGTGGGACATGCGGGTGGCATAATACACAATCATGACACAAGTTTCCAAATTATTCTGCTGATTGATGGTTGGTGGTGGTACCGCACAAACAAACACAGCAATGTGTCAGCAAAGGCAGTAATGGAGAGGGCTGCAAAGCAAGTAATGTTTTACAAGGAGGAAAATGCATTCATGTCTGTTTGACTTCAAGCATGCACACACACAAAGCTCTGAGGTAAGACACCCTGAAAGTAAACAGAACTTTTGTTTGTTTACAAGAAAACACTACACAGCAACTTTAAAACAGCCAGTGCTAGTTTGTTAGAGCCAATAGCAAGTGGCCACCTGTATTTTAAAGGGGAACACCACCAAACTAAAGAATTCCAACACGTTATTTCCATAGCCTAGGAAAGTTCAATAAGTATTGTTAGAGAACATGAGCTGCTCTCCCTCAAAGACAGAAACCAGAGAAGGAAGTGTCACACTTGTGATGTCATTAGGTATTAAGTCTGGAGCTGTTCCATAGACAATGGATGAGAGCCTGATTTTATGAACCCAAAGAATGTTTGTTTTCTTTTTGTTCTCAGTCGCGAATCAGAACATGTTCCCACATACTCAGAATGTTCCCCTGGCTGCTCTCTGTGTCATCTACAACATCTTTCACCATTAATTGTCTGTGGAGCAGCTCCAGGTTTCATACCCCATGACACAAATTTGAGTTACAGTGCTCTAGTATTTGGACTTGGGAGAGAGCTTTTTATGTTTACTATTATTTTTGGACTGTCTTAGACCACAGGAATAACATGTATGAATGTTTAAAGTGGGTTGAGTTCCCCCATAATGAATAATTCCATTTTACATCTGGGGTCTTACTTTTGTAGCTTTGGCCATTATTCCTATCACTGATGATAATATTGTGGGGGCGTGCTGGTCTCCTGGGGCTTAAAAAGTTCCATATTGTAAAAGGTCAGCTTTCCACATCTTTCTAAAATAAAGTAGGTATAGGTGTTATATCAATAGTGTGAAAGTATCAAAATCCTTAGTCCACAGAGGAATGCACAGAGTCCCTATTCAGAAACTGTGCCTTTAAAGAGCCAGAGGGACTTCCATCAAGTTTTGATGTTACAACTATACTACAAAGGTGGAAAGTTCCTCAGTGCAGTTACAGTCATTCCCAAACCACAGTGACAGTGCAGAGACACCCACAGTGCAAGTAAAGAAGATCCAACTCTGACCAAGCTATGCTTTATGGAGGGGTGGGCTTAAAGATACAGACTCTAAAACAGATTGTTTCAGAGGGTGAATACAGGTATATTCAGGCAGACAGTATGAGAAAAATATAGGATCTGTTTTTACCTAAAAGCATGTAAACATTAGGGATGTTCCTAGTGACTAATTTCCCTGTCAAATCAACAAAAAACGTTTTAAGACTAGTCGACTAGTCTAAAAAAAAGGAAAACACTCAGAAAACAGAAAATTTAGCACAATTTATTGTTAAGTATTTGAAACATTGTCCCTAGAAAAATATTGTGTGCATTAAGAGCCCTTTGAAAATGTACCAGACGTGCTGTATGAATGTGAACATGACGGCGACTCAGTCCAAAGTTAACCACTAAAATAACATCTAAAATAAATAAATTGCCTCTGAAATGTGGGGCACATTGAACCTTGCAGATTATCCGACAAAAATGATCACACTTCACTTTAACCTCTTGACGCCTGAATTTATTTACAATTATATATTTTTTTAAAAAGTATTATTGGTGTTTTTACTTTCAAGATGATGCTAAATTAAGTGGAGATTGTTAATTTGTCTATAGCACATGGAATAGATATAAATGTAGGTATAATGCAAATTAGCGACAACAGGCTTACATGGTAAAAAATGGTAAAAACCAGTGCTTGCAAAAGGTTCCTAGGTACGTACTGAATATGCACTAACAGGCACTGGGGGAATACATGCGCTATCTTGGCTGCAGTCTGAATGGAAGCGGTGTGATGCGAATAAAACAACATCTAAATAATAATTCAATTTCAGCTGAAAAGAGAGCTGTTTTGCGCTGTGCAGTATGAATGTAAACCCTGCACATTATCTGACAAAAACTCACTTAAAGCTAACAAATAATATAACATCTCAAAAAACATAAATTGCTTCTGAATTGTGAAGCGCTATGCGCCATTCAATATTAAAGTAAAATTAATCAAACAAAACAACATCTAAAATAAATACACATCTGCTTAATTGTGAGGCACTGTGCACCATTCAATTTAAATGTAAACCTGACACACTGAGCAACAAAAAGTCACATAAAATTAAACAAATAAATCAAGATCTAACATAAATAAATTTCTGCTGAATTGTGAGGCACTGTGCATTGTTCAATATAAATGCAAATACTGCCAAACAAGCGCTGGTTTTGCAAAAGGACATCTCTCCAATTTATATTCCAGCAGTGCTGCTAATGAACAGTCCAGCTCCAAAAATGGAAAATCTACTTGTGGCGGCGAACGTTTTAATTGTGGTGTGCCTCCGAAAAAAAATGAATGTATGGGGAACCCTGTGGTAAAGATGGGTGTAAATAATGCTGGATTCAAAATACAGATGGACTTCCTGCTTCAACTTTGACTGACTGTAATTAATGCAGTTGTGCAGACAACTTTCCTGAGTGATTAAGAATTATTACAATGTGTTCCATTTTAACTTTTAATAAAGTGGTTTAGATAATCTGGATAAACTGTTGGCTCCTGTCCGATTTTCTGTCTGATCATGGTTTTTTTGCTCCTTCAGACCTTGTTCTTGGGATGACATCATGTTGCCATATCTCTGCAATTACTTTGCTGACTACAACATTATCATAACTGATGGTAACAATGGCCCGAACTTTAAAAAAATAAGAGCCTTAGATGTCATAAACTGGAATTAGCCTTTACCCCATCTGGAGCTCTGAGCTCTGCTGGCTGTCGTCTGAATAATAGTTGCATTGTAGTTCAACTTACCTGAACAATATCCAGCACCATTCCAGCTGATACAGTTCCAAACCCAGCTAACAGGAAGGGGAGCAAAATTTGCAAAGCCATGGCCAGCGGCGATTCTTTGGGCATATTCTGCACAGCTGATCCTAGCCCTTCCTCCTCATCCTCATCTTCCTCCTCATCTGCCTCCTCCCCGGACAGCCTCCTCTCAGCCAGCATGGGCTCTGTTTCAGAGTAGGCTCCATCTCCACAGTCAGATAAATTCACAGAGGGCCGAGATGCCCGGTCCAGGAGCCGTCGGCCTTCTATGTGCGATGTCTCCTGTCTGTAGCCATTCTGGAGTGAACTGGCCTCGGGTTTAGCTCCGAGGTCCACCATGGCTAACCGCTCCTCCTGTAGCTTGGTATAACCAGTTGGAACCATGGTTTGGAACAGTGAGGCAATCCGCCCGGAGGAAACAGTCTTCAGGGAAAGAGCACTCCACCCACCACCTGCTCCACTCATACGCACCGTCAGGCTAGAGCCCAGGGAATCCCCTATAGCTCCACCCAGATTTTGGATACTCATGATGTGGTCGAGGGCTGCAGTGTCTCATCTCCTGCCACCCAGTCTGAGAGCAGTGTCAAAATGATGAACAGGAAAAGTAGTTCAGACTGGTTCAGGTGCACCATCCATGTTGGATATTGGTTTCAGGGATTCATCAGCCTGAGGAAAACACACACACAGGGAAAGATTTGTGGGGAAAAAACAGGAAAGCACAGCCTAAAGCATTTAGCATTTCTTTAAGATGACATTACACTGAGATGGAACAGCTGAGTCACTTCTCATTCTAAAGAGGAACAAACCCTCAGGAACTCTTAACCAGAGAACCAAGGCTCTTAATATGAACCAGCTGTTTTCTGCTGAAATACAGAGTTACACAATTCTCTTCATTTTAATGGTAACAGTTGCAACTGATTCTGTTTTTAGTCAATACTATTTATTAACTAATACAATAATTTTTAACATCACAATTTATATTTAATTATACATGAATGTTTTTAAGGGTAAGGGACTGTTCATAATTAATGAGGTGGGAGAGGTTGGTGCAAAAACTGGGGAAAAACTTGTGTTTTTTAGTTTGGCTTACTAGAGGGGCATGCAAAGTTAAAAGATTGTTTTTGAATTTATTTTGCCACAGCTTTTTAAAGAAAACATGCCATCCAAACCACAGCCAGAACTGTAACAACAGAAATGATCACTGTATTTTCAAATTTCCAAAGATCCTTGGACACATCATGGCCAATAAACGCTTCTGTGAGACAAAAAACACAGCTAAATCTGAGCTATCACTAGCAGTGATTTTTCATCAAAATCACATTTCTTATATTTTACTATAAATTTGGCCAAAAATAAACTAACCAACATGCACCACAATAGTAAATAAATTAGTAAGTACTTAATGGTGGGGGGAGAGTAATGCATTTTCCGCCAGCTCAAAGCATAATATCTGTAGCTTCAGGCAGGGTAAAAATAAGAAATTTCACAAAAAGTCACACCTCAGACACCCCCCTGTAGAACAGTCCCCAAATAAAATGCCAAAGTGCATGAAACGCCTTAAAATGGAGCTTGTTCATCAAAAATATTTTGTGGGGTAGGACACGCCCAGACCCCCTACAGAGGTCCAAGCTAAGCCCTATATGTCCTCAAATCCTAGAAACGCCCCTGCTGAAAACAGTAACTTTGTTTTGTTTTTACTGATGTTGCTTTTCTTGTGTTGTAGATGCAATCCGGAGGCCACAGGTTAGAGTTTGCCCACATTTTCATCTGCCCTACATCACTGTTAAGACCTTTCCTATTACCTGTCTGTCTGTCTCAGCTTATCACATTACTTCTTCATCGCATATTGCCTTCCGACGAAATACGCTCGTGTTTACTGACAGCCCTGCAGAACGCGGAAATGTTGGCTTGTTGTGGATATTTATTTCTGCTAGCTCACACTTTGCTATGTTAGCTAGCTGTGTAGAAATCAAAACAGTAGGAGGCACGGCTCCATACTTCCGTTATGCGTAAACCTAGAACATAGAGTGGTCGGTCTTTGCCAGCATAAATAAAAACAGCAAACAACTTAGTCTAGTCGTCCCCTTGTTTTTTTCTTTTTGTTATGAGTTACCTTTCTGCTAAGGAATCATCCAGGAGAAGAGATGCGATTCTTCTTTCTTGACAGTCAGTCAACCGTAGAGCCGCGTCACAGATTAAGTGCCACAAAAGCTTGTCTATGTAAGGAAGATGAACTACTCGGTTTGAAAAAGAAAAAGGCTGTAATCCGCGCTGGGCAGAGACTCGGCACTGTTCTTCGTGTATCAAAGGACGGAAGTGGCTGGTGTGTGACTTCGTGCCTTTTGGTTTTTTTTCGTTGCCCCCCCCCCCCCAATAATTCTTATTAGATTAGAATTTACCCTGATGTTCAAAAGTTTGAAAGTTAAAAATGAAATCCTGGAATTGAAAAAAAGCCTCCGTTTTAAATCTTGTCAAGCATGCTGGTTGATTGAAAGGGTTTGGCCAAACTTCAAATGAGACGCAGAATAAAGTGATTTTGATGAAATATCACTATTTTAAACTCAGGTCTGGTTACGTTTTCTGGTCCAAGGACCATGGGGAAATTTGAAAATCCATCCATAATTTCTGTTTTTATGGTTTCTGGCCATGTCATTTTGGCAGTTATTAAAGAAAACATCGCCGGTTTGGAAGACGCGTTTTCTTCTCTGCCCCTCCATGAAGCCAAAATAAAAAAACAGAAGTTCCTCCCCAGTGATTAAAAGATTCTTTGACATTTTATAAATCTATAAAATGTTTGTTTTCTCTTACATACCCAAATGAGAATTATAAACTGTATCACAGTGTTTGTTTACAGTAACTTCCACTTGGAAAATCCTCATGTCCTATACATAAAAATCAAATGGTGCTGAGCCACCTAAAAAAGGCCCACAGGGCTGTTACCTCAAAACCACCAGACTCATTTTACTCAGCAGAACACAGAGTTGCTGGTCTTCCACGGTGTTAATTGGTATGTTGTATGTATGTTGTTGTATGGTATGGCAGAAGAAATATTCAAATATGGCATACACTTACACTAATATTAATTTTTTTAGGTGGTTAAACTTCATTTTGCTGCAGCCCTGTCCAGAGCAGTAGACCTACATTAGCTTCTGTGCTGGTAGATTTGGTTTATCAAGGATGCCAGCAGAGCAACACAATACATAAAATAAGCACAACAAAAATGTCAGATAACGGACAGAGGGGAAATTCAAAACTTAACTACACATTTTAAAATGTTTTACTGATAAAAATGACAACAGAAATCAACAACTTTGCCAACTTTACATATCCTCGCAAATATAATCTACTACCACTTTTCTACCCGAATGTGATTGTTATTAGTGTAATGTCACTGTGATTTGGTGTATTGCATTGTAGTGTTCTCAGTTCTGACACAGAAAATGTACTCATATACTCAAAACATTCCCCTCAGTGTCTCTCAATATCATCTAGAATGGTGGTGCCCAACTGGTGGGTCACAGTCTAAAAATGGGTTGTGGTTTCATTCTGAATGGACTGCTAGTGATGCGTGAATATTTAAAGTTTGTAATAAACACACTTTACTTTGAAGTATCAGACAACAGAGACAGCAAAGTAGCTCCATGACATGGCCAAACGCAAGTATGATGCTACTGAATGTAACAGTGTGGAACTTGAACTAATGACTATGGAGAAATCTGGAGCAGTTGAGAACATCTTTCGCCATTCATTGTCAAAAAGCAGCTCCAGACTCTATACCATATGACATCAATAATTTCAACTCTGCTCGACGGGTTTCGCAGTATCAAAAGCAAGTGAGAGTGAGACATCTGCTGCACATACAAGCTATCGGATCAGAGCAAAACGTGCCACACAGATATTTGGATGGTAGAGCGCAGGCGCAGAGTACACCTTGCTAAAGTAGTTGCTCTCCAGCTTATTTTTTTAAAACAACACAAGGAGTCTTAACGTTGTTGTGATGACCCAGTTGTCGCTGAGCGTTCATATTCGTTGTATACGTACAGTCAACTTCACAGTCCACAGTTCGTCATAAAGTATTCCGAACAGTAGAGGACGCTATATAAATTATTGCTTATAGACGTTCTTACCTTAGACCCGGATGTTGGTCTCACCACACACACACAAATGCTGCTGCGGGTATAGTTCTGTCGCTCCTGAAATGGAAATAAACACTTACAAGACGAGTTCAAAGGCTTTGCTGTCATGTGGGACCGGAGAAGGTTTGAATACTTTCGTAAGCAGTTATTGGTGGAAGAAAAATGCTGATAGATGTCCGCTCTTAGCTACAGTACAGTCTATGTTTAGCTAACATTAATTGCAATAACAGTTAGTCACTTAAACCACATCTCGTCTGAGCGTTACTAATTCTATGTTTAGGATGATGTGTGCTTCCAGAAACTTCTCTATGTGAGTTTCTTCAGTGAGCTGTGTGGAGGGGTTTTGTAAGTCCTGAAAATGGTTTTGACTTCTTAAATATTCATGGAAAAACATTTCCAAGTTTCCAAGGAAAACTGTCAATTTTTAGATATAAGCACAGTGTCGTGTCTTGCAATGTTTTATATAGTTCACAACAATATCCTATACAGTATGTTATTGAAGAAATACATTTTTGATGCATGATAATAATGGTACATCATCGACCAACATGCTTTTACACTACAGTACAAGTAAACTGTGTCAATTTTTAGATATAAGCACAGTGTCGTGGCTTGCAATGTTTTATATAGTTCACAACAATATCGTATACAGTATGTTATTGAAGAAATACATTTTTGATGCATGATAATATTGGTACATCATCGACCAACATCTTTACACTACAGTACAAGTACAGAAACAATAATTTAACACGAATCAGTAACAACCGTAATAACCAGTGAGGGTCACTCACTGGGCCTGGTTTTTAGACTAGTAGAGTAATAAATATCTGGCAAAATATTCAAATGTACAGATCAGGAGTGTTTTCAAGGAGCAAAAGCAAAAACCAGTGCCTAATAAAGTAACAACAGAAGCAAGGTAAATGCAAGAGTTACTAAAAATGAATTAAAATGGTGGAAAAAAGCAGACTTCGCCTGATAATGTTATATTGTATGTGATATAACAGTGAAAAGTGGTATTGAACATGGCTTTGAGAAGATGATATTGCACTACATTGATGTGATCATTATATTGAAACGTAGTACTGCACATGATGCTGAGAATATATTGAACAAGATATTGAAAAGTAGTAATATAGGGGTGGGTGATATGGCCCTAAAATAATATCATGGTATTTTTGGGATAACGATGTTCTTGACATTATGACAAATTAGCAAAAGTAAAGTATTATTAATTTAACAAAAAACAGAATTGCAACAAAATAAGTGATATAGTTTTACATGTGAACCTAACACTTTGTCTTCAAATATTCAGTAAAAACTAAACAAAAATGATCTAATTTCTTTAGTTTGTAAATAACAACAACAGTAATTCAGAGTGAGATTCAGATTCTGTATACTATATTACTAGTTCAACAAAATGTAATCTTCCACAAATTACACATTTAAACAGTTGCCAAATTCAAAAAATGTACCCTGGAATCTATATTGGTCATTGGCCAAATGAGTTGTTACATATCGGCATATTGGATATCAACAAAAAAATCCAATATTGTGCATTCCTAAGATAAAGATATTAAATGGGGATATCAGATTTGGGTATGTAATTCCGATATTAAGAAGGATACTTTTTGATATCACCAGAGTATGTATATCTGAAATGATCATATTGATTTTTTACTGCTGTGTAGAATGCCAATAAAAAAAACTGCAAATAAAAACAGAATGTATTCAATTGAAAACAGTATAGCGATAAGATATTTAATGTTCACACTGATAAACTTTATATATATATATATATATATATGTATATTTTTTTTAATATACACTTATTCTGAATTCGATGCCTGTAACATGATCCAAAAAAGCTGAGACAGAACAAAATAATGGTTAAGTTGTGGAATCAAAAGCCACCAGTTTGGAACATCTCGCAGGTAAACAGATCAACTGGTAACAGATGAAAGTATCATGACTGGGTATGAAAGAAGCATCCTTGAAAGGCTCTGTTGTTCACAAGCAAGGATGATTACTTTGTGAAAAACTGCATGTGCAGTCTAACAGTTTAAGAAAAATGTTTAAACAATGTTTGGATGAACAATGTCAATCTGCATGAAGGGGCAAGGCTGAAAACAGACATTGAATACCCCTGACCTTTGACCCCTCAGGCAGCACTGCATTAAAAAGTATGATTAAAGAATATTACTACACGGGCTCAGGAACACTTTGGATAATCATTGTCAATAAACACAGTTCATCACTGCATCTACAAATTCAAGTTCAAACTCTACCCTGCAAAGTGAAAGCCACATATCAACAACATCCAGAAACACCACCAACTTCTCTGAGCCCGAGCTCATCTAAAATGGACTAACACAAAGTGAAAAAGTGTGCTGTGGTCTGACCAGTCCATCATGGACGTCGTGTCTTCCGGGCTAAAGAGTAAAAAGACCATCTAGACTGTTACGAGCTCAAAGTTCAAAGCCAGCATCTGTGATGGTATGGGTGTGTGTTAGTACCCATGGCATCATGGGTAAGTTGCACATCTGTGCAGGCACCACAAAGGTACATACAGGTTTTGGTGCAATATATGCTGCCATCCAGACAGTGTCTTTTTCAGGGATGTCCCTTATTTCAGCAAGATAATGAGACACATGCTGCACATTTTCCAACAGTGTGGCTTTGTAGTAAAAGAGTGCAAGTACTAGACTGACCTGCCTGTAGTTCAGACTTGTCTCCTATTGAACGTGTATGGAACATTATGAAGCACAAAATATGACAACAGAGATGGCGGACTGTTGAGGCACTGAAGTCATATATTGAGTAAGAATGAGAAAGAACTTCACTTTCAAAACCTCAACAATTGGTGTCCTCAGTTCCTAAACACTTTCTGAGTTTCGTTAAAAGGAAAGGTAATGTAACACAGAGGTAAACATTCTTTTGTCCCAACTTTTTGGAACTGGGTTCATGCATGAGACAAGATTCTTCACTTCAAACAGACTTTTCAATGACAGGTTGCCCATAATAATTGATCTGTACAGCAAATAAAAAAAAGGATAGAATGATAGCATGATCAAATCAGAACATCATAAATTATGTTATATCTGCAATTCAATTAACAATATAAGCTCTGATTAAACAGGGTATAGCTACAGGGTTCACACAGTTTAGCATTCAAAGGAAAATTTCACTTTTTATACTGTACGGTAGTATGCTTGGTATTTTTATATTGATCAACATTAGCACTATTTTAAAAAAAAACATCTACTTAGTTGGAAAACGTTTTTGCTAATGAAGATCATTCAGTGTTTGTGCTGCCTTTCTCATATTTTGCATCAAATGTCATATCTTCATTTGATCCTTTTCACTGTTGGGGAACAGGTATTATTATAAGTCATGGTGAGCCTATTTGTTGTGCTGCTAGGTCTTGATGAGAAGCTTCTCCTCAAGCCAAAGGCTGGCGGATCCCTGCAGACAGAGAGAGTCCCGACAAGCAGCGGTGAGATCAAATCACTTCCCTCCATGCTGTTTTGCTATGACTTGCTTTTTAGTTATTACTGTGAGTCTGCCTTTTGAGCCTGAGGTGTGATCATGTGTGTTGTTTTGTTGTGCATCAGTGTTGGAGCGGCTGCAGAGCTTTCTGCCTCAGATGGCCAAGGCCAACGAGAAGCTTAAGCAGCAGATGGATGAAGCTCCTGCTGGATGCTTTGACATAGAGAGCGTTGGAGAGGCCGAGCAGGTCATAGAGATGGTGAGTGTCAGTCTGCTTCCCTCTGGTGAACTGGAAAACTCCACACATACACTCCTTTTAGTCATTAAAAGGTCCAGTGTGTCAGATTTAGGGGGATTTAGTGGCATCTAGATTTCAACCAGTTGAAACCTCTGGTTAGAATTCCTTCAGTGTTCATTGTTCAGGAGCTTTTTACTGAGAGCTTATCGATCCACAGAGGTTTCTTCCTTTCTAAAACAAACAGACAAGGTGATAAAAACTGGTAAAAACACTGAAGAAAGCAGTTTGATATTACAAATCAATATTTCTGTGACACTCTTTGTTAAAGCTGTGATTGGGCCCAAAAAATCCGGCCAGACCCTTCATGAGCCTGTACAGTTTCTGTCCAAGCCCAAGTCACGAGAGCAATTTTGGGCCCGAGCCTGATTAAAAGTCTGAATTTCTACTGCAAAAAATATGTATATATAATTTATATGATACAGTCTTAATTTTGCTAGCTGTTTTAGATTTAGTCTTGAGACAAAATGCTTGTTAGTTTTAGTCACATTTTAGTCACTTTTATCCTTCATAGTTTTAATCTAGTTTAAGTCAACAAAAATTCAAAACATTGTAGTCGACCTATAGTCATTATATTTTCTATATGTTTTTCATCTTTGAACTAATCCACGTAGGCTAATTCATGTATCAGAAATAAGAATCAAGCTGACTTGTAGTGTAAAAAATTTTTCCAAACTGCCATTTCTCCAACAGTTTTTGCAGGGGCAAGGGGTGCTTTATGCTCTTGAAAACTGGGACATCACAAATAACTAATGTGAGACAACTGGGATTTGTCCCCTGGTTAACTGTTAAGAAGCAGAGAAATAACTTAATTTAAGCCTAAATTCTTTCTTAATCTGCAACATGTTAGTCTGGAGGTTTAAACTTGTATTGTCTAACAGAGTTGGAGATTAAAACGAAATTTTCATCTGTCAGAAAAAACTGATCTGAGTTCACACTGTTTACTTGCAGCACAGCTTCACTCACATAACTGAGCCTCCTACCTGCCTGTCAAACAGCATCAACTCATAAACCTTCTCCAGTCTGGACTGAGTGGAGTCTTGTAGGAATCAGCTGTTAGTCCGGTGGCCGGTGGTTGCTTGCGCCACTGCTGTTCAGTGGCCAATGAGCGGAGCTAACTGCTAACAGCCACCGCTGCAACTAACAAACTCCACATAACCATTCAACAGCTCCACCATCCACAGTCAGACATACATGGTTGATTATTTACTGCTGAACTGCAGCTCACACCTCACACCAATTGTTGACGCTGCTCTGGTGTTAGTGTTTTTGCTGGCTAGCCAAACATCCTGGTGCAGACTATTTACTGGAGTTTACCAGCCTGTCGTTCATGCTTCATTTAAATATTATTACAAGCATGGCCATTCAGTGTTTCCCTTACCATTATATTAGGGGGGCGCCCCACCCCCCCTTGAAGGTCTAGTTAATTTTATTTAATTTTATTTTCTATATAGTGTCAGATCACAACAGAAGTAATTTAAGATTACCTTTTCTATAGGTCTATACCTTGTCCTTTTATTAAACAAACTAAATAGCCTTATGTTATTAATCTTATTTACACAACGGCATGTCATCTCTGTCTCTACATGGTCGCGTGTTTACTGTACAATTCTCCTCTGCTCTCTGTATCGCACACGGCGGAGATCTGCCCCACACACACACACACACACACACACACACACAGACATACATACAGACAGGTGAGCACGCTAGAGCATGACTTGGGCCACATATTCCTGACCGAACCCAACCCGAGTCTGAGACAATTATAACCAAGCCCGGCCCGAACCCGACAGATTTTCTGATTTTTAAGTCCTAATCCGACCCGAGTCAGACGCAGTTTGTTACCTGACATAGTTATTGTTATGGACAGTGTGTAAGTGACCATCAAAAGGCTGCTGTTATGCACAGTCAAACACGGCGCTCACACAGCAGCGCAGCACAACACTGTACACACACTCAGTTGGAGCGGAGCCTATGCTGCATTCTGGCGTTATCACGTAAATAACAAATTCCAGCACTTGAAAAGGCACAACACAGCAGTATGTCAAGTGGGCCGAACCTGAGCAAAATTTCTGATTTGTTATCCCAGCCTGGCCCGACCTGTCGGGCTGTAAGAAAAATGCTCAACTTCAGTAAACACTGAAATGAAGAGACTCAGAGAACCACGGAGAAAAGTTACAGCCAACGGGAATAATTTATTCGCAGAACATCAGCATACATCACAGTAAACTGGTCTACACGTCCGAATGGTGTTGAAACAGCTCCCCTGAACAGTCACCCTTCCTATTCTTATATCCTCCTGGGTGGGTTTTTGTGTGTGTGGTGGTGTGTGTGTGTGTGTGTGTCATATTTTCTGGGAATTGCCGAGTTTTTCATGTTTCCCACTTATTTCTAAAACTGTGGCTCGTGCGTCACCACATTCTGCTTATCTTTGTTCTTCTGGCAAAAACAACCGTCTCCATTGCGAAACTTGGCCCAACCATCCCAACGGTCAGGTCACCCTACTCCAAAATGTTCCATCTCATTTAACCTCCCCAGACTTGGCTTACACATGAACCACTTGGTTTGTCAAAATTCCCCCTCATGGATTCGTTTACTGCCAAATCTGATATTTGCTTAACTATTTCATGGGTTTTGAGAAACTGACCTTTATTTGGACTTTAAACACAAGATGATTATGCATTATCTGCCTCTACAGGGCTTGGGATGGGTATCCATACTCTGGCGCGCACACACACACAGACACGTGCGTGCACACGCAGGTGAGCACACTCCCACCAGAGGACAGAGAGCACATGTCGGAAAATATGTCGCATCAACCACCTGAAAAGCAATATTATGTAAAGTACAAATTCGTTCCCTCAGTTGATTTATACTCACTCAGTGTGAAACCTGGGCCTGTTTAGATGAGCACAAAACTGATATCCTGGCAGGAACTGAAGAAAGGCACACACGAAGCTCCTCCTCAACAGCTCTCAGTCTCTCTCTCTCTCTTATTAGTTTTTATAGCAGCCATGCTTGAGAAGCTCAGGTCACATAGATATGTTGTGGAAAAGGGAGTAATGCTGAAATGGCTCTGTTAGCCAGAATGGAGAACTCCATGGCAGCAGTCAACCAAAATCTGTCCAAAGGTAGATCAGCAAAGCTTAGCTTTAAACCACAGTCTTGTCTTAGTTCAGTTAGTTCCTCCTGCTCCTGCAAAGTCAAGTCCTTTCCAAAAACTGCTGCTGAGCTAAATGGGTCCCTGACCCAGTCAAGGCATTCAGTGAAGGTTGAGGGGAAATTAAATGACAACTTCTTCTCAAGATTTTTCAAATGTTTACCTATTAACTTACACAATGCAGAAGTGTTGACATCTCCCTGCCATATTTGGGTGAGGGGGAACATGTCAAGGTTGGCCCTACCCAGATGTTATTGCCAGAGGTGCACCTTTGAACAGAATCTATTTATTTTATCTGTGCTTGTGAGCAGGTTTTCATTTCGGCGTTGCATTCATGCGTTTAGTTCATTCAGATGCTGAAATATATCTGCCATGTATGCCCAGTCTTGCACACCACTCATTACTTGAAAGAAGCTTTGCATCATCAACCTCTCATCAGTCAAAAACACTTTTTAGTTCCTCCTGCAGCTCATACACACAGGCCAGCACTTTCCCACACGACAGCCGTCGGACCTCCGTATTGGAGCAATAGAGCTTTATGCTGCGCCCCCATTTCCTCACATAAAGATGCGAATATGCGTTTTTTCAGAGGTCTTGTTTTTACAAAGTTTACCATGCTCACAACATTGTCCAACACAGGAGCTAGGTCTGCTGGTAAAGTCTTGGCAACGAGCGCCTCACGGTGCAAAAAACAGTGCGTAATAATAACATCTGGACGTATCTCTTTCACTCTGCTAACGAAGCCTTTGGTGTGCCCAACCATGGCTGTTGCTCCATCAGTGCAGACACTCGTGCAGTTTTCCCACTGAAGCCCTCCTTGTTGGAGGTATTCTGACGTGACCCGAAAAATTTTCTCTCCTGTTATTTTTTCTGGCAGTGCCTTGTGAAATAAAAAGTTTTCTGTGATAAATGCACATTAGCCAAAAGTTGAGCATGTCTACTGATGTCAGTAGATTCATCAAGTTGCAATGCACATTTTCCACTGATGCACAACTTTTCCAAAATAATACTTTCGATGTCTTCAGACATGTCCTCAATACGTCTGGCAATTGTGTTGTCTGAGAGAGGGACTTTGGCTACCTCTTTAACCGCGTCCGGGCCAAGCATCTCGTTCACAATGGCTTTGCAGGCAGGTAGTATTAATGTCTCTGCCACGGTGTGTGGCTTTTTCGATTTGGCTATGAGTTCAGCTACTACTTAGCTACCTTTGAGAGCTCTTTCAGACACCCTTGTGTTTTTCTCATTAAACTTGCCTGTTTGTCCACTTGTTGATGCAGACAAACAAGATTCGATGATTGATTGATGATGCAGTGCCCTCTGCGTGTGCATCTCTGGCTGTAGATCTCTGGCAGCAATGACAGCGGGACACCAATGAGCCTCAGTCTCTCTTCTGCCCTGCTGTTTCCATACCATGAAGTAATACAGTAAGTGAGGAAGTTCTCGATCGTGCCACAGTAGAACACAGTCATGGCTGACTTGGAGAGGCCCGTCCTCTTTAGTCTCTAAAGGAGATGGAGTCGTTGCTGTGCCTTTCTGACCACAGCTGTGGTGTTGTCTCTGTAGGTCAGGTCGTCCCTCAGATGGATGCCCAGGAACTTGGTGCTCTGGACTCTCTCAACAACAGAGCCACCAATGATTAATGGAGGATGGTGGGTTGGCGCAGTCTTCCGAAAGTCAATAATCATCTCCTTTGTTTTTTTCTGTGTTGGGAGAGAGGTTGTGCGAGTTGCACCAAATTATTAGCATCTTCACCTCATCCCTGTATGTAACCTCATTTCCATTTATGACCCACAACAGTAGTAGTATTATCAGCTAATTTAATTGTGTGGTTGGTGTTGTGATTTGCAGAACATTCATGTGTCAGCAACGTGAACAGTAGTGGACTCAGAACACATCCCTGTGGTGATCCAGTACTCACTGTGATGGTGTTAGATGTTCTGTTGGCAGTTTAGACAGTCTGCCTTCTCCCTGTGAGGAAGTCCAAGACCCAGCTGCAAGTGCTAGTGCCCACTCCCAGCAACTGCAGTTTCTCAACCGGCTGCTGTGGCAAAATGTTATTAAAAGCCGAGCTAAAATCAACTAGCAGAATTCTAGCATAGGCTTTCTTGTCTTCCAGATGAGAGAGGGTGAGGTGAAGCAGGGTGGATATGGTGTCCTCCGTAGACCGGTTTGCCTTGTATAGGAACTGCAGAGGATCCATACTGACAGGGAGGTGGGATATAATGTGGTCCTTGACAAGCTGCTCAAAGCATTTCATGGCCACTGGAGTGAGGGCAACAGGGCGATAGTTATTTAGACAGCGGGGGTTAGAATTTTTGGGTACTGGAACTATGGTGGCACTCTTGAAGCAGGTGGGCACTACAGCTTGGCAGAGGGAGATGTTTAAGATGTCCGTAAAGACATCCTTTAGTTTGTCTGCGCAGCTCTTCAGAACACGGCCTGGTATGTTTGCACAGTCTTTAGACATGCCTTGCTGAAATCCCCTGCAATGATGTAGAATGCCACTCTGTCAGCCCTGTGTAGCGTTAGCTTGATTACAGAGTCTGGTGCAGATTCTTTCATCCAGGTTTTGGTGAATATACACACACAGCAGTCCCTCTCTATGTAGCTCTCCAAAGATGGATGTGGTCCATCTTCCTATCCAGAGAGCAGACATTCGCCAGCACTGCGGTCTGAAGAGCGGGCCTGAGTAGGTTAGCTCTTAGCTGAGCGCTAACCCCACTGCGTCTTCCCCGCTTCTGTGACCTGTTGCATCGCCAACGGTGGTACCTCCTGCTTGGTGTAGCTTCAGGCGAGGCTGCAGTTGCATCCGTAATAGTCTGACATAGCAGGCCAAAACCACCGTGTAAGGATGAAACACCCGGATCAAGACTTCTGCAGCAGTTTCCGATACTTAACAGAAACTCACAGTTGTAGTTATATCTCCCTCTGGCTTCGGAAGCACCAGCTAAAGATAGCACTGTGTATTTTAAAGTGTCGATGCTCGCAGAGGCCGCCGCATACATCGGTCATGCCGCCATGTTGGATAGCAACCTAAAATGAGCTAAAAAACAGCATCAGTGACCTCAGACTTCAGGAAACGGCGGACCAGGTGCTCCAAGGTCTTCCTAATGTGTGATGTTAAGGCCACTGGTCGTTAGTCATTTAACTTGGCCGGGCACCCCACTTTGGACACCAGTATGAGACAAGATGTTTTCCACTGCATCGGGACTTTGCCTGTTCGAAGACTCCTGTTAAAGAGCCACTGAAGGGGCTCCGCTACCCAGGCTGTTAACCCAGGGTTTATTATTGGGCAAGCAGTGTACAGTCTTTACTGGCATCACGTTGTCCCTACAGAAGTTTATATATTATGTTAGAATATCCACCCTCCTGTCCATGTCTATGTTGTTGTCCTGTGGCGTTAGTAGTACAATCCAGTCTGTACATTAGAAACGGTCCCTGAGAGACTCACTGGTCTCTGGGGACCACTTCCTGGCTGAGCGGGTGGTAACAGGCAACTCTAATACACAGGGTTTTGTATGTAGGCTGGAGAGACCAGATTATGATCTGATCTTCCGAGAGGTGGTAGGGCAGAGGCACTGTAGGCATCCTTGGCATTCTATAAAACAAATCTAGTGTCTTATTCTCCCTGGTAGGACAGTCCACATACTGAAGAAACCCAGTTAGATGGGACGAGAGAGTAGTAGTGTTAAAATCCCCTGTTACTGCAATGAATGCACTAGGATGCTCGGTCTGAATCCTAGCAACAGTTTCATGGATGCCGTCACACACCACTGCTGTTGCGTGGCAATCTCCATAAATGAAGACCCGCTCCCTATGTAGATATAAACAGCTCATTTTAAGGTAATGAAAACACAACAATTCTCATTGTCAGGTGATTATACACTAAAGAAAACACAGTTATTATATTCCATTTCTGCAAATAATCCCCCTAAATCCTACACACCTGGGCTTTAACATTATTTGTTGTATGCTTAATTGAGTCATTTAAGCTCTTTCTCTTGTCCTCAGGATGTCGCTTTGGTGGAGCTCAGCGGGTCAGACAGCGACCCTGAAGATAAGGAGGAGACTTTAGACTCTGAGGAAGAATCAGACTCTGGCGCAGAGAGCGAGATCACAGAGCAGAACCTCAGATTACCTGGAGACAAAGGCAAGAAGATCAAAGCCAATATCCAGGTTCTCCATCAACAGAAAGATTAAAAAAACACATGGCTGCACAGACTCCTGGCTGTGTACTGAGTTTCTTTGCCCTCCAACGTGATGTGGGTTAAACTGACTGACGTCAAAATCTCTGCCTCAGGTGTGGAGGGACTTGCACCAACTACACATACACATACACAGAGAAAGAGACAGAGAACAGGACGCTCCCGTGTGGAGATGCAGATCTCCCTCATTCCTGTGGGAACAACAGTAAATATTATTGTGTACATTTAAAGGTCATAGCTGCAAAAGTGCCGTTTGAGCCTGAACAGATACTGTGATTAGCTCATCCAGTCTGGTTATTTTTGGCCTTGAGCTTGCACACACATTAGCTAAGGCTACAAACTATTTGTGCTTTCATGAGGTACACTTGTGATCTTCAAGTGGAAGATGGGGCCACCAGAAAAAAGTGTCGCTACAGGCAATGAAAATAAAGCCTCTGTACACATACACTGCTGAATCCAGATGTTTTGATTCTTGGATAAAGTCAGGCTGTTCGCTATCTGAAATTATTTGTGTACTATAGAGTGTTCCAGGGATGACGTTTTTCTGTAGGCCGATGCGAAAGTCCTGGGTTCCTTGTCAAAAAGTCAATGGGATTTTTTCATTGATTCTGAATTATTACAGAAAATAAATTTGGGGGCAAACAAACGTTTATGATACTTATACATTTTGTTCAGCAAGTTTATCTTCAAAAATGAACACCACTTTTATGGTTTTTTATGTTTGGCTATAAGCAAACTACACCACAGTTGCATTCTTAACAACTGCTTTAAGACAGTTGCAGAATATTAGAGGTCATGATAAAATTTACAATATTTGCTAAAGTAGCTGACATAAAGCCACTGAACGCTGTTGAGACAAAATTTCAAATAGATGTCAAAAATGTAAAATTTACTGTATTTCAATCTCCATACCCTCTGAAGGGCAAATCACCAAACACATTCTTACAGGACCAGATTGTGAGCCTATAACCAAGTCTCTATGTCTTTGATCTTGGCCTTTACAATTTTTTAAGTCTGTAACTATACTTTTCATCTTCAGTTTTTGGCCCCTGTGTTTTGTCCCTGTCATATTAAAGCTGTTGAAATGGATTTAAAATGTAATGTGGGCTATGGCCTAATGATGAATTAATGGATAACACTAAATAAAACTTTGTGTTAACTCATCGACACTAACCCCATTCTGAACCTCATTTAAAAAAAGTATCACTTTAAGTAATATATTATGGTTTAGCAGTAATGAAGTAATAATACGCCTTACCAACAAAATTTCAGGCAATATTACTACATTGACAATGTTGCATAATACAAAATATAGTCAGCAAATAAATTATGATGCATCACTTGAGAATAAACTACTAAGCAGTCTAAAGTAGTTACAAAGGGCTCCACCTTTACCAGCAGGGCCGGCCCTTGGCATAGGCAGTATGAGCAAATGCTAAAGGCCCCGTTCATCCAGGGGGCACCACAAATGAGGGAAAAAAAAAAAAAGTGTGTAACTATTCTTAAAAGTAGTTGGTACTGTTATTTCTTAATATGAATAAAATAAGCCCACATTAATTCAACTGCCTAGCAAAGCCTATTAGATAAAAAAAAAAAAAAGATAATAATAACGTTACTTTCGTAAGTCCCCACTTTCTGATGTGACCCCAGAAAATGTGACAAATATGTCAAAACGATGATCTAAACTGTCCAGTGCAAAGGGAAGGAAAAAAAGGAGAGAAGAGGAGGAAAAACGAGAAAAAGACAAAGGTAACGTAACAGTAAAAATGATGTCATGACATTAAATTATTTATTGTTCTGCAACAGTGTTGCAATGCAGAATGATAGTAGTGCTAATCAATAAATAGCTACTTTTAATGTCAGTTAATGTTATTGAGAGGCCTAAACTGGAAAATAGTAATGTAGGTAACTAATGTTACTCCCTCCTCCTCAGGGAATGTGTAAAGATGAGATCTATTCAGCAGGTGCTATACATACTGTATGTCTACATTTTTATTGACAGGGTATACATCACTGGTATGCAGGTATGCATGCATGACAAAAATCAGGAATGCGTAATGCCACTTGTGTTGCTACGCGCCTTTGCGTACGTGACCGATCATCTCATCTAACCTTACACATGTTGCTTGTCAACTACTGTCAGAGATGTCCAAAAAGCAACAGACATTAAGCAGCTTCTTTGGTGTTTTGCCACCTACAAAGAAACCGCCGACTGGAGCCAGAGCCAAAGAAAAGACTTTTTTCGGAAAAGTGGCTCCAAGATGTGCAGTGGCTTAAAGCTAACGATGAGCGCACTGAAATGTGGTGCAAGATTTGCCGCTTACATTCACATCTAGCAGACAAAACAGGCGTGCTTTATAAAGGCTCAAAGAATTTCAACCACCCTTTATTTGACAAACATGAAAAGAGCAAGGAGCACACAAATGTGGTGCAAGCCATTGCTAATAAACAAGCTAGCCGAGGAGAAATGTCCAGTCACCCACTTACCAGATGGCGAGACAAGCTGAAGGAAGTACAGCGGCAAGCTCTGTTTAATATTTTTCTCCTCGCCTTCCATAAAGCTAAACATGCACGTCCCACGTCTTCCTATTCTGAGGATGTTCCTTTACTGAAGCGGCTAGGAGTAAATGTCGGAGGTGCATATCATTCACGTGAAGGGGGAACACGGATCATGCAAAGTATCGCTCACACCATCAGCGGGGAGTTACGAGCCAAGCTGCAGTCTGTTGAATTTTGGGGGCTGCTTTTTGATGGATCTGAGGATATCACAAAAACTGAGCAGGAAATCGTTTACATTGTGTCTGTGTCCAGCAACGGAGAGTTTACCTCGGACTTTCTTGGACTGACTGAACTGGGTGCTGACCAAACCGCGCAGGCCATAACAGACGGACTTGTGAGACTTTTCCAGGACACAGGCTTGAATGACTGGACAACAAAGTTGGTCGCTGTGTGCACAGACGGGGCTGTTGTCAATGTCGGTATGTACAATGGCGTTGTACCAAAACTCGGGAAACTTGCTGCAGTTGGTGACTCCCTTGTGCACATTCTGTGCACCGCACATACACTGGAGAATTGCGCAAAATCAGCTGATTGCAACGTTCCTTACTGTGAGACATTTAATGGCTCTGTGGTCAAGCTGCTGCAGTTTTATTCAGTGGTGTAGTCTACGTGATATGCAGGTATACGCCTATACCCACTAGAAAAGGTCAAGGATTTGCGTATACCCACTGGTGTAGTCTATGTGATACGCAGGTATATGCCCTATACTCACTAGAAAGTGTTTATGATTTCCATATACCCACTTGATGCGCAAGGATACGTAACAACATCATTTTGTGACAGTTTTCACACGTTGATTAATTCATTAAATTAACCCAGTCTTTGTTCACATGACTTTTGGACCTCTGATGCTTCCGTAGCCTGTGATGATCTAACAGCAACAAATTTCTTTCGCGGGCATTCTCGGCACAAACTGGTGAAAATCAGCAAGTGAATTAGCAACATATGAAGCGAAAACAACGCCAAACAACTGTTGGAGGTGTCTCTTTTTCTTCTTCCTTAAAAGAGTAACCAATCAGCATTAAGACAAACTCCGCATGTTCGTTTGATGAAGGATAACAGAAGAGTAGATGGTCCCAGTTAACTTCTATTTATTCCAAAAATCAAAAAGATTACGAGATACAGAGCTCTGCGTCCAACTTCACGTCCCTGTCTGCAACCGGTGCCGTCAGTTCATAAAGTCTGACTCCTAACTTTCCCTGGACACTTTAATAAGGCGTTACAGTTATGAAATGTGCACGCAAGATGATTGGCTGTTTTTCCACTGCAGTTCCGCTCCCTCCTTCTGACTCCGCCACGCCTTACTGCTTTCACGTCAACTGCTCCTGCAAAGCAAGGTTAAACGAAAACATGCACACTGCTAAAGTGTGCTTCAGCGCATCAGCTGTGTATGAGAACTTGTTGTCAGTGATGTACAAAAAGGCTCACTATCCTAGGACATTCTGTGCTTATAAGGTATTTGTTATTGTCTTGGTGTTCTTTCTTATCTCTGGGTGCTGGCGCCTGCAGCTCTGTCTACTACACACACAGTAATTGTCCACTACAACTAAGCTTCACATCCTCTGCATGTCACTCATTTAAAGAATGGATACAATGATCAATATATAACCTTTTTACAATAATCCAACAGTCCCTCTTTTGGCCTCTACTAAGAGGCCACTTTTCAGTAAACTCCGTCCTTTGATCTCAAACACTTGAGATCACATCTTCTTCTTCCTCTTCCTCACCTGGGAGTTGCTCTCTAAGCAGAGCAGTGGTTTCATACTGACACATTTGGTATGGTGGAGGGACTGGCTGTTTCTTTTCAATAGCAGACACAATGATTCTTTCACCCAATGACCTTATACATGGAATACAACAACAGCTACACAATGCTAAGCAAGCTATCATCCCCACGAGAGAGAGAAAGACTGATACTATCAAACTACGTCATTTTCCACTCCACCGAGGGGGTTACTAATACCTGAGTGCTCATGCATTTCCTTTAACAGTCCGCTGACTGCATCCCTAGTCCCGTTAGCCAATCTGAGAACGTTGTAATGGACATAATTAATTTGGTTGACATTTTTTTTTCGGAGTGATTGGGAACAGAGCACTAATTATGGGGATAGTATCTCGCCTAATTCTTGTCCTGTACTGTTCCTAAGGAGACAAGTGTAATTACTTATTTTGGGAGTGAACGTTGGAGGTATGGTGTTATTCTTAGTCGGAGGGAAAATTGAACTCAGCGTCTTACACCCCTGTGGGTCTGGACTCATGGTCATATTCATCATACACTGGAAACCGGTGGCGTCTTGATCTGGAAATAGAGGTGCAGGTGTAGTAAACAATGTGGGTCTAGCTGAAGAGCATGCAACACAATTGGACATAGATCAAATTGAAACCCTGTGCTCTGTCCCATTGTATACATCAATTCCACACCCCCATACCGCATTAGACAATTGTCTGAGGTGCTCCTTTTATGACGTGGCATTTCTCTCTCTCTTAGGGATCTCATGATATACTAATGATAGCACAATACCCAAGCTACTAGAAAACTTTGCAATTTCTGAAGAAATTGCTTGTGGGAGCTGCAAACTGTCAGCTACTGTGGCTACTGCTACCAGGATTTTTTTTTTTTTTTCCAAATGTTATAACACATATAATGAAATGCATATTTGTCACATCCCGTCAATGGCCACAAGGTGGGGCTATTGGCACCATGTTTCACCATGTTGTGTACACTGACATGGAGAACTTGTGTACCACGTTTCATTTCACTGAAAACAACAGAACTGTAGAAATATCATGTTAAAACATTCCAGTAGCGCCCCCTGTGGGTAGAATTGTATCAAATTTTACATAATGGTGCACTGTCATTACATGTACAAGATTCTCAAATTTGGTATCGATCCGAATCAGCATTGAAGAGTTATGGCTCGTTCAATGCATCAGGCCACGCCTTCAAAAGTTTTGTAACCAATTACCAACAAACGGTAAGTGATACCAAAAAACGAAGATATGAGTTGTGTTCGGGATCATCTAAATATGGTATGTATCAAGTTTGGTGAAGATTGGATGAAAAATGTACCAAAAGTAGCAAAAAATGCATTTTTGAAAAAAAATTCAAAATGGCGGAAAAAATTTTAGACGCAAATGGGCGTGGCCTATATAATACACTGTGCCAAAATTGTTTGGCTAGTCCTCACGGTTCATGAGTTATAAGCCAAAACATAAAACACGTAATAACTGACCACATGGTGGCGCTATAAGTCGCATTATAGAATATGTGAAGCAGTTCCACATGGCTCCCCTGTCAATCAAGTTTGAAGACTTTAGCACTTTTAGTTTTTGAGATATGAGATTTCAAACATTGCTCCCATTGACTTGCCATTATAAATTTTAATGCTTTAAAAAAAAAAAATTATATAAAATCCTTGGAATATGTTTGAGATGAGAAAAGTGATAGCACACATCTCCTTATGGGGATGTACAATTTGACATTGAAATGAAGATGATACGACAAATCATGTAGGACTGGTTAGACTACGAAAAATGGCGAAATAATAATAATCTATAATAATAATAATAATAAATAAAGAGTGAAGATAACATAGTGTGGGAGCTGCAGCTCCCACACAAATATTGCAAATAGTCCAATATACCACCAACGTTGTTCTCTCCACAATCTCATGGCTAAAAGCAGTTCCTTCAATCAGTTCTAGGCAATATCTATCCTTCATACTCTGGTCAAAGCGTTGATTCAGAGGAGCTTTAAACCTTCTTACCACATCCTAGGCCTGCACTTCCACGAGCTAAAAGTAATGATAAAATGTCTTACAGTCCTTCTTCCTGTACCTGTCCCCTGGTTACCTGTAAATCTTTGTTTTTGAAATGGGTTCCGTTATCTGACCTAATTCTCTTAGGGAACCCATGCATTGGAATGTACTGATTAATCAGAAATTTGACCACCGTTTTTGCATCCTCTGATTTTGGAGGTATGGCTTCTGGTAGCAGTGTGTGGTCGTGTCCTTTACATTTGATTACTGCCACTTCAGCAGGTTTCATTAGTGCTTCAACCAATTTTTTCATCTCTTTTTCATGTTTGATAGCCAGTGGTTTTGCCTGCAAGTCTTCTCTCATCCTGGTGTCTTTCAGGACCCTTTCCTCGCGCCATGTTTATTCCCTCACGTGTGAACGTGATGTGTGGTGGATTAGGATTTCCTTTTTTTTTTTTTTTTTTGATGCTGTGTGTTGTCAGTACCGTGTTGTGTGTTGTCAGTACCGTTAGTGCGTGTCCCATTACTATGTGTGTCACTGTCTGCAAAATTTTCTATCCCTTGCGCGTGTCGGGTGCATGGTGGGTGTCTGTCCTCTGTAGGGTCTAATGTGACGCTTGCATACATTATCGTCCTATCGTCCTCCCCCTTTTTTCTGAAAAAGCACGCCAGCAACGGTGTGTGCCTTTTCAGAAACATCTAAGAAGAATGGTAGCTTGTGGTCCGGGATGGCCAATTCAGTGGCGCTGGGTAGCGCCTGCTTAAAGGTAATGAATGAGTTTTCTGCCTTGGTGCTCTGAGGGAGAGAAATCAACATTTGGAATCTATGTGCGAGTCCAATGGGTGAGTGAAACCAATTTTTTATATATGGGACCCAAATTTTTTGCTTGATGTTTAGCATGAACAGCCAGTGTTATGTGCGGGGAGGGTTCCTCCGCCGCCTCATACCACCGCATCTGGTCAGGTGCAAGGTCAACAGCTGCAGCCACACCCTCATACCCTACTACGATACAAGTCGAATTAACATCCCACATTCTCCCTTCTAGTTCATCATAAAAAGCTTGTTGGTAAATTTCATCCCCGTCCCTATCATAATAGAGCGTTACGTGGAGGGGATCAGGGGGAGGTGTGTAGGGGTGAAGTGTTTGGACCCAAGGACGCCACAACTGATCGAGGGTGTTGATGCCTGGTTTGTCTTTGGTGTCTGGTTCGAGGAGACCCCAATAGATATCAGCCCAATGTCCTTCAGCCGTGGGGGAGGTGTCTGCTGACAGCAACATCCGAGAGGAGGACTGTACCATGGACAGCGAACAGTTCACCGTGTACCCATTGGGAAAAGTCACAATTAGTCCATCTGGACTGCATCAGACTGAAGCTCCACATTTCACCAACACATCACGTCCCATCAGATCACCTGGGCACGAGAGTGAGGAGATATATTGATGTTTGAAAGTCTGTTCAGCCTCTGGGCGGGCCTTGATAGCCGCCTCGGAGTGGGCCTTGCCATCCTCCCCTGTGTGCACCTCTGTATCCTCCCCTTAGTGGACCTTGTCCCAACTCTGCATTGCAGGAACAGCTTTGCTGAGGACACTCCCTCTGCCAGTGAGTAGGGTCGCCACACAAGACACACCCAGTGTTCTGTGGGTTCCGTCTGGGTCTCCCACGACCCCTACTTCTCCCCCTAAAGCCTCCCGCTGCGCCCATGGGACCGCCCCAATGAGGGGGGCGGGGATCTACCCACTCATGGATCGGGTAAAGATCCGGAGTACCTGAGGGTGGTCCAGGCGGGGGCTGTTGTACCCTTTGATTGGCTGATTTTTATCTGTCTTTTTGGCCTCATTAACCTTACGGCGAGCTTCATCCAATTGCAGTTTTAGGAGTTGTACCTGAGCTGATTCCGTACTGTCCCTGTCCTCTGCCTGTTTAGCTCTGTGTTTTTTTTTTGGTTTTTTTTTATGTGGTGTGTAACGTGTTTCTCCCATTGTTCAGTAGAACAATGGGTTCAGTAGAACAATGGGAGAATTGTTTTCTATGTGTTCCTTGACGGCCCTTGACAGCCCTTCCAATACCGCCTTTCTAAACAATGTAGTTTGCAATTCCCCAGAGCCCGGGTGTACCCCGGTCACATCCACCCATGTGTCTTCACATCTACTCAAAAATGTGGTGATGTTTTCATCAGGTTTAATGTTGAAGGTTAGCGTGTGCATTGTACCAGTGGGAATAGGAAATTTCTGCCGCATAGCCAGTCCAATATCTGTGGCATGGCGCGAGAAAGGTTTTGAATCTGGTTCATCATTTGTTTTAGCCAGCGTTTCCACTTCCATCACCTCCCAGCTAGAGAGCTGTTTTCCCAATAATGCTCTCCAGTCTCCCAATGCCAATTTAAATCCCAGTGTTTGTTTACAAAAACATTCCATCCATGTTCCGCCACCCTCCGTGGGAGGGGGCATTTTATCCAGGATGCAGTTCATTTCAGTGAGGGAGAAGGGTTGATATAGCCTACTTCTCCCCCATGTGAGCCTTATCTTCCCATACTGATCCTTTACTGTCACTGGTGGACAATAACCCTGCTCACTACATTCCCTGTCAAATTCACCTTCCATGTTTGTAACTTTAACACCTCTTTATCTCAACACACACTATCCAACCGGGCTCCACACGCCCTCCTTGCCCAATACACAATCATACAACAAACCACCAACTCTTTCAACAATTACAAAAACGCAAGACAACAAAACAAACTCTTTCAACAATCAAACAACAATCGTGCCGTGAGAGTATTATACTAATTCTCACGGACTTACAATTTTTCCCGTTTCGCTGTGATTTCGCTTCTTAAGTCTCACCCGTTGCAAGCCGGCACACCCAAGCTTCTACACCAACTTCCTGGAGTGGTGCGGGGTGCCTATGGCCCGGCAGCAACTGGCGTTTATCTTAAGGCGAAATTACACAGCTTCCTCCCTTTATTCCCCACAGAGCGCGGCTGCCGCTCGGGCGCTGAGAGAGCAGGAATTCGAGTCACCTCTACTAGACTCTACACAACTCTCCCACCCCGTTAACGTAGCTGGCAGTCGGCAAGCCACCCACAATAAAACATCAGGCACGAGACCTGTGGTCCCCCGACCCACGAAGCATCTTTTAACTTAAAAGATAGTGCTTGTGTTGCGGATCACAACAATACGTCGCTCCTCTGACGGTGAACTCTATAATATTTATACGTTTTTACAGGCGGGACTTTAACCCTCTGTCAGGCGGGACTTTAACCCTCTGTTAGGCGGGACTTTAACCCTGTTTATTTATTTTCAGGGGACTCAAACCCCGTTTATTTACTTTCAGGGGACTCAAACCCGTTTATTTATTTTCAGGGGACTCAAACCCCGTTTATTTATTTTCAGGGGACTCAAACCTGTTTATTTATTTTCAGGAGACTCAAACCCCGTTTATTTACTTTCAGGGGACTCAAACCCCGTTTATTTACTTTCAGGGGACTCAAACCCCGTTTATTTATTTTCGGGGGACTCAAACCCGTTTATTTATTTTCAGGGGACTCAAACCCCGTTTATTTATTTTCAGGGGACTCAAACCCCGTTTATTTATTTTCAGGGGACTCAAACCCCGTTTATTTACCTTCAGGGGACTCGAACCCCGTTTATTTACTTTCAGGGGACCCGAACCCCGTTTATTTATTTTCAGGGGACTCAAACCCGTTTATTTATTTAACCAATCCCCAATTATCTCGTAATCTACTAAAGAAAGGGCGCCTTGCCAACTCAGTGACAAACAGTTTTGGATTATAGGCCAAATAGCAGTACTTTGTATGAAACCAGGCGTCTGCTTTACCTTTTTTAGTGAGGCGCCTCGTTTGTCACCGCGTTTTCAGTTGCCTTGTGTCTCGTCCAGTCCGACGATTAACGACTACCCTTTTTCAGTGTTTCCCGAAGCGGGCCACTGAACCCACAGCCGCTTTGGGTGACGCTGCAGCTGCAGAGGATCAGGCTGGAGAAAAACACCAACAGCCAGATGAGGATGAAGCTGTGGCTTTTCTAAATACCCCGGAGAAGGAGCCCACGGCTACCATAAGGCCACCCGATAAGTGAAATTAGCATAGCAGGGGATTGTTGGTGTATTATAATATATTGTAGCGTCCCTCGGTACATAAACCACCACCATCAGCTGGTTTCTCTATGCTTTTTTCAAGAACAATCAGGCTGCTGTGGGTCGCAGCCAACACCAACACAAGCAGACGAAATTCTGTCATAGTCAGTAGCTGACCAACTTTTAGCTCGGCTCTGTCGCTCAACAGCTTACACACTCTCTCCCTCAGAACATCCCCAGTTCCCACCCACCTCACTGCCAAACAACCCATTGTCATGGGAACGACAATAGCCCCTTTTCCACCGACATTCCCAGGAACTTTTATTACCAGGAACTTATTTACCTGGGTAAAAGAGTTCCTGGTAATCTGTGTGGTTTGCGTTTCCACCGCACCTCAAAGCTCCGGAAAATTTATTCAAATCAGGCTGATGACATAGATGATTCAGCATGTGCCCTCTGCCAGCTTGTTGGCTGGTAACATTAGTGCTGGTAGAGAGAGGACAGGCTGTTTGCCTCAGCCAGCAGCTAAGTTTAAAAGTATACTGAAAAAAGTGAAACAACTGTGTCATTCCTTTAAAGTGCATTTTTAAATTGGTCTAATGAAAAATCATGGTTTCCGGGTTAAACCTGATTTTTTCAGTTTGCTTCAAAGCAAACGACACTCCCCTGGACAAAATGAAATGAAACAATTCTACTTAAATAGTATTTTCACTTCAAACCGAAGGTTTCCTTGTCACGTGACCATGTGACATCACGTCAGACTGCTCTTTTTGAGTTTGCATCCGCCATTACTGCTCCCTTGCATCAAAGGTGTGGACCGTCTGTCGTGCACGGAACTCTTTAAAACAAGGTAAGAATTCAGAATTGAGATGTTTTAGGGGCAATGTGGGCTTGCCATGCATAGTTATGATTAGTTGCAAGATGGACAACTAAAATTATCTTAAAAACTGTCTTTGTGTTTTGTGCGCTAATGCTAACGCTAACGCTAGCTAAACCAGGTTCGCATTTATTTGACATGCAGAGGGCGTTGCTTTCGTTGCTTCCTTTTTTAGCGCTTAGTGTGACAAGGGCCCTTTTACTGTATTGCTTGAATACAGTAAACAAGAAGCGGGAGCGGCTTGCTGCAGGCAGGCCCCCCGCTATACACACGAACACACACACACCCAAACCGAGTTGTACCTGCAGCAGAGGTGAGTGAGGCAAAGACGGTGAAACTCCCCGATAAGAGGCCTAAACATTTGGGGTAAAACGGACAACTTATCAAAACTTGTATTTAATACGTATGACATAATGTAACTGGATGACAAGCCCAAAGTCTTGTCTTCCTTGTCTCTCACCCGCCGCTATGTTTTCACAGCCGCATCTCGCTTGGTTAGAGCATGTAACTTGAGTCTTGCCATTTTTTCATGCACCCCTTTTCCTCGATCCGACGGCAATTAAACGCGTTGGCTAAACCAGTATTTTTTGCACCATGGACCGGTTTCAAAACAGAGCCGGGTGGGTGAGGGTGTCCGAGATGAATGAACAAGTGATTGTGATTTGCGAGGGTCAGTGAATTCATCTCCTAATACAGGTATGTGAACACAGGGAGTGTGGAGCGGACACCAAAGAGAAAGGGGAGACAGTAGCCCCTTTTACACTGCCAGATTTTCCGCAAATGTTCGGCCGATTTGCCGGCCAGCTGCGAGCGTTTACACACACAGAGCCGCATTGGCGAGTTGATCTGAGGCGCCCAATTTTCCGCCTCGTAGGGTAGTCATATTGGCGGAACGGTTTTAGTATAAACAGAGCGAGGCGGCTTTCCGCCTCGGGAGGGGCTGTTGATGACTTGTGGGAGGGGCTGTTGATGATGCCGCACGTGCAACACACTTGCGTGGACTTCAAAACAGGAAACAGCTGATAGCAGGAATGAGTATCTAGCAGCACTGAGAAGAGCAAAGTTCAAGATGAGCAACTGGGGAGACAAAGAATTGCGCGCCCTCCTTGCCCTCCTTAACGAGGAGGCTATTAACCGCCAGATGACGGGAACCGTGAGGGATGGGCCAATGTATGAAAGAATCGCCGAAGGACTGACCAGCCGCGGCTTTCCTCGGAGCAAGGTGCAGGTCATAAGCAAGCTGAAGAATGTGAAGAAAAAGTTTCACGAAGTAAATGACCACAACAGCAGGAGCGGCAGGGGACGGCTTGACTGGCCATATCTGGACTTGTGTCAGAACATTTGGGGCTCGAGCCACTCGGCAAACCCGGTGTCCATTCAGGGCAGCTTGGACGCGACACCTGCTCTACCCTCCCCAGCATCTACAGACAGAAGCGACGAGGAGGCCGACAGCCAGAATGGCGAAAACGGCACAGAAAGCCAAACAGGTTAGCCCCTGGTCTTTATTTTCACTGTGTGCGAGAGATATGGTATGATAATTGGGCTAGTGTTTTGTTTTGGCCATGTCTGTTTTCATTAGCCTCATGCTAGTTTGTGAGACAGGCTCATTGCTATTTAGTGTTTTCGGTGTGCGTGCGTGTACGAGTGGGAGAGCTGCATGTCATGGATAACGTTTTTGTGTAGTTTAATACTAATATGTTACGCCATAGGCATAAGAACAAGCCAACGCTACCAAATAAGGAAGCATTATGTTTATGAGGGAGGGAGATGCTTGTAAGTTGTGTTCGCTAATGTAGCATCTGACTTAACTGAATATTGTTGTTCTTAGATCAAGTGCCACCGCCAGCGAAGCGACGAAAAGTGACCAAAGCGAAGCTGGTGGCCCAAGAAATTACGGAGTTGATGGAGGCCATGGACTGCAAGGATGGCGAGAGGGAGCGGATACGCTTTGAAGAACAGATTGCCCGTGAAACTGCGCTGCTAAGAGAGGCACAGGAGGCAGAGAGAGCGGTACGGGAGGAAGACCAACAGGAGTGGGCGGAACAGTTCCAACATGTCCAGGATCCGCACGGATGTGGTCTTCAACCATGGACCACTCCGGCAAGAAATCGTCTCTCTGGAGCTCACAAATGTTGTGAAGAACACAAAATCCAAGTATGATGTCAAGTCGCTTGGCCAGGCACCTCCAGCGACCTTCGAGATGTCCAAAGGCATTTTCCACAACCATCCTTGCCAAGCTCAGACGGTAGTTGAAAGTCCGCTGCTGCTGAGTGAGTGCGTGGTGGTGGGTGAACCCCTTCATCAGCCAGTTTCTAAGGGGGTATGCAGGGTCTCCAATGACATGCACAGGGATCTCCACATCATCGACAGTCATGGATGCCTGGAAGATAAGAGCCATATGGGTCCAAGTTAAATAACCTAAAATTTTCCCCACAACATTCAATTGTAGCTGTAGCATATAAGACTATTTATAGCCTAAATAGGCGAATGATGCTGTAATCACTACATGAAACCAAAAATTTGAGAACCACTGGCTGTTCAGTGCTTAGGCCTGCTGCTGAATTTGGCAGTTAGCAGGGCAAATGCATGTAGACAGAGTAGGTGTAGATGGCAAAAATGACCTGACTTGTATAATATACAAAACACAGACCTGTTGGTCTGACTCCCTGACAAACGTGTTTGACCAAAGAATGTTTATAGCAAACAAGGGGCTCACCTCGCATGGGAAGAGATATCCACCTTGTTCTTCTCCAGCCCTTTTGAAGATGAAAGAGTTGGCCAAAATCTGAGCATCGTGTGTGCGACCAGGCCAACCGACGTACAAGTCTGTGAAGCTGTAATGAGAAAATATTTGAGTGGATCTATACATGAAACACACGTTGCTCTAAAGCCTTAACCCAAAACACCAAAACAAGTAATTTATAATGCAATGCTTACCAGTAGTTGTGGTCAACAATGGCTTGCAGAACAACGGAGTGCCACCCCTTGCGGTTGAAGTAAGATGTAGGGTCGTGTCTGGGGGTGATGATAGGGATGTGGGTCCCATCTATAGCACCTGCACACATCGGATACCCCCGTGCAGCAAATCCGTCTATTGTGTCTTGAAGGCAAGCACCACTCGGCAAGCATACAAAGCGATGAAGAAGAGCCTTCAACACTGCACTGACTTTTCACACCACAATGCACACAGTGGCAATCCCAACACCAAACATACAGCTAACCAATCTGTATTCCGATGGGGTAGCATACCACCACAACGCGATAGCAAGTCGAAGCCGGGGTTCCAGAGGATGCCGCCAATTTGTTGTCTTGCGCCTCAGCTGCGGCTTGACAAGTCCCAAAACAACGTGGAATGTATTTCACAACATGTGGAAGTGTCTCCGCCACTCGTTGTCATCAAAACTATTGAGAGCGTTGGACCAAAATGTAGTCCCTTGAGGCCTGTCTAGCTTCCATCTGGTTCTCTGGGACCCCACGGCAAACTGACCGAGAAGAATGGCACGCCTCCGTCGCTTGCGTCGAAGATCATCTGAGCGCCGTTCCATTTCAAATTCCTCTCGACTTCTTTTCAATTTCTGATTGAAAGTGCATCGTATTTCACGAAGACGTGGCTCAAGGGTGTCTGACCTTAACATGTTGCACAACAACATCAGAATCCTCTGGGTAGCCTGAAATGCTGCGCAGATGTGAACCAAAGTACTGTCCTCTCTCTCCATTGCTGTTTTGAAAATGACCCCACTGCCTTCGGTGCATGTATTTTACGCCACTGTTTACGTCACACGCTGAGCTGCACGTTCTGTTACTAGCTCACGCCCCCCATTGCCTCGAAAAAGGCGCATTCTGTATAAACACAAGAAGGCAGGCGGCAATTTGCCACCCTCCCCGATTTTGTTTTTGTACTGCCAATGCGGAAAAAAGACGGATTGGGCTTTCCTGCAAATTTGCGCAATTCCTGTGTAAAAGAGGCTAGTGAAAATGTTTGATAATGTGAGGGAGTTTACTGTTATGCTATGTTCACCGTTACTTGATTATTGCCGCCGTTGCTTCAGAATTGGGGCAGACGCACAATAGTAGTCTACCGGTTACCTTTACTTTGTACCCTTAATAATCCACCTCCTTTTTTGTTTGTAATTTCCTCTCCCTCAGTGCTCATGCTCTCACTACATGCTGTTCTGATGTCAACAAACACTCATGGCGATGGTGCTGCAACCGAACTACACAGCTGTTAAATGATTGGCTGTGTGCCTGTCACTCGGAGCGTTCAGGCATATGATAGGCTGTTTCAGTGAGCCAGGCAGGGAGCACATGTGTTAGATGATTGGTTGTTTGTGTGTCACTTTTAGCAGGCTCGATTGTCATGGGATATGATAGGCAGTTTAGGAGCTAAATCATATTTGAAGCCATGTTTTTCCCAAAAAAAATACCATGCAGCATAAATAAAATATAGACAATTCATGTTTTATTCATTTTGTGCGACCCAGTACCAAAGGTTCCACGGAAAAAAAAAACATTTGTATTCCATTCTCTTTTCTGTGAGTACAGTACCAGTATACCAGTATGCCTAGTATGTCCTGGTATTCTCTGTAGTGACAATCATGGATAATGCTAAGTGTTCCAACAAAAAGTAAATGTGAATTCTTTAATTTCTGTTCACAGGTTTGCTCCTGAAAAGATCACAATTGGTAAGTCCCAAAATGAACAACTGTGGAAATTATTTTCATGTATGTTTAACTGACATTAGTTTTTTATATTTTTATTTATTATTTTTAACTAATTGCAAACAAAAATAACCTTTATTTTACCACACAATAACAGTAAAAATTTAAATAATTTCATTGAGATTTAAATATTAAAAATTGATTTAAAACGTTAGAGTGTGATTGCAGTTATTATGCCAAAAAATAAATCACTGATTTTTGTGTCTCATACAAAATGACTCTTACTCCAGCTTTTAAATCATTGCAGAGTATCTGCACATTTTCAGGATAGTGTGATCAATTCAAAAGATTTACATTGTAATACAACTTTAAATACTCTGAATTAATATAATAAGAAATTAATATCTACCAGCTTTTAAGTGTGTTGCTTTCCTGTTGAAGAAGTAACTTGATAACTGTGTCATTAGATTAAATGCAAATGTACCATCTACCATGCTGCATTTTGTAAACTGTATTAAGTGGCAACTGGGTAAGGTGGGTCTTCTTTTTCTTTCCCAGTCTTCCAATGAATGTTGAAATGCAAAGACTGTGGTGCCTCTGTGTCATGAAGATCTGAGCTTCTTAAACATTATAAGCTTCAACATAGACATTATGGACGCCCATGGGTCGCTGGCTGGACTTCCAGAGTTTTGTGAAATAGTTCAGATGATTGTGCTACAAGAGACACTATTTTTTATTGTCAAAAAACTGGAGGCCTGGTACCTGTAGCATTATCGAGCCTACGACTTAGTCGTATCTGCTACTAAAGAACTATGGCTTGTTGGGGTGCAAGAACTGACAGATCCCTACCCTCTGGCTCACTACATGGTTGGCGGACAGCGCATCATCTCTCTGAAGAGATACATACATGTGTAAGGTTGTATATAAATGGGTGTAGGTTTTCTCAATTAATTTTCTCATTTTTTCACTTGCTTTTGTTTTATTAGTGTATTTAATTGTCAGAAAAAATGCACCCAGTTTGCCAAGAATGTCCCCTTTTCCTCTAATAACTCCTGACCCAATTCTAATGAAACAGGCATATTTTTTGAAGGTAACATTAGGCCTTAGCAGTTTGATTTTCACAAATATTGGTAATTTCCTTTCTCATTCATTCATTCATTCATTCATTCATATTCAGTTCATATTTACTGTGAAATGTCTTCTTTTTTTCACCAGAACTGTGACTATGAATTGGCTCTAAGTTATGGCCAATTTTGTACCACAACTAATACTGTATTTTTATTTTTGTCTTTACTAGATCCTTTTGGATGGGCTGACATGGCAGAGAAAAGGCCAGCTGAGTTGCGAGTGATTTTAAATCCTGATGACACCTGGGAAGCTAATTCTGCCTGGTGGAATTCCAGAGACAGTGGAAGAGCTTATCAATGAAGTCAGGAAGATATGTGGGTTAAATGACAATTTTAGACTGCAGTACCAAGACAGAGACTTTGGAGATGCACTAGTGAACTTGACATCTACTACTGAAGTTGAAAATTTGGCAACTATCAAGGTCATCACAGTAACTGATAATAGCCAAGCCATCCCTGTCTGTGATGATGTAGAGTCTACTCAAACTGATGACACAGAGCTCCTGTCCTCACCCTCCAGCTCTGTCTCTACAAGAACCCAGATGTGGCCAAGAGAGTTTCCAATACCAACATTCTCCTACGACACTGAACTGCAGTTAGAAAAGGGAAATGCAGTGTATAGGTCAAACAAGAGACCACTGACACCGAGTCCTAAAACAATATCAGATATTCTGAAAAAGATAGCTGAAGAGATTTACACGTACAAACCCCACCCAACAGATGCTGACTTCAGTGACGTAGCCGAAGCACTAATCAAGAAGCATCCATGCCTCTCTGAACCTGGCTCGTACAACGGTTGCTACGGATGGAAAGGCCAGCTGAAGACAAAAATGGGCAACTACCGAACTCAGCTAAAGGGCATCGGATGTGCTGAATTACTTGCAAATTTGCTGAAGTCCAAAGCTCCGGAGGATGCATTGCCAGCAAAGAAAGTAAAGAGACCTAGGAGAGGAGAAGCCAACCACATTCCTGACATTCCAACTGGAGAGACTCCAGATGATTTGGAAGATGAGAGAGTGACACTTTTGAGTGAGCGAAACAATCGTGCAGTGATAAAGAACAAAATGGACAAGACCTTTTCACTGCGAAGACAAGAAATTGTGGCAAAGGAATCAGGAGTGGAAGAGGTGAAAGAGAGATGGCCTGCATTGTTCACAGTGGATGAGGTAAGTAACTTTTTCAGTAGCAATAGGTCAGTGGTGGCCTGTAAATCAAATGATATTGATTGAGCCAAAGCAATTCATAATGCATGTTTAGGTCCTGTCACAAAAAATGTCACAAAAAAGATCTCACACACCACACAGTTTTAATGTAATATACGATGTAATAACATTTGCTTGTGATATTTTGTTTTATATAGATCAATGCTGAATTTATGAGGATTACTACTGTTCCACTTCAACCGCGATTCCTGGCTTCTTTGGACAAGCACCACAGCAAGCTGATTGAGTTCATCAGGAACAAGGGAGGAGCTGTCAGAGAGAAGACACGGGATGTGCTGAAAGTTCTGGATCAGGTATGTACTTGCTCAATACTGCAAAACTTGCCTTGTATCAGATAAATAGTAACATTGTAAAAAAAAAAAGCAATCATGTTCATGTGTCATATTGTTAGCACATTTGATTGTGGAGTTAGATTACATGTTGGATGAAGTACAATGTTTGTCTTCTGAGTTTGACAGGCTATTCACTGGTTTGCCCAAACAATTTGTTATACAGCAATTACTGTAGGTCTAAATTCTCATTTATACATTTTCGTGTTTGCATCTTCAGTCAAGTTGCACAATTTGACAGCATGATTTTGCGTTGTTTGTGTTTTGCACTCTCACCTAGAGCCTGGATGTGAGCCTAAAGAGAGAGTGTCTGCTGAAGTGCCTCATCTTGTACCTTGGGGAAGATGTACAAAAACTGATCAAGGAGTTTCTGGTAAGACATTTTGCAGTTAATCACTTAACAGATCAGCTTCAGACAAGATAGGACATTGGGTATTTAAACTTTAAAGCTTAGATGATCTCAGGTCCTATAAAACTACTCAGGCTGATTTATGATAATAAATTCATGTACGTTTGCTGATGCCATTTAAAATGTCTACACTATACACACACAACATACAATACATAACATACAGTGACCAAGTGAACTTTAGCAGATGGAGCATGAACACTTGTCCAGATCTGCGAGCAATCTCACAATGTAGACTAGATGGAGCAGAGACCCGGAGCTGCTGCTCACTTCCAGACACTTACTGGGCTCTGAGGAGCTCTGGAGGAATCCGAGTCTGCCCTGAACTCTATAACTATAGCAAACTTTGCACACACAGAAAACACATTTTTAAATAATATTATAGTGAATCTTAATTGAAGTATGTATCTATGCTACTGTACTATTTAATATTTTTATGTCACAGCAGATGTTAGAACTTTTTAGAGGATAGCTGTTATAAATACTTGGACCAATATTTTGCTTGCCATAAAGCTGAATGTTTGAGTTCTAGAAGTTGCAAAAAATATAATTTGCATCATACAAGCCTAAACTGCATTATAGAAGTATGGTGTCCAATAACTACATGTCCGAGAATGCATCCCTTTCACACACATACTGAAGTCATTTAGTAGCTAGATGCATCATTAGGGGTGTATCCGATGCATCGGTGCATCAGCTCAGACGGCCCGTGTCGGTAAAAAACATGAATTGGAAACAAATCAATGCAGCACTAGCGTATCGATACATCTCATTAGGACGCGCATATGTTTCATTTTTGGCACCAAGGAGCTGCCACTGTAAATTTCCTCCGTTTTCTCTCTCCTCCTGTCTCTGTCCGCACCGCTCTTACTGGATGCCTGCTGCCACGCTCACACAAAACAAGCGCTCCCTCCTCCCTCTCCTGTGTCTCCTCGTCATTTCATCAGAGCAGACTGCGATGAAAACAGCGACAGAGGTGGCATTGTACCGCGTCGCACCACCAAACTTTCCTAACGCGCAAGTGTAGAATAAGTTCAGACTTTTTTAGGAAAGATGAGAGACACTGCTGCAAATCATTTATGTAAAACGTGTCTGACTACGGTGGCCGAGACTCGCCATCGCTGCAAATAAAGGTAATGCTGCAAACAAAAACTAACGCCGCTGCAAATAAAAAGAAACGCTGCTGCAAATAAAAGAAACGCTGCAAACAAAAACAAACGCCGCTGCAAATAAAAAGAAACGCTGCTGCAAATAAAAGAAACGCTGCAAACAAAAACAAACGCCGCTGCAAATAAAAAAATAAATAAACGATGCAAATAAAAAAGCCACAACGGAAGTGGATTACCGAGGACTGTTTTTGCCGATGCACCGGTGTGAGAAGAAGAAGACGAAGAAGTAGAAGAACAGGAGTACAAATTGGAAAACGAACGAGAAAGTAAGTGAAAGTGTTCGTGTTTAATATCACTACGTGTACTTTTTAATGTGTTATCTGGTTAGGCCATGTAGCCCCAGGTTTGAAGGTTTGAAATTGAACTGGAGGATGCTAGTGTATTGTTAGCTTCGGCTAACACGGAGAAACCCAGTGTGTGGGTGCGGAAAGACTAACGAGAGGAGAAACGAGTTCGGTAACTTAACTCCAATATGCAGCAAAACACAGTTACATGTACCACTCCACTGCACGCTCTCACTCCAGAGCAGTGTCTATCCCAGACAAACACAACTAACAACAGCTACTGAGAGCCCGGAACGAAAACACGTCCGAGTGGAAACAACTCACGGCTACATGGTTCCGGCAGCTTATTACTTCTTCTTCTTCTTCTTCTTCTTCTTCTTCTTCTTCTTCTTCAGGTTTTACGGTGGTTGGCATCCATCACTTTGGTGCATTACCGCCCCCTATCATTATGGATTTTTCCCTGCTCATCCCATGCACAAGCATACACACTTTTACAACACACCTACTCCACTGATCCTGAATCCTCAAATCCTATTAAACAATCCCGTACTTCTTAAAAATTCTAAAAGCCTCCTTTGCTGAGACCTGTCACTCATGTCCAACAATCCTTTTAATGATATTTCCTTTACTCCTGCTTCCACCAGCCCCCTCCTCATCATCTCCCTCTGTGTTTTATACCTCCTGCACCTCAGAATTACATGTTCTACTGATTCCTCCTCCTGACACTCCTCACACAAACCAGTGTTATGTTTCCCTATTATTTTTAACGTTTTGTTTAAGGCACTGTGTCCAATCCTTAGTCTTGTTATAACAGTCTCCTCTCTCCTGCTTTTGCCAGCAATCCTTAAAGTTCCAACATTTTGTTGAATTTGATACAGGTGTCCTCCTCTGCTCTCTCTGTCCCACATGCTCTGCCATTTCTGATTAATTTTTCCCTTAATTACACTTTTCGCTTCTGCCTTACTAATGCTTACTTGCATTTCAACCCTATTTGCTCTCAGTGCCCTTTTTGCCAACTTGTCTGCCTTCTCATTCCCTTGCAGCCCTACATGTGCTGGCACTCAAAAGAATGTTACCTGTCCCCCCTTCCTGTGTATTCTTGTGACTGTGTGGAGAACCTGATATAGAATGTCTTGCCTGCTGTTGGAGTGAAATGATGTTATACTTTCAAGAACTGATGCAGAATCTGAGCATATCACTGTCTTCTTTTGTGCTGTTATTTCCACCCATTTTAATGCCACCAACAACGCCACCATCTCTGCTGTGTACACCCCTAGTCCATCACCTGTTCTTCTATAAATACCCACTCCTTTTCCTGGTACCGCCACCCCGAATCCTGTTACACCTGTGTCTGGATTTTTCGCCCCGTCCGTGTACACCTGTACAAAGTCTTGATATTCTTGATTTATCAAGTAGCTAAATGCACTCAGTAACTCAACTGTTTTCTTCCCTGTCCTTTTAATTTCCAGCAGAGACATGTCTACTCTCGGACATATTAATCTCCATGGAGCCTCTTCTGGATAGACCACTGGTGGGCTTATCTGTAGTCCTTCAATAGACAGTTCTTTCGCTATATTATTACCAACTTTTGCAAAATGCTCACTGGTGCTCTTCTCATTATCCCAGGCAGCTTATTACTGAGGGCTATTGCACAAAAGTAGAATAAAGAAATCCAGGATAACTGAGGAAGCGCGGCTTGACCTAGTCTGGTCGGCGCATCTTGGCTTAATTGGTTGCACGTTTGCCAAGCCAGGATGAAAAGGCGAGGCTATGTCAAGCCAGGTGTACATAGTTGGGATAAGTGCGCGTTCACGGCATTCTTAAATAGACCACGGGATTGATCACAGATCATATTTCAGGTCATATTTTTGTCTATTTCACTTATCCTTCATAAAGAGCAAACACGTCTGGCCAGAAAAGGACCTGGCAGCAGGTCAAAATAAAGTACAAGAACATTCTGCAGGCTGGTAAATGACTTTACTTTAGATAACAATGAACAAATGAGGTGAAATGATAAGGTGTCTGCTGACATTAAATGTCTGTATGATTGTAGCAGTAAAGAAGAAAACCTATAAAAGTGGCACAGGGGGAGGCCCACCCAGCCAGGAAATGACCCCTGCAGAGGAGCTGGCGCTAAACTCAAACAAGGGGAGACCGGTGATGGAGGGGATCCAGGGAGGGACATGCACAGACTCTGTCCCAGCTACAGAAACTGTCTGTTTCATACAAGGTACATATTGAACAGTACTACTGTACATGGAACACAATGAAATAAATATATTATTCTGTCTGACTTTCTGACTGGATTTCCTTGCAGTGTCTGGGAACACACTTACCCTTGTGGATCCACCAGAAGATGATCCGGTTAGTACATTTTCTTTTTTTAAATCCCAGGCTTGGCATGTGTTTTCAAATCTTAATTCTACTTCTCTTGATGCATGTAAAATACACTTTTACAGCAATTTCAAAACGCGTCAAAATTGCCCCGAAACACCACAGATGGCAGCAGAAGACTGACATAAAACGAAGGTTAACTAAAAATGGGCTAGATCAAATGAAAAACCTTGCAATATATTGCTCCCTGACCAGTCTGCCATTAATGTTGTCATGGAAGATGGGAGCGTTTTCCCAGTCAGCTTCAAAAATCACTCGGGGGGGGGCTCTCCTTTCTTAGGCCTGCGATGTTATGCAGTACGGCGCATGCAGCAATTACATCACAGGCCCTGTCTGGGGAAACCCTCAGGTAGTGCAGGCACTGAAACCGAGATTTCAGGAGGCCAAAGGTCATTTCGATTCAGGCCCTCGTTTTGCTGTGTGCATGGTTGTAGGCCTGCTGTGGTGGAGTTTGAGGGTCTGCGAGGGGAGTCAGGAGGAATGACTTGCAGGCGTAGCCTTTGTCTCCCAGCAGCACACCAGAGAATTCACCTGATGATACAAGATATAATTTATAATACTACACAGCAGAGTTAAACACTCGTGATGTATAGGATGCTTACAAATAAAATGGGTGGCTTACCTTGTGAGAGTCTCTGGTAAATTGAACTAGCCAGGACTCTGGAGTCATGCACTGAGCCAGGCCATTTTGCCTCTAAATTGCTGACAAGGCAGTTCGCATCACAGATCATCTGAAATGTTAGATTTTAACACATTAAGGTCATTTAATGCAAAGAATTAATATAATTAATTAATGTATGGCCATTGGTCACCACAAATCACTCTTACCTGAACATTGATGCTGTGAAAGGATTTCCTGTTAATATAATCTCCCTCGTTTTCCCCCGAGGGGCGTTTGATCCGGATGTGGGTGCAGTCAACTGCTCCAATGATATTAGGGAAGGCTGTAACAGAAAATAGTGAGTATCCAGCTGTGACTGATCAAATTAGAAACTAATGGTTGCAAGTTGAAACTGCATTGTTACCTGCAATCTGGTAGAACTCCTCCTTGATATGAATGAGTCTCCTATGGCCAGGGAACGTGATAAATATATCCACAAGTGACTTGAGTGCCAGACAAACGTCTTATTGTGTGGCAAATTGTTGCTTTGTGAAGATTCTCTGCATCCCCAACAGAATGCAGGAAGCTCCCACTTGCAAAGAATCTCATGGCAACACAGACCATCATGGGCACAGTCAGAGCACGGCTTCGAGCCGTCTGGTGCTGTATTTTTGGACCCAGCAGTCTGCATAAATATCTCAATCCATCCCCTGAGAATCTGTATCTCTCAAAGAGATATTCATCTCCATGGGCCAAAGGGTCAGACCTGTCCTGGAACACTCTTTCCCGCCTAAATGCTCGCCTGAGAATTAGGGCTTCTTCATCCACTACCTCATTCAAAAAAGGGCATGCCATTGTGAAGAGGAAACAGGTGAATAGGAGTTGGGCCTATATACTCTTGCTATAATCAGACTTGATTGGAACCACCTTTGAAACTTAAGAAGCTATGTTATGTAATCTCAAAATACTGCAATAAAACACATTTATGAAACCTCTGACAGCAATTTGAAAAGCAATCTTCATTAGTAAAGCAATATTACACTAGGCCTGAGTAATAATTATACCACTTGAATCAATATAAAAAGACTTGCAATTGCAAACGTCAACAGACTTTAATAGAATGACAAATGACAATATATGTATGTATATGTATATGTATTGTATTATATGTAATATTTTAATGCAGGATAGTTAAAATGATGCAACATATTTAGGAAAGACAAGGACATGCTGTAAAACACATTAATTCCTCACAGGATTGATGGTAGAAATATAGGTGAATCACTGGGATTAATCTTAGCCTGGTTGTTAGCCTGGTCTGGAGCAGGCTAGCTGCAGAGAATAAATCACCATGGTAACTTGACCAGGATAAATTCAGCCTGCTTTTGTACAACCGAGTTGAGGCTAAATTAAGCCAGGATAACCAACATATCCCGGCTTAATCCCTTATCTTGGTTTTGTGCAATAGCCCTCTGTTGTTGTTGTTGTTGTTGTTGTTATCATTAATAATCATGCTAACAGTAATCTAAGGCGTGGGTAACAATCGTTATTTGGATGAATGTGAAGTTGAAGCTGTGTGGGGTCGCCAGGGACTTTTGAGAAAGTACCATAATGTCAGATTGAGGTACAGAGAGTCCGGAACAAAAACACATCCGGGTGGAAACAACTGACGGCTAAAATGTTCATGCAATTGAAGTCCAAAGCAACCTAATGATACTTGATTTTTTTTTGTTGCAGATCATAATGTATTGTCCTTTTTGTGGACACCAGCAGCCTTCTAAACCAGTGTTTTGCTGTTCATGTGGCATGGGCATCAAATTCCTGTGTGATGTTGATGATGACAAACCTGGCACAAGTGAGGGTAATATTTCTTTCTTTCTTTTTTTAATTAGGCTTAGGTAATGTACACTCTATATACTTTATGAGTATGGGTTAGAACACTGTGTGTCTCTCTGTTCTTTCTTATTGACGATTGATTGGACTTTTATTTGAAGCAGAAGCTCCTGGAAAAAGTGTACTGGAGTCATTTCGGACTTTCCGGAGTCTAAAAGAGAAGGAGAGACGAGCATCTTTCAAAAAGAAAAAAGCACCATCAAAAGACAACCTGAAGGTTGTGAAGGTAACTTTTTTTTGCTGAGATAGACTAATAATTTGCCGACAGTCCATTCTGTCATGTGTTTATAGTGTCACTGATCTAGTTAACAGTCGCCATTTCAATGTTTCTCTGTAGATTTCAGTAGGCCTTATGCAGCTGAAAGATGGTGGACTGAAGACTGTAAGAGGAACAGTACTTCCCCTTTTGGTGCGACCAGAGTTGGATGCTGATGAATTGCAGAGAGCTGCTGAGCAAAAACTGAAGGCCTTCCACAGAAATTTACATGGTGGTTCCTACGTATTGCTCTACCCTGACGGCACAAAGATAACTAATATACCAGGAACAGAAGTACCTTTCACTCTAAAAGAGTACAAGGAGGCATTGGGAAAGGCCTACCAACGTATCACACTGTACATTTGTACAGCTGAAGATTTCTTTACCTCTTGTAAGTAATTGTGAAAGACTTGCCAACCAAGAAGAGCTTTTTTTAAATGATTTGTTTGTCAAGAAAAGTTGTCTGTTGTTCTGAGTATTCTAAAATCCCTTATACCTGTTCTTGTATTTCACAGCTCAGGAAACCAACTCTGAATCCGACTCGTCGGATTCAGAGGTGATCATCATTAGTCCAAGCTCCACAGAATTCAATGCAGCTGATACATTAGTGAGTGCTACATATGTTGTGTCTTACATTGCTTATATTGTAAGTTCTGTCTGAAAGTGAAAATGGTTCTAGATTTTACAGAGAAGCCATATTTTTGCGATGAAACATGGCAAAATAGCATTTTAAATTACGGTAAATGTTGCAGTATCCTGGCCTACACATATTTTACAAACAGAAGAAAACAACTTTATTTAGTGCAGATCCCTGCAAAGTCATGTTTTTCACTGAAAGTGGTAATGTGAGAAAGATCATTCCCCATCACAAATCACACACACTATCAGTCAGAATAATAGAATTCAATATTTATGTTCAAATTTGTTCAGCTCTAGTTCTGTCAATCAAATTTGAAGTGCTCACTGATATATTGTTTTTTACTTCCAGTTATGGGAACCTGCAGATGGAGAGTCAGGCACTGATTCAGCAGCTCCAGTAATTGTGACTCCTAAACATAGTCTATTGTTCACACTTAGCCTTGTCTGAAAATATTGTCACACAATCAATTTCTTAAACTACATAAAATAATGTGTCACACTGACCTAGAGATCCACGTTTGTGTACATTAGAATAGTCTTTTCTTTATAAATCAGCCCTCTGATAGCCATGACTTAAAATACTTCAACTTACCTGTCCTATCCCTGTTATGTTTTGTGATTCAGGTCTTACTTTCTGACTCACAAGAGGGCCCAGGAACATCAGGAGGTGCGATGGAAACTACGTACTATAGGTATTATACTTTCCTTTCTATAATTCAATTATGAAAACATCAACAATGTAAATTTGTGTGTCAATTTCTCAGCAAATATACTCAGCTGTATGCGCCCATTGTAATAGAGAATGAGGATGACTCAGACAGTGTTGAGTGCAGGCATGACATTCCAGAGGATACAGGGTAAGAGAAAAGTTATGCTTACTTCAACTGTGGTTGTTATTTTTCCTGGTCAAAAATGTCTGCTATCATGTACCATGTAACATGGTCATGATTTATCTGATGACAGGGTGGACAAGCCATCAATTTCTGAGATAACTGCAAACTTGGCACTCAAGATTGACCATCAAGCTGTCAGCAGATTTAACATCTGTCGCTCTGACATCTGGAATGGAGCAGTCAGAGGATTTAAAAGGGCAACATTCTCAGAAAAGAAAGACATCCTGGTGAAATTCTCTGACAATGAAGGGAGGCTTGAGGAAGGTCTTGATACAGGTGGCCCCAAAAGAGAGTTCCTCTCCCTTCTGATGAAAGAGCTGAACAAACGGCCCATATTTGATGGACCTGTGGAGAGCCGCTACCTGGTCTACAATTCAACAGGTTTTGTTTTGTATAATGTCTTAAAAGAAAAAACCCATATTTCAGCCATGCAGTATTTTTAAATATGGAAACTGATTTAATATTTATTTACTCTGAATTTCCTTGGACAGCTATTGCAGAGGATGAGTATTATTTAGCAGGGAAGATGATTGCTGTGTCCATTGTACATGGCGGACCAGGTCCCAATTTTCTGTCACAGGATCTTGTCAGCTACATCTCAGGGCAGACCAGTTTCAAGGCATCTGTAGGAGACATTACAGATGAGGAGATAGGGAAAGTCCTACAAGAGGTATGACTACACTTGATAGAAGGGTGTGAAATTCTAGAATAAGAGTGAAGAGAGAGTTTTGTCCACTTAAACCATTCTTTCAAATTATCCTTCTGGCATTACCATTTTTTATAATTACTTATATTCATATTTGAAATGTGTGGTACTCTGATATCTCTTCTTTTAGATTCAGAATGCACCCTCATTGGAAATCCTTCAGGACTTGATGGTACAGAACAGCGCCATGTTGCAGACTGCTGGGTGCTTCAGGCATGTCAGGTCATGTGAAGAAAAAAAAAAAGATTGTAAAGGAGTACCTGAAGTGGTACATCATCCACAGGAACACCACTGCAATCGAGAGGTACAGTACAGGCCAAAAGTTTGGACACACCTTCTCATTCAATGCATTTTCTTTATTTTCATGACTATTTACATTGTAGATTCTCACTGAAGGCATCAAAACTATGAATGAACATATGTGGAGTTATGTACTTAACAAAAAAAGGTGAAATAACTGAAAACATGTTTTATATTCTAGTTTCTTCAAAATAGCCACCCTTTGCTCTGATTACTGCTTTGCACACTCTTGGCATTCTCTCAATGAGCTTCAAGAGGTAGTCACCTGAAATGGTTTTCACTTCACAGGTGTGCCTTATCAGGGTTAATTAGTGGAATTTCTTGCTTTATCAATGGGGTTGGGACCATCAGTTGTGTTGTGCAGAAGTCAGGTTAATACACAGCCGACAGCCCTATTGGACAACTGTTAAAATTCATATTATGGCAAGAACCATCAGCTAACTAAAGAAAAACGTGTGGCCATCATTACTTTAAGAAATGAAGGTCAGTCAGTCCGGAAAATTGCAAAAACTTTAAATGTGTCCCCAAGTGGAGTCGCAAAAACCATCAAGCGCTACAACGAAACTGGCACACATGAGGACCAACCCAGGAAAGGAAGACCAAGAGTCACCTCTGCTTCTGAGGATAAGTTCATCCGAGTCACCAGCCTCAGAAATCGCAAGTTAACAGCAGCTCAGATCAGAGACCAGATGAATGCCACACAGAGTTCTAGCAGCAGACCCATCTCTAGAACAACTGTTAAGAGGAGACTGCGCGAATCAGGCCTTCATGGTCAAATAGCTGCTAGGAAACCACTGCTAAGCAGAGGCAACAAGCAGAAGAGATTTGTTTGGGCCAAGAAACACAAGGAATGGACATTAGACCAGTGGAAATCTGTGCTTTGGTCTGATGAGTCCAAATTTGAGATCTTTGGTTCCAACCGCCGTGTCTTTGTGAGACGCAGAAAAGGTGAACCGATGGATTCCACATGCCTGGTTCCCACTGTGAAGCATGGAGGAGGAGGTGTGATGGTGTGGGGGTGTTTTGCTGGTGACACTGTTGGGGATTTATTCAAAATTGAAGGCACACTGAACCAGCATGGCTACCACAGCATCCTACAGCGACATGCCATCCCATCCGGTTTGCGTTTAGTTGGACGATCATTTATTTTTCAACAGGACAATGACCCCAAACACACCTCCAGGCTGTGTAAGGGCTATTTGACCAAGAAGGAGAGTGATGGAGTGCTGCGGCAGATGACCTGGCCTCCACAGTCACCAGACCTGAACCCAATCGAGATGGTTTGGGGTGAGCTGGACCGCAGAGTGAAGGCAAAGGGGCCAACAAGTGCTAAACACCTCTGGGAACTCCTTCAAGACTGTTGGAAAACCATTTCAGGTGACTACCTCTTGAAGCTCATCGAGAGAATGCCAAGAGTGTGCAAAGCAGTAATCAGAGCAAAGGGTGGCTATTTTGAAGAAACTAGAATATAAAACATGTTTTCAGTTATTTCACCTTTTTTTGTTAAGTACATAACTCCACGTGTTCATTCATAGTTTTGATGCCTTCAGTGAGAATCTACAATGTAAATAGTCATGAAAATAAAGAAAACGCACTGAATGAGGTGTGTCCAAATTTTTGGCCTGTACTGTAGGTTTTCATATTTCATTGTTGTCACTAAAATAATTATGAAAAAACGTGTTGCTGTTGTCCCATTTTCTTGCTTACTTACTTCTACATGGTGCACATGTAACTTCACATGCATATTTTAATTGTATTTTAGATTCAAGGCTGGACTTGAAAGTCTGCAGTTTCTGACAGCTCTGCAGCAGCATCCGACGGTCCTGACCCCTGCTCTCTGTCATGCCGATGTGAAGCTGTCTGCTGCAGAGATGGAAAATTTGTTCCAGCCTGAACTTAGTCAACAGGGAAGCAGCAGGAGGGCTCAGGAAGAGAAAGCTATGACTTACTGGGCAGACTATCTTCTCGATTGTGAAGGTTACTCAATTTGCTCGTCTGATTTTATACACACAAATTATGAAAAGTTCCAGTGTTGATGTAGATAGTATTTACTGTCAATTGATTTCAATGCTTTCTACTTTTAGAAGATGACAGCTCTGTGACCTTGGAGGAGGTGTTAATGTTCGCTTCAGGTGTGCCATGTGTGCCTCCTGCTGGTATGAGTCCTCTGCCACGCCTTCAATTCCTATGTTCTACAACGTCAACATTCCCAATGGCGAATACCTGTGCCAACATTTTAAAGCTTCCTCTTTTGGACACTTATAGTGCCTTCAAAGCCAACATGGACTTTGGCATCAAGAATTCCCCCGGCTTTGGGTGCTTTTAGACAAATAAACTTGTGGTAAAAGTTAATGTTGCTACACACAGTCTCACTCACTAGTGTAGTTTAAATGTAGTGAGTAAGAGAGATGTGTGTGAGAGTTTCTGTCTATTTTTCATGGCAGATTTGTGATATTTGTTATATATTTCATAGCACATTTGTTATGTTATACATTCCGTTGCACATTCAAACATAAGTTGCACTGCAACATTCTTTTTTTAATATTTCATTTTGTATTGCAAATACGTGGTCTGTTGTCAACACCACATATTTTTATTGTATTATTATTTGATATCAGGAATGGGCTTGCAGCTTCAGCTTGTTTCTATAATAAAAAATACCGAACTACAGACTGTTCTTTTTTTTTCAAAGATTTTTTTTCAGGCTTAGACAACTTTATTTGAGACAGGAAATGACAGGAGAGAGAGGAAAATGACATACAGCAAATACTACACATAAAAAAAGTTTGTTTTGGTGTTGTTACAACACAAATATGTCCCTAACAGTTTTACAGACCAGCCATGTTTTTCAGGGTGATGTAGTTCTCTACAGCTGATTCCCACTGCAAAGGAGCCCCTTAGATCACTCTGTCGTTGCAGTTCTCCAAAGACAGTTTCATGCTCATCCCCACCAGGGGTTACTGGCACTGGCATGATGCTGGTAATGTCGTTCAGGGTTTGGGCAGATGCCGGGAAACCGCAATTGCTCCCATCAAATCTAGGAGCAAGTACATAAAAGTGTTCACACTGAGCAACACATCAAGAAAGTTTAGCTTTCCTGTTAAGTTTTAGTTTCATGGTCATTCCAATTATCTCCAGAGTTACAGGACAAGGATGCAGAGACCCAAAGACAAGCAATGATCTTAGGTTAAACTAAGTATCAAATATTAGAGAAAGCACTACACATGAGGGAAGACTTTATTGTGAATTTTAATTTTTATAATCAAAATGTTAAAAAATATTTTCATGTGCATTCAAGTACACAAATTTTAGAGCACCACATTATTTCAGTTTTTACGTAATTAACATTGTTCAATATGTCAATGTAAAACTGGAGACTGGATGTGTATTTTTATAGGTAGGTAAATACTTTATTGATCCCGAACGAAACTCAATTGTTCAGCTGCTCCATAGCACCACACTCACACAATGAAGGGTAGAATACATAAATAAATAAATAACAATAAATAAGGTGACTCCAGGAGGTGAAATCCTTCACAAGGGACCTGTAACCCCCCCCCACGATACACCCGACGATGGCAGTGTCGTCGTTATTAGTAAATTATATAACTTAATCCAAAATACCATAAGGAAAACTCTTTAATTAATACTCACCTTTGAGGTACGTGATACGTTGCCTCTGGTTTACCAGATGGGCACCGGCACTAGTGAAAAGGACGAATGGTGTGAGTATTCCAGTATAGCTTGTATTCATCCAGCTCTTTCTGCAGGACTCCCAGGAAGCAGTATTGTACCAACTTTGTGTGTGCAGGGCTGCCATTGAAGAGATGCCTCTCCCTCAAGTCACGGAACAGATCCATCCAAAATTGGCTGCTAGATAGAAAACACAAATTTTATTCATCCAGGTCATCATTCTTCAAGAGATGTAGATTAATCTACAAGTCCATTTACAACTGACTCATGCCTTTTGGAGATTTCACTACAATATATCCTTTCCTTTAAAAAGCACAGCAATATACATAGGATTTGAGAAATAGTACTAGACAATTTCTGAAGAAATTGCAACATATGCCCGCTCCTCTGTGCATCCGCTACGACCATGCTGTCTTCATGCTCACGGTGGTGTGCTGATGACGGTGTGTGTGTGTGTGTGTGTGTGTGTGTGTTTTTGTTGTATGTCTCTGTGTGTCTTAGTGTGTTATATTTCTGTGTTGGTGGGACTGTGTGTTTGTCTCTGTGCGTGTGTGTCTTTGTGGATGTGTTTGTGTAAACTGTGCGTCTATTTGTGTCGTGTGTGTAGTTGTGTGTCTGTGTGTGCTTGTGAGTCTGTGTGCTTCTTTACTTGGATGAGTGTGTGTGTGTGTGTGTGTGTGTGTGTGTGTGTGTGGATGTGGATGCACGCGATCCCGCGAGTGTGTAATTGTCTGTGTGTGTGTAAGTGTGGATGCACGCGTGTGTGTAATTGTCTGTGTGTGTGTCCTTGTGGATGTGTTTTTGTGTGCTTGTGTGTCTGTGTGCATCTATTTGTATGTGTGTTTTGTGTAGGTGTGTTGTGTGTTTGTGAGTCTACCTCTTGTAGGTTTGATAGTAATATATGCCTTCTCTGCTATGCAGAGCAGGCATATAATAAATGCATACAGCAAATACAGTAATCCAGGGTCAAGTAAAACATCAGTAGGACCACCAGCTTTCAATCCGCTGGTTGGATGCTGAAGTGCCATACATATGGCTTTTAGCTCCTGCAAACTCGTCTGTATGCTCTGATCTCAAAGTACAGTGAAGGGCAGCCATTATTCCATTTTCAGTGCCGCAATCTGTGCGGAGCCGCTTTGGAAAACCTCCATGCTCTACTACACAGTTGATGTAGTATTGAGCAATTACTGAAGGGTCGTTGTTGGTCTTTCCACAATTCAGCCACATAATTTTTCTGGAGAAGCCATCAATGCAACCACTTATGGCAATTCCAAAAGGTTTTAATTTATCATACCCATCAACATGCCAGGTTTCGTTTGGTCCCATTGAATGATATGCTTTTCGAACAAATCTACGTCTGCTGTGATTCTCTGTTCCACATGGATCCAGCTCTGCCATTAGGCGCATCACATCGTCTCGTCTGACGACAAGAGAGTGTTTTTGTTTCAGAATCTGCCACATCGCTCTATACCCTAAAAGCTGGCCTGATCCCTTTAGCTCCTCGGAAATAGCTGCCCGCACAGTGGCAATCGGAGTATAGTTGATCCTTCTGGCCAGGCCTGCATCTTTTAGTCTTCTTTCTAGATTGCGAAGACTGACTGATATGTTGTGTTTGGTTTTCAGTAAGTCGACTATTATTTCATAACTATGGCCCTCCGTGAAATATTTTTGGATAAGTTCATCCACTGAAGTAGCTTCAGGACCTGAGGGTTAGAAAGGAGGACACTAAATAAGAGACTAAATGATGAAGTGCATAATAAACTTTTTCAATTTTTACAGAGAGGTGAATAAATAAGATTGTTTAGATTATCATGTGTGGGTGACATGGTAGTTAGTGATTAGAGTTATTGAGGAATCAAGCTATTCAATGCACTCGTTAAGATTAATTAATTGAAAATGTCTTTATATTAAAGTAGCACAGTGCAAAACATTCAAAATTGTTGCATAGGACTGATTACTTTCACACAAGTATTATAATTGTCACTAAAGAAATAAGTTACTTGAGTAAGAGAGATTTTTTTTACAGGGATCAGTAGCCTACTAGACTAAGAAGCTTTCTTAATTTTTCATGTCTTCAAATTCATTGTATTCCACATGCCTCTGTTATGGATTTCACCGTATGAAGTGGTATATTCATGACTAAGAGACAATATATTCTCTGAAAAAAACATAGCAATCCATCATGTTAAAGAACCTCATTAGCTGTCAGAAAAAAATGTACCTTCATCTTGAAGACTCCTTAGGAAGCTGACATTTCTACAGCATGAGAAATATACCAGGACGGATGGAAGGTTCACCCCACAGAATGGACAAAACATGACCTGGTAAATGACAAAGCAAAGACAGTAAAGTTTAAGATTCAATCTGGTACTTTCTCAAAAGTCCCTGGCCACCCCACACAGCTTCAACTTCACATTCATCCAAATAACTATTGTTACCCACGCCTTGGATTATTGTTAGCATGATTATTAATGATAAAAACAACAACAACAACAGTAATAAGCTGCCGGAACCATGTAGCCGTCAGTTGTTTCCACTCTGATGTGTTTTCGTTCCAGGCTCTCGGTAGCTATTAGGCTTGTTCGAGATGAACTGCGCCTCGCCTGGAAAGTAGACGAGAGCAGGCGGCCGCAGCAGGAGGCGGTGACAAATAGCCGCGATCAAGTCGGACAGTTTCCTGACAGTTTCCAGCAGCCCTCAGTCCGTACAGGAAGTCACAGAAACATTTACATCCTGTCCAATATGATGTCAATTTATTAAATTATGCTCATACTTACATATAAGTTCATTCTCGGTCTCCATCAGTCACACAACATGTATTATGTTAAGAGAATAAACCTTCAGATTGGACAAACAAAATTCAAATATCTAAAATTCAACAAAAGTTAACGTCATATTGCTGAGTCAACATCTAAACCAATCAGCTGTTAGATCAGGTGAGAGCCAGGCGCTGCAGTCGGTGGAGAGCAACTGCAGTGCCTGGCTCTAAAAACTGCGGCCGCCTCGCTCTCGCGATTTTATCGCCGTCCACTTTTGTAATACGTCAGAGCAAGTCGGGGTGAAGTCGGACACAAAACTAACCGGCATGCACTGTGTGCCGATCGCCGGTGATCGAATCTGCGCAGACCTGGCTCATCTCGAACGAGCCTGTTGTTAGTTGTGTTTGTCTGGGGCAGACACTGCTCTGGAGTGAGAGCGTGCAGTGGTACACGTAACTGTGTTTTGCTGCATATTGGAGTAAAGTTACCGAACTCGTTTCTCCTCTAGTTAGTCTTTCCGCAGCCACACACTGGGTTTCTCCGTGTTAGCCGAAGCTAACAATACACCAGCATCCTCCAGTTCAACTTCAAACCTTCAAACCTGGGGCTACATGGCCTAACCAAATAACACATTAAAAAGTACACCTCGTGACATTAAACACTAACATTTTCACTTACTTTCTCGTTCGTTTTCCAATTTGTACTCCTGTTCTTCTACTTCTTCTTCTTCGTCTTCTTCTCACACCGGTGCATCGGCAAAAACAGTCCTCGGTAATCCACTTCCGTTGTGGCTTTTTTTATTTGCATCGTTTATTTTTTTATTTGCAGCGGTGTTTGTTTTTGTTTGCAGCGTTTCTTTTATTTGCAGCAGCGTTTCTTTTTATTTGCAGCGGCGTTTGTTTTTGTTTGCAGCATTACTTTTATTTGCAGCGATGGCGGGTCTCGGCCACCGTAGTCTGACAGCTAAAAATCATGTTTTTAAAAGTGGTGTGAATTTTTGAAAGTCACTTTTTAGCACATTTAACACAATATTTGTTAACTTTGAAAATTTATTGAATAATTAAATCTAAATCTAAATGTTAAATCTAAATGTTTAATCTAAAAGTTAAATCTAAATCTAAAAGTTAAATATAAATGTAAAAGTTAAATCTAAATCTAAAAATTAAATCTAAATGTTGCGCCTAAATGTTAAATCTAAATCTAAATCTAAATATTAAATCTAAATGTTTAGGGTGAAACTTAGCTAATATACAAATTCAAGATGCCGGCAACCGGAAGTACCAAAATAAAAGCTCGAGGAGGTCAAAGTCTGTTTATAGTGTCAAATAACGAATGCTTGCTGAACACATGTATTGATAAATGATTGGCTGCTTACTCGCTAAGGTTTAATTCCACTTACAGTAACGAGTGTAGCTGCCATCAGCTCGAGCCATATGAGTTTGTTGCGGCCGCCGCTTGGCGGCTCACTGCTTACCGTAGCGTGTAGACGCGCGCGTGTGTGTGTGCGTGTGTGTGTGTGTGTGTGCGTGTGTGTGTGTGTGTTCAGCGCCGGCACAGAACGTAGAAGAGAGGCTGCAGGATGATAATGAATTAAACCAAAATGTGTAACGGTGCCGTGAAAAGAACTGATACCGTTATCGCTTATCATTACTAAGGTAGAAATGTTTATTTGTAGAAAGTTTGCAGCCACACTAACGCCGAAGTGCGGAATGCTGCGTGTGTTCCACCAATCAGCGTTCTTCAGCACACAGCCCCGCCCCTCAAAGTTCCGGGTAATCTGAAAAGTCCTACCCTGCTACTAGGTACTTTTTTCAGGGGAATTTGGGGGTAGGGGGAATTATTTACCCGGGTAATTTCGGTGGAAACGCTCCGAGGCTTTTCAATTACCCGGGTAAATGAAAAAGTTCCTGCAGTGGAAAAGGGGCTAATGACTGACAGGCTTCTCAGACCCTAAGTGTATGTAACATTCATGAACATCAGGGAAAACACAACTATGTACAATATCTAAAACTAGGAGTGATATCTTAGATACTGTGCGTGTGTGTGTGGTCATAAACAGAACACAATGTTTATATCTCCTTGTTTCAGATGATGAGACAGATGAGAGTTCCTGGCCGGCCTTGTGGAGTGCAAGTCAGGCTAGGGAATTTAAGACCAGGCACCCTGGTTGGAGTGGAAGGACAGAAAGTTAGGTAAATGTCAGCACATTCAAAGAGGATCTAAACAACTGATATTCATAATGTCAATTACTATATAAATGAGAGTTAATTAATGGACGTGTTAGAAGTGCATTACTTTAAAATATTTGGACCATTAAATTACTATATAGTAATGCTAGTTATGAGTTGTCAGATGTCAGTTAGCTATTGCAAGAGTAGAATATTTTCCTCCTTTTGTCTGTATTTCATGCATTTGTTAGCCATGATGTGAATATTGTAAACAGTACATTAAATACTTTTGAGTAAATGTTAGCCTGGTTCTGCAGATGATGTTGCTAATGTAAACTTTTACGATGATGCTAATTAGTCATGGTTTTGTTTACTTCCAGGTTGTGCTGTTTGCAGCTCCACAAAATCAACTGGCATCCTCACAGAGCAAAGAGTGTCTGTATCTGAGGAGTGGGTACTCATTAAGATCCAGTCCTCAAATCCAAACAGATCAACATCTCTAATTCTTTGAGGAACAAGATTGGGCGACATGAGATGTCCAGAGCACACAAAATATCCCAGGAGCTCACCGAAAAGGGTGGGCAGGATTTACTGGGAAATTTGGTGAGAGCTGTGTCAGACTGTGTTGACTGAGACAGATGCTGTTTTCAGAACAGCATACTATCTTGCTAAGATGAATCAACCTTTCTCTGACCATGACAGTCTTATTGAGCTTCAGGGGAAAAATGGTGTCAACATGGGCACTAGTCTGCACTCAAGGTACAGTTCCACAAAAATTGTGGAACACATAGCAAAAGAGATGAAGAATAAAATAGTTCACAGTATTGTGACGTCTTTAAGCAAATTGTCTGTCCTCATTGATGAGGCAACATCCCTCAGCCACAAATCTGCCATGATTGTCAACTTGAAAGCCTCAGTAGATGGAGCTACTCCTGAATTTGTGTTCCTGGAGCTGGTTGAGCTGGAGAGCCAAAGGGCAGAGGATATTGAAAAAGCTCTACTGAACTGTTTGGACGCTGCAGGCTTCAGTGACGAGTGGCTTCAAAAGAACTGGGTCTCATTTGTTTCTGATGGAGCCGGTGTTATGTTAGGCAAGAACTCTGGTGTGGCAACCAGGCTGACTGCAAGGTACCCTAACTGTACGTTCAGACCAAAAGAGGCAAAAGAGGCAAGGACGCCGGAAGTTAATACATTTTCAATGAGAGCCTGGCGTCCTGAGCGGCCAAAGCGTCAGCCGTGCGTCCAGAGCGTCCAAAGCGGCTAAAGTGTCCAAAGCGGCACCAGATGAAAAGTTGAACCTCGGTTAACTTTATGGTAATTAGCTATGACGCGGTTCAGCGGCAACCGCCGGCAACCAATCAGAGTAGAGGTGTCCTTCGCTCGAGCGGGCCCCAAAGCACAACGCATGTAACTTTGGTTCCTAGTTCCGTCGAACTGCTGGACGTCCAACCTGAAGTACCGCTGGAACCGTTCCCTGTCCAGCCGCAGCTCCAGCACCAGCCGATGAAATTCTCCGAGCTCCTCACGGCGCCGGAGAATCTCGTGCACCCAAACCCAGCGACGGCGTCTTCTTCGGGTGTACAGGCAGGCAGCAGCACACATCACAGTCATGTCATCCAAATCCATGATGAGTCGATATGATTTTGAGGGTTAAACGCGCATATTTATAGTCGTCGCAGACCATGTTGATGATACAATAATAACAATTATGAGTGGGAGTTAATTTAATTCGCTAACCGCCTCACCCCATTTTCCGCGTTCTTCCAAAAAAGGAACACTCTTTGGCCACACACACACACACACACACACACACACACACACACGAACTTGACGAACTTGTATGACACCAAACGAAAGACAAGCAGACAACACCACATGCGTAATTGTGCACAGAGATGCTGCAGCTGAGACGTAAGGAGTGCGCATTTGCACCCGTGTGTGTGTGTGTGTGTGTGTGTGTGTGTGTGTGTTCTATAGGCCTAAAGAAAATTACCCCGGAGCCGGAAAACATAACAATCTTGTGGCCAAAGAGCGTTTTACTTTTTTGGAAGAAAGGGGAAAAATGGGGTGAGGCGGTTATGACATTAAATTAACTCCCGCTCATAATTGTTATTATTGTATCATTAACATGGTCTGCGAGCACTATGCCGCTGTCAAGAAGTCTGCTTTGTGGCTCCTTTAAATGACTAGCGCGATTTAACTTTGACGTCAGTCACGTGAAGAGCGACCAAAGCGGCTAAAATATTTTGCCGCTTTGGAAGCTGTCCTGTTTCTCGCGCAGCCTCGGGCGTCCTTGCCTCTTTTGCCTCTTTTGGTCTGAACGCACAGTAACCTCTTCACGTGGCACTGCATGAACCACCGTTTGGAACTGGCTGTATCTGATGCTGTGGATGAGGTTCAGGCCATCAACCACTTCAAAGTGTTCATTGAGAAGATCCACAGTCTCTACAGTCAGTCCAATAAAAATTCACAGGAACTTCTGGAGGCAGCACAAGAAGTGGGCTCACAAGTCCTGAAAATTGGCAGAGTTTTAAGTACGCGATGGGTGGCCAGCAGCTTCCGTCCTGTAAAGGCTGTGTGGAGGTCATATGAAGCCTTCAACAGACACTTTGAAAATGCTGCAGGTGACCAAACAAGAAACAGCAAAGAAAGACAAACTTATAGAGGCCTGGCACGTCGAATGCAATGCAAGAAATTCTTGTGTGACCTTGGACTCATGTTTGATGCACTGTTTGAACTTGCAAACTTGTCTCAGCAAGTCCAGGTCCATTCAGTCACACTCTTGAGAGCAGACCAGCTTCTGAAGTGCACCATCAGAGTGCTGGCATTATTCAAAGACACCCCAGGAGAGAAAACAGAGGAAGTACTAACAGCACAAGCTTTGGGACATTTTGGATCAGTCCCCCTGGAGTCAAATGCAAAGCTCACACCAATCAATGCAAGGCAATTCTTACAGAGTCTGATCAACAACTTGGAGAAGCGCCTCTCATTTGAGGGTGAAATGCTTCATGATCTTAACGTTCTGGATACAGGCAACTGGCCATCAACACCTGGCATACGGCATGGCGAGGCACAAGGCAAACAGCTGTGCAGGCGGTTCAACCTTTGTGAAGAGCAAGCAATTAATGGTATGAGAGATTTCCTGGAGCACCCAGACAGTGAGCCTGAAAGCCTAATACCACTCATACGATGCATACAGACCATCCCTTGCAGCACTGCTGAATGTGAAAGGGGCTTCAGTCTCTTGAACAATATTTGCACAGATAACAGATCTACACTGTTGTTGTCAAATGTAAGTAATTTGATGATGATCAGCATCAATAGGCCACCTGTATCACTTTTTGAGCCAAGGAAGCTATGTCACAACATGGCTGAGAAGCCATCGCTCTGCCACACAAACAAGGAGGCAATGCACACCTCAGATGCCTGAGTACAAACATATTTGGAAAGTTTTGTAGGCTAACCACCCTCCCCCTGCAGTGACTTAGTCACCCCACCCCTATACTTCTTACCCCTTTTTTCAGGGCTTGTGGACTAACACAGTGAACCCAGTATGGATACTTTTTGCCTTTTTGAACCTTCATTTATTGATATGAAGTTTATTTGTTAATTAATTGGTTTTGTCATGTTTGAAGCCAATTTTAGGTGTTTCTTGTTCATTTAGAATTAATATTAAGAATTAATATTAAATGTTCATTGTGACTACTACTGATAAGCCTAAGTTATCATTATTGTTCATTCACTGACTGTTAAAAATATTGTGTTGCATACAATAAATTAACACAAGAATAAGAATAAGAATTACTTTATTAATCCCCAAAGGTAAATTCATTTGTCTGTCAGCTCATCTACCATTTGCAGAATTAAAAAGCCTGATGGCTGTAGGTATGAAGGCTCTTCTGTATCTCTTCATCCTGCATTGAAGAGAGAGGAGTCGTCCACCACTGCTGTTTTTTTGGCCCATCATGGTGTTATGAAGTGGATGATCTGAGTTGTTCAGAATAGCCTCTAACTTCTTCAGTGTGCATCTCTCCACCACCTCCCCCAGTGTGTCCAACCTGGCTCCAATCACAGAGCCAGCTTTCCTAACTTATTTGTCCAGTCTCCTTGCATCCTTGTGTCTGATGCTGCCTCCTAACATGTTGATAACATAACCAGTCTTTCAGAATGCTCTCAAGATGTATACTGTAGGCTGCGCATTAGTGAATGTGATTCAGATTCAGATGTTTTCTTAGTTTTTTTTTTATCTGAATCTGAATCACATTCACTAATGCACAGAAACAAGGTGGTGATGGGGCTTATGAGGTGTTGCTCCAAGTTGGTTGTTCTGGGACATGTGAGTACGAGTATAGACAGTATACCCACTACAAAAAACTAGACTACACCACTGGTTTTTTTACAAAAAAGGTGGAGCAAAAAAACTGCTGCACTGAAGAAGCTGTGTGAAGAACATGGGATCTCCTTTGTGAAACTGGGTAAGTTTCATAATATCAGATGGTCTGCATGGAGGTATGAAACACTGTTAAAAATATCAAGACTATTGCCAGCCATTAAAATGCAACTGGCTACGAGTGATAACAGTGACTTGCAGCATATCCGCACAGAGCGTTTTCAGTGCTTTCTGTCAAACATGCTTGACATTGGCAACATTTTGAAGACCACATCCATTAGGTTTCAGAAAGAAAAGCTGACCATTGGAGAATGTAAGGATGAACTCATGGTGGCCATTGGACAGTTCACACTTCTGCTTTATGGTGAGGACCACAGGGCACACACTGTTTCTAATGCTGATGCTGACAGAGACAAGACAAACTTACTCAGGGGGTTAATTGAAGAGTTTGAAACATCAACAAGGTGGCTAAGCTGTCTCTTACACTGCCTTTGTGCAGCTTGTGAGAGGGGATTCTCACATCTCAACATAATAAAAACCAAGTACAGATCTTGTCTGTCACATGCTCGTCTCTCAGCCCTGATGCACATTCACCTGTCAAAGCAGACCACAGAGACATTTGACTCAAAGCAAGCTGTTGACCTGTGGATGGAGACAGCTAATCGGAGGCTCAACCAAGGAAAGGGAGGTGCATCTGCAGCATCTTCATCATCTACCATGCAGGAAGCTGAAGCTGAGGACAGTAGGGGCGATACTGAGGAGGACAGTGAGGAAGACTGCACTTATTAAGACCACGATACATATGGAGTGAGTACACCATCTCCTGGTACTCACCTGAGTATCTCACTGAAAAAGTTATGTGCATCCCTGTTTATTGACATCTGCTTAGCTAACATTTTCCCTGCTTGCAATAGTCAATCAAAACGCTGTTCCTTTTCCACCCCTTTATATATTATAGTTGTTAGCCTAGTTGTTTGTTGTGTTACAGTTCATGTTGTTGTTATTGTTCATAGTGTTTATAATGTTAAACTTTACATCAGTGTTAAAGTGCACAACATTAATGTTATTAGCATTCCCATATGCTATATTATACTGCAGTTTACTGCTTCTTTGCATTCTGCTGATCAGCATTTCACTGTATTGACAATATAATTGAATCTAATCTAATTTGCAGAAAAAAATACATTATACATGTACAGTATAACAACACGCGTCTCTTAGGTTTTTTTATTTTTATTATTTCATTCATTCATTCATTGGAATCATTTTATAATTATACTGTAACACCCAATAATGGTGTCACATACTCCTCTTCTCTCTTCAGATGCGCTGTTGAAATATTTAAATCCCACCCCTGCACAACCCAGCAGTGATGCAGCAGCATCAAGCACTTCTCCAGTTGCCTCCACCTCCTCAGCACAACCCGGCAGTGAAGTAGCAGCATCAAGCACTCCCCCAGTTGCCTCCACCTCATCAGCATAACCCAGCAGTGATGCAGCAGCATCAAGCACTCCTCCTGTTGCTTCCACCTCCTCAGCACAACCCAGCAGTGAAGCAGCAGCATCAAGCACTCCTCCTGTTGCTTCCACCTCTTCTGCACAACCAAGTGATGCAGCATCAGGAATGAAGGCTGCACCAATAGACCCCTGCTGACTGGCCATCTCCTCTAACTGATAAGTTAAGAAGCGAGTTAGCTCACAGAGCTCTATTTCAAAATGAAAACAGCTTCACATTCCGTAAACAAAAGGATGGATGGAGGTGTCAACATGAGTATTTTTACAGAGTCTTAGTCAGTGGAGAAAAAAATCAGAGGAAGTTGGCTTATGTACTCTATGTACTCTAAAAAAGATGATAGCTTGCACTGCTTCTGCTGCAAAGTGTTTTCCAAGGGAGTAGGGAATAGGGAAGGACTAAAGGACTGGAAAAATGCAATCCACTTGCTTAAGGTCCATGAGGATAGCCAGGAGCATAATGCTCACATGTCAACATGGAAGGACTTGGAGGTCTGTTTTGCGAAAGGGCTCACAACAGATAAACAAGAGATGGCACTCACTGAGGCTGAGAGAAAAAGGTGGCGTGATGTTCTACATCAATTGGTGGCAATAATTCAGTCCTTAGCTGAAAGAAACATGGCTTTAAGGGGATCCACAGACACACTAAATAAACCAGACAATGGCAATTTTCTAAAAGAGGTGGAGCTTATGTCCAAATTTGATCCAGTGATGAAGCAGCATAAGATAAGAAGCTTTATTGTCATTGTATAAACAATGAAATTCCATTCGGCACTCTTGTAGCAGCTACAATATCCTTGTCATAAAGTATAATGTAGATAGTAGTGTGTGTGTGTGTGTGTGTGTGTGTGTGTGTGTGTGTGTGCTTCTGGGGGGGGGGGGGGGGGTCATGGTTCTTGCATCGGAGGAGACGGCTGGAATAGATCTCCTCTAAGCATGGAAGTGGGGAGATGATGATCCTTTCACCCGTCTTGACCTGCTGCAGTTGTTTCTTTTCAGATGCAGTGCAGCTGGCGTACCACATCGTACAGCCATAGGTGAGGACACTCTTTATTGTGCAGTGGTAGAAGTTTTTCAGCAGAGGTGGAGGGAGTTTGTTCCTCCTCAGTGTTCTCAGGAAGAAGAGACGCTGCTGGGCCTTTTTGATGATGTGGGTGGTGTTCACAGTCCAGCCCAGGTCCTCCAAGATGTGCAGGCCAAGAAACTTAAAGCTGGTGACCCGTTCCACTTCCTCCCCATTGATGCTCAGGCCTGAGTGCAGTGTGGTCCTCGACTTCCGGAAGTCAATGACTTCTTTTGTCTTCTTGGTGTTGAGGTTGAGGTGATTGTCACTGCACCAGGCTGCCAGTGCTTGGACCTCCTCCCTGTATGGTGTCTCATAACCGTTGTTGATGAGCCCCATAACGGTTGTATCATCTGCAAATTTGATGAGGGTGTTGGAGCCATGAGTAGCGACACAGTCATAAGTGTACAGTGTGTACAAGACTGGACTCAGCACACATCCCTGAGGAACACCAGCATTGAGAATGATGGTGGAGGATGTGGAGGTGCCCATTCTGACATGCTGGGGTCTGTTAGTCAGGAAGTCCTTGATCCACAGACAGAGGGAGGTTCCAAGTTGTAGTATCTGCAGTTTGTTGATGAGTCTGCTGGGGCTGATGGAGTTCAATGCCGAGCTGAAGTCAACAGACAGCATCCTGATATATGTGTTGGGGCTTTCAATGTGGCTGAGAGAGTCATCATGTCAGTAGGGTGGAAAGTGGAGCTGGCAGTCACGTACATTATCTGAGCAAAACAATCCAAAATTAACTGATAGACTCCATCAGTTCAAAAATAATGGAAAGCACTGTGAAAGAGATCAAAACATCCAAGTATTTCTCCATCATTTTAGATTGCACCCCTGATGTGAGTCATAAGGAACAGCGCTCTGTCATAGTCAGGATAGTGTCACTAGAAGACGCACCACAAGTTAAAGAGCATTTCTTGGGCTTTCTTGTGGCAAAGGAGTCAACAGGAGAACATTTGTCATCTCTAATCCTAAAAAGGCTAGAGGAGCTCAACATTTCCTTTGAGGACTGCAGCATGTGAGTAAACTGATGCAGTCGCCCTCCATGCAGCTAGATGTGGCTGACGACATGCTGAAGAAAACCAGAGATTCCCTCTCCTCCTACAGAAACACTGGATTTTCTGATGCACAGACAACTGCAAAGGAGATGGGTGAAGAAATGAATGTGGAGGCTGAACTTAAACAAAAGCGGTTGACAGCCACAAAAAGGCACTTTGCTTATGAGTCTCCAGATGAGCCCATAGGAGATGCACTTTGAAAAATGGAAACCACATTTATAATGTGGTAGCGGCTACAGCCGTCTCTTCACTTGATGAGACATTTCAGTACCTTGGAGAGGTGAACGACAAGTTTGGAGTGCTCCTCCATGTCTCCAATATACAAAAGAGCTGCTACAGCACTGTCAAACCCTGAGTACTGCTCTGACCCATGACAGCCAGCTGGACACTGATGGCACAGAACTTGCAATGGAAATGCATGATTTTAAACAACTGCCGTCAAAGCATATGATAAACATGGAACTCTTGACCTCCCTGCATGAGAAAAAGCTGACAGAAATTTACCCCAACATGTGGATTGCTCTGAGAATCTCTGACACTCTTCCTGTTACAGTGGCTGCTGCTGAAAGAAGCTTCTCTAAGCTCAAACTCATTAAAACTTACCTGAGATCTACTATGATGCAAGAACGTCTCAGTGGACTTGCCATCATAAGCATAAATCATGTGGTCTCAAATCAGTTGTCATATGATGATGTTGTCGATGACTTTGCTGCAAGAAAAACTAGGAGAGTAATGCTGTAGCAGGTGATGTGAGGTTGAGGAGGTGGTGGTGTAGTTTGTAAGTCATTCTAGTTATTGCAGTATTTAAAAAAGTACAACTAGAGTTCTCTGTAGAATCCCTTTTTTGTAATAAAGTTATTGTGTGCAGTTATACTCAATGCAAACTGTGCAGTTATTTAAATCCTTGTAATTTGTTGTCAGTACTGATTTCTTGAATATCTTATTTTGTGCATTGCCTTATTTATATTGTGTTTATAATTTCTTTTGTCACTTGTTTAGTTTTTATTTTGTGGGTAGTTAGATCTTACTTTGTGTAGGCTAATTATTGTATTTCATGTATTCATTTCATATTTTTTGTATTCATTTATTTATTTCTAATTTGTTAACTGTTTTTTTTTGTTTTTGTTCTAACTGTTTTGATTGGGCAATTCATTTTCTTGAAATAAAATAAAATGTCAAAGACAAAGCTTCTCAGTTTCTTGTGAGTATATGTAAATTGGCAGTAGAATTTACTGCAAGCAAGGGGGGCGCCACCTAAAACATAGCACATTTTAAAACATAGAAACGTCATTCAAACATTAAAATATTCTGCTCAGTTAGGACATGGTTGCTATGACTTTTCTCATTCATATCTTTAATTCTTTCCGAAATATTTGATGTTTTTCGAGAAATTTCCCTGATTAAAATGAATGGAGGTAATGTTCAAATCTGACACAAATTCAAGGTTTCGCAAGCATTTTCAAATTGTATCTCCTCATTCATGGAAAAACTCCATTCAAACTTAAAAATGTTCCCAGCTTTTTTACACTTTCTTGGTAAGATTAATCTTTCAAATCCCATTCAAACGTTTCAAAATATTCAAACTTGTTCGGAGCATGGTAAAAATGTTCTCCTCATGTTTTATGACAGAATGTTTTACAGCTAGTGTGTGACATCACAGCTAGAGTGTGTAAGGGCTTGCGCCCACAATTTTCACTCTACATAAAAAAATTTAGGCCCAGTAAGCCCTCAAGCAAAGGGAAAGACAATTGGACTTAAAAAGTTGAACAATTTGGACATTAAAAAAAAGGAGTTTGAGAAGTCTAATCTAAATTAATACAGCTCTCTGGTCTGAGCTGCTGTCTGCCTCTCCTTCCTCTGCTCCCTCAGGTGACTCCATGAATTACCATGGCAACCGCTACTCAAACACAAACACAAACATGTAGGTGTGTGTTTAAATCTCAAATGCAGAGATGACAGCAGCAGGAACTCCATTTTAAACAGCCTGTAAACATTATATATCAGTGTTTTACATGTATTGTATACAACTAATAGCCCTTTCTGAGTTATTATGAGTATCATTTAATCTTTCAATAACATTTATACTAATTAGACCCCTTTCAACTTTTTCAAGTATTCCTGTCACTTTACCTTACACATTAAAGCCAGGATTACAATGTAGCATATGCTCTTCAAAAAGTGCATGGTGGCACCAGAGGAATGAATGATAAATCTATTGCAACACCTTTTCACTTTGCTCATAAAAATGAGCATATCTCAAAGACTAAATAATGCACATATTTCAAATAACTTGTGTAACTAGTGTTAAGAAATATTTTGTGTATGTTACTACAATTAAAAAAATCTTTTGGGTCAATATGTTTTGTGTTTTTATTTATTTGAAGAAAAATGACACAGTTTCAATGCTTTTATCAATTATTGTGGTTCATTGACTTACATAACCTTTTAGCTGAGGTTGTACGATTTGAGGGTTGTTAAGCGTTTGAAGATGCTCCAAAAACAACATCACAATGAGCAAAAATACCAATGTAGGCCCTGACAGACCATTTCTATTGTAGATTTCTAAAGGTGAGGTAAAAGATCTGAATATTTCTTTCACCACTGAATATTCCATCAACTAAAGTTTTACAGGGAGACAGGCCATGCTAATGATAGATCATATTAGTCTCAGTGAACAGAATTAGCTAATCCAGAGCTAACCCTTTGATTTAGTTACACTCCACATCACTCAGCCCTATTAGCTTCACTAATTATAGCCTTAATTGCTTACAACCTCATTTTATGAAAATCGATCAGACATGCCGCACCTCTACACATACCCCCAACTCCAAAGAGTATCACTCCTTCAAATGTCTTCAACTGTATCTATTTTATGCAAGATTTTTAGCATCAGTCAAGTTGGATTTAAAAAGATGGATCCATGGGTGGGCAGCACAGTGATGTGGTGGTTTGCACTCTCGCCTCACAGCAAGAGGGTTCATGGTTCGATCCTGGGTGCGGGAGCCCTTCTGTGTGGAGTTTCCATGTTCTCCCCATGTCAGCGAGGGTTTTCTCCAGGTTTTCTCATTGGGGATAGGTTAATTGGTGACTCTAAATTGTCCATAGGTGTGAATGTGAGTGTGAATGGTTGTCTGTCTCTATATGTGTCAACCCTGCAATAGTCTGGCGACCTGTCCAGGGTGTACCCTGCCTCTCGCACAATGTCAGCTGTCAGCCCCTGGATTTGCAGATGTTTTTTTTTTTTAAACTGAAACAGTGCTGATGGGCTCCCAGCTGCCTATTCACTCCACCCCCTCACTGCTCAGCCTCTCTATATCTGCAGTGTGAGAACACCACAACACAAACACTCACATCCATGGAAGAGATATCAGATTAACTTCCTCTTTTATGCAAAAGAATATTTTCTTTTTTATTTTTGGCAACCAAGGACTCGAGTGTTTGTTTTGTGCTGTGTTTTTTGTTGTAGGAGCAGCTGTCACTTCACTTTACTTTGTAACTTTTTGCTGTATTATCGTATAGACACTGTAAAAATATATAGCGCAACTACACCTGACCACACCTGAAAACTTAGGTTCAAATAATTTCTAAATTGCAGAGGTGGGAGTAAGTCACACATGTGCGAGTCATAAGCAAGTCTCAAGTATAACCTTCAAGTCTCAAGCAGGTCCCAAGTCCCTGTGGTGAAAATCAACCAAGACAAGCTGTGAACTTGCTTTAAATCAAGCAAGTCAAGTCAAATAATTGCTCAGGTTAATCAAGTCACAAGTCAAGTCATACCTACAAACTCATAAAGATAATTTAACAGAAACGGCACCAAGTGGTGGAATGTAATTAAGCACATTTACTCAGGTACTGTAAGTACAAATCTGTATTTTTCTTCTTCTCAGCGGCTCCACCTCAACCAACTCCAACAGTAAAATCTTTTACATTGATGCATGAGTCACAATCATCTAATGTGATCATATATCAACAATATATCAACACAGGGGACATGTTTATGGTACTTTTACTTGTAATACTTAAAATACATTTTTCTGCCTATACTTAAATACTTTTGCTCAGGTAACATTCGTACAAACCTTGTACAAATAAGAGGAGAGCCTGAGCACAGAAAGTCACTGGTTGCAAAGCACTTTCAATACTGAATGAGTTATTGAAAACTTAAGTCACATATATCACGCATATAGACCTGAATTAAAGCACACGGTGAAGCTCATAATGCCACTGTACATACTGCCATTCCTCCAAGGGGAGAGCTGGGGGCAGAAGGACAGAGCTGTGGTAGCATGGGCATGAATATCAGCCAGCGGGTCCCATCCGCTGCAATATACCTGTGCGTCATCATATTTAACAAACAAAACATAACTTCTCAGTATTTAGAAAAATGCATATATTTAACAAAAAAAAACTTCTTACAAGTCATCTGTCTCAAGTCAAAGTCAAGTCTCAAGTCATGTCAAGTTGAGGCTTTCATCAGTGTTAGTAAAGCAAGGCTGAAGTCCTCAAATTTCAACTTATATATATATATATATATCTATATATATACAGCAAAGGGCTCACTCGTTGTAAAAGAGTTGCCATATGGGGTAGAGTAGAGCTAAGAGGAAAGCGTGTGTCTGGGAAGGAATGCCTGACAAAAAATACTGAAGCAAAGCCTCCCTAAACACCATGCAAGCTTGAAACCCTGAAAGGTATGCTGCCTACACTGAATGTCACCTTAAACTAACAGATTTAAATCTGCAATAAAATATTCAAGGCAGATGTAAAGCAGGTGTAAATTTTTTTCATCTGTGACTTTGCAGACTCTTTCTTATTTGTTCCAATCACATTGCATGTTCTGATTCAAATTTCACATTTACTTTTTCATATCACGGTGCACAAATTACAGTAATTACTAAGCAAGGCTAACTGTTGATCTGTTTTTTCCTCTCTTTTTTAAGAGTGGTTCAGAGGATGGTTAAAGACACACAACCTGGACAAGACAGAGAGGGAGAAGATGGAGAAGCTTGCGGGATACTACATTTCACAAAAAATTCAAGACCCAGTAAAAAAGAAAAAAAAAAAACAGTGTGAGGAAACAGCTTAAATATCTTATGGTCTGGACATTTTTGTTACAATGTACTTGTTATACTTCTTGCAACTGAACTTGCTTGAGTTTCTTAAAGATGTTTCACCTTTCATCCAAGAGGCTTCTTCAGTTCTAACGGGCTGGTGCCAAGTTGCAGGTTTTGTACTCTGTGTGGGTGTGAACCCTTACAGGGTTGTTAAGGTCACGTGAGCTCTGAGTTTCAGTCCTTAGGGTCACATGTGAGTTGTTGACCCATCTTGTGTGCTGTTAGGGATAGATGGGTCCAGGTGACAATGGGTGTTCAGTCATCTGGGGAGGGATCCCAAGACTGCATTGTAGATGGGTGATAAGTGGTGTCATAGGCCACCTCCTCTGTTTAACGATAGTTGTTTCAATTTGACAGCAATGTTCACATCTTGGCCTTCTGTGACCAACATTGCTGTCCTCGAAAGAATGTCTCTCCTCCTTTAGATTCTTAGAGAGTCTTGACCTGAGGAGCTGCCTGTCCTGTGCTGTGCCATGTGCTGGTGGAGTGGTGGTTTTGATTCACCAGTGTACAAATCTGTGCATTCCTGGCTACACATTACTCTGCTTATGCCTGGGTGCTTTGTCCTTCGGGTGGACAAGCTTCTGAGTCAGTGTGTTACTGATTTTGAAGTGCACAGGAATGTGATGTTTTTTTGAAGATCCTCCAAATACTCCTGCAACATAAGGAATGACAATGTTGTTTTGTTTTTGTGTCTCTTCCTTTCTGTCCATGCTGGGTCTTCTTGAGGGTTTTGCAATGGCCCAGTTGGGGTAGCCACAGCCTCTGTCCTTGTGGGCACGTTTTTGGCCCAATGGTTCAGGCTTCTGATGACTTCCAGCTTGTGCTCCAGGGGGTGGTGAGAGTCAAACAGCAGGTATTGGTCCATGTGTGTAGGTTTTCTGTACACCTCAATGTTGACAGAAGCCTTAACACTGAGACTCAGGAGGATCTTCAAAAAACACAGGGATGTTAACATCTAGCTCAAATAAAGTGATTTCTGGAAATATGCTAAAATATGACATTAATATTTCCAAGTTACACACATAGACCTTAATGTAACTGCCTACCGTCTCCAACTTTTTAATGTAGCATAGCTGTTAC